>JAAWXA010000028.1:4023721-4218407 GCA_038090715.1 Florisuga fusca
ATGGGATGGGATGGGATGGGATGGGATGGGATGGGATGGGGACAGGGACGGGGACGGGGACGGGGACGGGGACGGGGATGGGGACGGGGACGGGGACGGGGACGGGGATGGGGATGACCGGGAGTGGGGTCTGTGGCACCCGTTCGTGTCTGCCATTCCGAGGATGAATTTGGGTCGGAAGGTGGGGGACGGGGTCGGTCCCCAGGCCCGGGAAGCGGGCCCCCTCCCTGTCACGGAGCCTTCGTTCCTGTCCCCCGGTTCTTAGGGGTCCAGGGTTTAGGGTTGGAAGTTTTGAGTGTGCTCAGGCAAACCCTGAGCCCCGGTGGTGTTTGGTTTGACAAGGACAGCAGCACTGTCTGGTGTGGGACTTAATGCCAGCGCTGTTTGTGTGGGTTTTGTTTTGTTTTGTTTTGTCTTGAATTGCAGATGATGAGGATGTGCCCTGTGACTGCAGGACCATCCCTGTCAGCTCAGACAGGGTTTGTGTTCTCAAGGATGGCTTCAGACTCCCAGACCTCTGGAAGGGACATGGGCTGGAGAAGGGACAAGGCTGGGAATTGCAGGGATGGGGTCAAAGATGTAGTGTAGGGGAGAGGCTGTTGAGGAGCATCCCCCCTTGGGTGTGTGAGAGGAGCAGGTTACTTTGTTTGTGTCACCTGTCTTTGTTGTCTTAGGGCTTCCTCAGGCCTTGATGCCCTCTTTGTTGTCACAGAGTAGGTCACTTTTGAGGAGGGAGTTGTTGCAGAAGAGGTCTCTGTCAGCCCGTGTGATGCTTACTGCTGGCACTCTTTTTGCAGATGAGGAGGAACATGGTGGTTGCAGGAGCATCCTAGTTGCCTGACTTCTGTTGAGGATGGATTTTGATCCGTGGCATGCTGCAAGCTAAGCTGGGGCACCAGATGATTCAGACACTAATGGGTTAAAATGCAGAAGGCCAGATGAAGAGACCCTATTACTCCACTCATATATCTTTGTCACAGATAACAGGAGCTAACAATGTTTAGATAAGCATTAAACAAAAACTACATTGTCTACCCTTCAAGCAAAACCAGTAGAAACCAGTCTTTCAGTCTGGAGCCCTGGCAACTCAGGAAAGGTATAAAGGACACAATGAGGAAGACTTGGAGCCTTTCTCCAAAAGACTGCTGCCCACGACCAGCGTGCATGAACAGATGGATGGAAACTTATGTTAATAGCTGATTTAAATAACCTCGAATATACCAGCCCTTGGCGGCCACTCTCCCACAGTTGCTCAATATGGCTCTAAAACTCCTAAACAAAAAGCCTAACCCTAATCCTAAACTAAAACCTTAATGCTAATCCTAAACCTAACCCTAACCACCGACAATTGGGCTCCGGGTTTTCTTCAGTACCTAAAACCTCAACAGTTTATCCCCTTGTCCACCCTCCCATTTTTGCCAATTTCAGCTCCAAAATTTATTATCTGGCTCCCAAAAGCAGGAACTGACCACTGAAAACTCCCGTTGGTCCTCACATGCTTACGGAACCCTTCCCATATCACATCCAACAATTGGGATCTAGGTTTTCTTTAGTGTCTAGAACCTCAAGCGTTTGTCCCCTCGGCGGCTCCCCCATTTTTGCCAATTTCAGCTCCAAAATTCCACACAAACGGACCCGCCTCCCAAACGCAAAACACTCTCCGTTTCCATCCGCTGCGGGAGGGTGGTTGGGGCGGGAGGCGCCTGAGTATCCGCGGCGGTACTTTCCATAAGGAGCTTCCGCAGCCACTCCCCGCCTCCCCACGCCTTCCCGGGCCAGCAGAGAGGGAGGAGTCGGGACCGGGGGAAGGGGGCAGCGACCACCATCATCCCCGGCGGGTGCCCCGCGCTCTGGCGAATCTGCCCCAGCGAACGTGGAGGCCTCAGCGGGACCTCGCCGCGGGGCCCGGGAGGGCTGAGACGGCTGCGGGCTCCTCAGGGACGGAGCCGTCTAGAAACCGCTGTGGGCCGGTAAGGGCCGGGACGGCACCCGGCGGGCGCGGAGGCCCAGGCGCTGCCGGCTGGGTCGTCCCACTGTGCTCCGGCAAAGGCGAGGGCCCGCCGGCAGTGGGAAACGGGGTGGCGGGGGGCGCACACACAGGGCTGCTGGTGGTTCCTGTCTCTGCCATTCCCGGGGCTCGGTCGGCGGTGAGTGGGATGGGTCCCCCAGAACAACGGGAAGTCGCTGCTGTGGTGCTGCTGTGGTCCCTGTGTCGGGGGGTCGGTTCCTGTCAGCGCCAGGCTGCCCTCTGGTCAGGCAGGGCTAAGGTGTCCCCTCCGCAGGGAGCACTCCTGCTTCCACCCGTGTGATTTTTAAAAGCAGACACAAAGATGCAGAAAGGTTTGCTGTGTAACCTGAGTAAAAGGAAAATGCTAACAGTCAGAAAGGCTGACCAGTATAAAAAGCCTTCTGAATCTCCTTCCTCATTGCTTTGTACAGGTGAAAACTCTGGGAAAGCTTTTAAAGGAGGAGCCCCAGAGGACCCCCAGCCACGAGCCATGGCCGTACCTATTGCGGTTCTCGACTGTGACCTCCTGCTCTATGGTCGCGGGCACAGGACTTTGGATCGCTTCAAGCTGGAGGATGTCACAGATGAGTATCTAATATCCATGTACGGATTTCCCCGGCAGTTCATTTACTACCTGGTGGATCTGCTGGGAGCCAGTCTCTCCCGCCCTACGCAACGGTCCAGGGCCATCAGCCCAGAGACACAGATCCTTGCTGCACTGGGTTTCTTTACCTCTGGTTACTTCCAGACACGAATGGGTGATGCTATTGGCATTAGTCAAGCCTCCATGAGCCGCTGTGTTGCCAACGTAACTGAGGCATTGGTGGAAAGAGCCTCACAGTTCATTCGCTTTCCTGAGGATGAAGTTACTGTACAGAGCCTGAAGGATGACTTCTATGGGCTGGCTGGCATGCCAGGAGTGCTGGGGGTGGTTGACTGCACCCATGTGGCAATCAAAGCACCAAATGCTGAGGACCTCTCCTATGTGAACCGAAAAGGTCTCCATTCTCTGAATTGTCTGATGGTGTGTGATGCCAGAGGAGTCCTTCTGAGCGCAGAAACGCACTGGCCTGGCAGCCTGCCCGACTACACGGTGTTACAGCAGGCAGCTCTTGCAAGCCAGTTTGAAAATGAGCTGCATAAAGATGGCTGGCTGCTTGGCAAGTCAACTTTTCATCATTGTTTTCTGTGGGAAGTAGTATATATCGGCTTCTTATTGAGCCTAGAGTCTCTGGGTACAAGTGATATGTTTCCTTTCAATTGCTTTCCTGTAAATTCCTAGAGATACATGATTCAGTTTAGGTCATACTTCTCTTAGAAGTCCAGAACAGTGAATTCCAATCTGTGTTTTTTAGTCTTATTATTTATTATATAGTTTATTTATACATATAGTTTATGATTTATTATATAGCTTACATACATTCTGATTATGTATTAGTTTACATTCATTCTGTCAAGAGCTTGTTTTCAGTCTTCTATTATCAGATGAATGACACCATTTTTAATTCTATGTAGGGTGCTAGTCTAACTGCCTTTCCTGTATTTGTTCTGTAGTAAATTAATTATCTTTAAACTTCGTTGTTCTTCAGGATTTCCCTGTGTAAACTGAATGCCTTTATTTTGCTGTTTGCCACCTTTGCAAATCAGGGTTATTGTTTCTCTTTCACGCTTTCTCATGTCTTCTGTCTTACTCAGGGAAGTAAGTTACTCTGTCTCTACAGTGCCAGGAAACCCAGAGTGAAGAGCTGCAATCCATGGTTAAATGTAGGTGTGTAACCAGTTCTCCTCTTCACTGCTGACAGGTGACAGCTCCTTCTTTCTCCGAACCTGGCTGATGACCCCACTGCATATCCCTGAGACCCCTGCAGAGTATCGTTACAACATGGCTCATTCTGCCACTCACAACGTCATTGAACAGACGTTCAGAACCATCCGCTCGCGTTTCCGCTGCCTGGATGGGTCCAAAGGCACCCTGCAGTATTCTCCAGAGAAATCTAGCCACATCATTCTGGCCTGCTGTGTTCTCCATAACATCTCCCTGGAACATGGGCTGGATGTCTGGTCTTCACCAACCACAGGACACATGGAACAGCCGGAAGAAGAGTACGAGCAAATGGAATCACTGGACTCGGAGGCCTGTCGTATTCGTCAGGAGCTTTTGCTCACTCATTTTAGCTAACAGTGTGACTGAAAGAAGGGCTTTTAGTGAATTCACCTGGGCAGATGTACAGAGGAAACACACCCTTTGCACTTTAATTTTTGTAAGGACTAAGCAGACATGGGACGAGGAGAAATTTTACTCTTTTTATTTCAGGTGATATTCTGAACTTCTCTCATTCTCTGCATAGATACAGTTTAATTGATAAACTTTTACTGTTGTGATGCTTAGAGCTGCCCTTTCACCTAACTTAGAAAATGATGACTAATGTGAGATAAGTGAAGAAACTTGAGAATTTGTCTTTGACAATGATGAAAAATCTGTAAGCCTCGCACTGTTTTACAAAGCAACAATTTTATGCCACTTTGTAATCCAACACACTTCTGATTGATTTCTAAACTGTATTTCACACAAATTGAACTTCCACTTGGGCTCATTTCTACCCTGAACTTACAAGCAGCAAAGGAAACATTTATCTTTTTGTTTGCAGGTATGAATTCTCACTAAATATAATTTCAGAGTTTTGCACATCTCACAAAACCCAGTGATTCCTCTGAAAGTTGAGAGCTTTTTTCTGGGTGTACCTAGAAGGTCAAGAAGGGCTGAATGTTTTTTCTTTCAGAAACAGACTGGAGAAGGTGTTAAGCTGTCCTGGTGTTGATTCTGTTTGCTATTTAACAGATATCAGGAAATGGGCTAGTCAGTGTAAGTCTAGTTCTCACTAGTCTCTTTTTGCCACAACAGCAGTTGTCAATAATGACTCATCTCGGTGGCTGCTGTAAAAGAAACTGGCTGCATCCTAAAAACCAGATTAATTGCAAAAGGTCTTCATTTAGAGCAGAGCTGGTGTACAGAAAGGCTGCTCTGCCACTGCTGACCATCTGCCTAGTCAGTAGAAAAAGGCAACTGATGCATGCAGTTGTTGCTGATACAGGACTGGAAGGTTTCCTGGCAATGTTCTTACTCCAAAAGATTCAAGTGTTTCCAAGAATGTCTTGACAGCAGTCTGATAAAATTTTGTTTCTTACATTTTATTGTTTATTGGGTAGTAAACGAGACAAAAGTAGTAGGGAAGGTAAAAAGCTGCACAAATGTAACTACTTAAAAGTAGTGGTGCAGACATCTGGCACAGGAGGGCTGTCTCTGTTCTTTTAGAGGAAATGAGCCTGGATCATGCCACGTGTTTGAAGAATAAGAATGTATGGGACACATGCCAAAGGGTAGGATGGAGATGCAGGATTAGATGTAGTTCTGCCAGGTTTGCAATGACACTAAGCTTTTATTATCTGAAAGAAAACCACATGTACTTTATGATGTATAAGCAGCATGTTTTTATAAGCTTTGATGAGAAATGTAACATGATATGTAAAACAATCTGAGATGTAATTTTATTGTTTTTACACTTCTTCTCATGAAGCATTGCATAAGAACTACTGTTGCTCACTGTGACAGAACCACTGCACTTTTTACCTAGGAAGAAGCAGACAAGTATTTTTTTTTTAAAAAAAAAGCATATTTAAGGTAAGAATTGCTGCTCTGTATGGTGCCTGGTGGCTCATAATCATATTTGATGGCATATGCTACTGATCTTTAGACCAAGACACCAGCAGACACTGAATGAACTGTGTGGGTGACACTAAGGTCAAGTGAGACTTGGACACGTGTAGGTACAAACACTGTCATGTTATAAGAACTTGGAGTTTCCTAATGTATGCTCTGAATAGCTCTTCCCAGAGTGTGCCAAGACCAGAGTGCACTCAGTCAGAGGCACTTCCCAGGAGGTATTTGCTGCTGGGTTTTGTCTTCTGCCAGCCACTGTTAGCTTTGTTAGTGTTCAGTTTCAAAACTGATCCTGCTGCTTATCATTTGGGCATAAACTGCATTAGGCCATACCAGACAGGACCAATGCACTCAGCAAAACTACTGTTCTTCCCTGCATCCAGCATCAGTACTCTGCAGTTCCCGTGGGATAAGGAACTTTGTCATCCAGAGAACAGCTTGTCCCACGTACTCCAGCTTCCTTCAAAACAATCTAGACTGTTCTCTTTCCCTTCAGCCTTAGATAATATTTAAATCTGACAGCATGAGGTTCATATTTCTTTTTTATTTATTTCTTTTGTGATCCTCTGTACTTTCACCTCATCTCACAGCTGCATTCTGTAGGACTTTAAGTTTGTGCATCTTAAAGAGCTTTGAAAAGGAAAGTCCTCTACTCTGACCATACCATGTCAGATAAATCTGTGATCTGTTGGAAGGTGACAGTGACTCACTATTCAAGGTGTTGCAGTTTTCACTGGCTGACTTAATTCCTTGTAAAATCCCCTCACCAGCCCTTTTCAAGTTTCTTTTAAAATATCCCCTTGCAGACTCTACTCTGCCTTTGCTTGCTCCAATCCTTTGTGTTAAAGCCAACCTCAAGCCCTCAGTGTCACCTCTCCGGGTCTTTTGGCCCTTTTCCTTTGGTGACTTACAGGTTCAAAGCACCCAGGCTTGCTGAGATTTTCCTCCTGCCCCCCAGGTCCCTCCCAAGGCTCTCAGTTCCCCAGCACAGATGAGGCAGATGACAGGGACTTCAGCTCCTGCTCCCCCAGGGCTCCTCGCTGCCCGGGAGAGCTGCAGACCCGGCTGTCTTCACCATTCACTGTGATCAATAGATGATAAATACCGCTGGTCTGCTATTGAAATATTTCAGTTACATGTCACCGATACCCTTAGCTCTAAACGTGTTTCACTCTGGTATCTTTTCTTGCCTGATTTTAATTACATTTTTCCACTCTGTATCAGTCTTTAGGGGAAAAAACCCAACGAGGCGAGATGCAGATGGAAAATTTATTTATGAAAATGTATGAAAAGCCCTCGACGTGACACAGGGCCCGAGCCCGAGGCCGCCTCACCTCGGTGTACCGGCGCTGGCAGACCTGGCACCGCCCGGGGGGCTTCACAGGGGGGACACCGACATCATTCCCCTGACCCGGTGCTTGTGCGCGGCAGCCGCTCCGTCCGGGAGGGAGCCCCGGGTGCCTGTGGGGTTGGGGTTGGGGTTGGGGTTAAGGTTAGGGTTAGGGTTAGTCCCCGGTACCGCCACCCTCCGTGCTCGACTGGTCTCGCCTGCCCCGCCTCGCCACCGGGCGGCCGCACTCTACGGCGCTGCGGTGGGAGAGTTCGTCGCTCGACCGGCGCGGCCTGGCGGCGTTCTACCTTCGACTGCTCGGGCCTTGGTACTTCTCTGGGCTCCGCTCTTCGCCTCCGGTTCGGGGTTCGGCTGGCTCGCCTGGCCGGAGCTCGGAGCGGCGGCAGCAGCGACCGAGTGCTGGGGCCACACCTTCCGGGATCGGCCCCGGCACCTCTCCCTCCGCCCGTNTAAAAGCGGCAGCCCCGAAGAGCCGTCAGACCCAGCCGGCGGAGGGCGAGAACCGCGGCACTCGCCGCTGGGGCCCGGGAGAAGGGGAGGCCGCCGAGGACAGCGGCTCCCGAGTCCTGGGGAGCTGCAGAGGCCCCGAGGCTGCCGGCCCGAGCAGCTCCGGCTCCGTCTGGGCTCTCCGCACGCAGTGTGGGCACATCCCATGGGGGTGCCGGGAGCCGCCATCCCCACCGGCCCTTTCCTCGGGCCGGGGCTCCAATGGCCGGGTCTGACGGCTCTTCGGGGCTGCCGCTTTTAAAGACGGATTTTTTGTTTGGTTGGTTTTTTTGTTTGTTTTTCGGACTTAGTAGAGTGAAATGTCAAGTGTTGTCGTCTCTCCCCTGCTTTTCATGGCCTCTGTTTGTGTCCAGCGTTCTGTGTCAGATGTGTTCCTGTGTGCCTCCAGCACCCCGGCATGTGGTTACCTCTTCTTTTCTGAGGGACCAACCCCGGGTAATTCGCTGTCAGGACAAACGGGTTTGTTTTCACAGCAGCATTCTTCCAGGCAACATGTAATTTCTCCAGTGGTTGTTGAGTTTTTGAGGCTGTTTCTCATTGTGTCAGTAGCGTGCTTTCAGCTGTCCACGGAAGGCAATTTTTGCAACACAATTTGTGCACAAACCCAGCACTTCATTGTCAAGCCATGTTTAAGTTGGTTATTTTTGCCAATTCACGTTTTTGCAGTATTGTTCTCATAATGATTTGAGAGTAGCTGTTACCTGAGTGCAGGCCAGCCCTCAGGAAGATCAGCTGTATGAGAGTCTGTGTAAATATGCTCAGAAAGAGTCCTCAGGAAGATCAGCTCTGTGAGAGTCTGTGTAAATGTGCTCAGAAAGAGTCCTCAGTGCTGCTCCATTTTCTCCTTGGTATGAATGTTCTCAGATCTTTATATAAAACCCAATGTGCTTTTCTATATTGGTGCTTGTTTACTGCTCTGCCCAGTTGGGTGTCTTCTACAAATGTCATCTGGCTTCTTTGCCACTCCTTTTTCAGATTACTAATGGGAATGTTAAAATGGAACCTAAGAATGACCTTCTGTAATGTGTGCTTACTCCTAATCCATTACTTGGACTGTTTGGTGGTGTTGGGTCGTTTTTCAGAATATAGTGTGGGGTTAAATCCAGGCAGATTTCAATGCCTTTTGGGTGAAATTCTCTGCTAAATTAAAAATCCTTGTTTTTTTTTCTGAGAGGGTGCTGTAATGCAATTTCTGACATTGATAACTCTTTGTCATAGCTTGCTTACTAGTCCTGTAGCCCACAACTGGTGCTGCTGTTGAGAAATATTTTTTTAGTATTGTTTGATTTGCGTTTCAACGGTGAAAAAATGTATCTTGTACTCATCTGTTGGTTTGTGGCAGTGGGGGTGTTACTGGGTATGGAAACATGAGCATTTATATTCTTTCCTAATGCTTGGAATAAACAATCTATTCGGATCCAAAAATCTGGACTTGCCTTTTCAGATTTAGTTGCTGGGGAGTTTATGCAGAATGTTTACTTTGCTAATGGCTTCTTCTTTTGGTTTTCTTTCTCTTGCCCTTTTCTGAGTCATAACTAACCCTTTGAATTCTTGTTTGGTTGTTTCCAACTTTTCATTTTCTGTGCAGCACTTCTAGCTTTTATGCAGCTATAGCAACCAACCATAAAGCACACAAGCCAAATACTGTCTGCCAGTATCCCTTTGCTCCAAGTTAGGGATTTGGATATTAAATCCTTCAGGAAAGTAACTTTGGTATCTTTTATGTCATGGTTAGCAAGCTATTTGGATATTAAATCCTTCAGGAAAGTAACTTTGGTATCTTTTATGTCATGGTTAGCAAGCTAACTGAATTCAAGGCTCTTATGATGTTATTGTTGATGTTAGTATTTATTAATAATGCAAGTGGCAGTAAGGAACTTTTTTTTCCTTGTTGAGTTTGTATTTACTAGAGCTGGGAGGAAGGATGTAGTGCATGTCAGCCCTGTGGTAACCTAGCAAGGATGTGGATAGAAATAACACAGTAGTGAGGTGAAGACAAAAGAGTTTTCAAAAGTGGGTAAGAAGGTGATGTGCAGTGTGAGAGGATGAATATTAGAAATATTTTAAAGGAAAGATGCATTGATTGGGTTGCTTGAAGCAAGAGGGGATCTACTTGTCTGCCCCTTGGGATGTAACACTGGTTGTTAAGAACTCCTGATTAGGACTGTTGTCTAGTAACTGATTGTTGCCTCCGGTTTTTGTAAACTGTTGAAGGCAAACAGGGTAATGAGGTGCCAGGCCTGAGCTGGAGAAAAACTGACTAATTTCTGTGCTTGCACAACTCCCCTTCCAGTGTACTCAGTGAGCTCTGTCAGACTGTCTTGGCAGAGTGATTCTTGCAGCCCTCTTCCTGGTGTGTAGCACTCATTGTCCACCTTGAATAACTTTAAAATTGCTGACTTGTGTTTTGGAAACTTTCCCCTCCTCTTCTATATTTATCTCAGAGTTTCAGGTCGAGGCCAGAACCATAGGGATGTCAAGGATTGGCTGTACTTTTTTGTTTAGTCTAAATCATCTTTGTCTCCCGTCTCTTCTGTACTTCTAATACATCAGTGCCTGAAGACTTCTGTGTAGATAATTTTTGCTTTTTGGCTTGTTACCTTATTTGATTATTTCTGTGGGAGCAGGAATTATAAGACATGTATTTTTAACTATATGTTCTTGCTTTCAGTTGCTCTTTCTTTTTTATTTGGATAAGGTGCACATGCTTCCAACTGCAGCTGTGAATGCATAAAATTCTTTGTCTTCATCTTCTGGATGCTGCACTGTGCTTCTGCTACTGTTGGCCTTCCCAAATTTCTCCTGCATGTCTGATGTCACTAGGGGGCACTTGGCTGTGGCTCTTGAGCTTGACGAACCTTAGCAACATGACTTTCAGTGTAATTAATATGAATTACATGTAAATAATATTAATTTTAATCTAATACTGGGAATTTGAATTGAAAATTCCTTTACTTTCCTATGCAAATGAGAATAATTCTCTTAAGGGGTTAATCTGAATTACCTATTGCTCCAGTTGTCTGTCTCTCTATATTGCTCTAGTTCTCTTTTCTCTCTGTTCTTAATTTCCTGCTGTGTACAATATTTAGCAAAGATCACATGGTCTGAGTATGGAATTGGGGAAGCCAACTCTTAACCTTTGTGATCTCAGTTCTGCTGTTTTGTTTATCTTACAGCTTTGTGAAATTGTATTTGTTCTCTTCCTGTCTTACAGAATGGAACTAATATCTCTCTTCTCAAAAATTCATTAAGTTTCTGTGGACATGCTAACAATAGTCATGAAAGTGCTCCATATTCTCATTGGTAAATAAAACTGTCAGACTCTAGACACAGCTGATTACTTTTATTACTTCCTTTCTTGTATTTACCATCCTTTTTTGACCTTTAGAAGTTGCTATCTGCAAGTTTCTTTTCCACTTCATCCTTTTGCTGTAAATAACCAGCCATTTAATGTGCTATCTTTTACTGAAAAGTTCTCATAAGAGTCTTATAGACCATTTAATCCAGACTGGCAAAGCAAATTAAGCTTTTGTGACTGTAACCAGGAGCTGATTGCCATTATAGGATCTCAAAATGACAATGCTGTTGACACCTTTGTGATGTAATTGAATTTCCTGAGCTGCTTGTTTTTTCTATTTCAAACATGGCATTGAATTTTTTTACTTTTTTTAATCACGAAGCACTAACAAGAGTTTTTCTTTAGGAATCCTGTTGTGATTTATGTGGAAGTGCTGAGAGCTGTGGGTAAAACTTGAATCTGTGTATCTAGTGCATCTGAGGAATATGTGGTTTGGGATTACTTTACAGATCTCTCTGGCCTTAATCAAGTGGCAGCTTGAGTTTGCAGAATAATACTTCAGGAAAGATCTTTAAAACTTTGAAGACTAAAACCAGGGATGTGTAATGAAAGTGCCTTCATGGTAATCATTTTGAACTCTGTTGCATAATTGCATTGTAAACTTACTTTTTTCTCCTCCTAAGGCTTTTTTTTTTTTTTTCCTCCCCCTCATGTTTAGGGGATCTTAGTTGGAGACAGGCTGTGCTCTAGTGTCAGAAGTCTGCATCATTATTGTGTCCTACATGAAGCTGCTTTTGCTTTTTTAGAATAATCAAGGACACAGAACTAGAAACAAAGTAAAAGAACAGATTCCAATTTTGCTCTTTTCATTGTTTTCATTAATTATGCTGAAGGTAGTTGCACACAGATACCTCCATGGACTGTATTTGTTTGTTGGTTATCCTTGTTTCAAGATTCTAATGCAATTTTCCAAGTTTCATCTTCAGTTCATTTAGATATTGCTGCAAGATGACTTTTAAGTTGTCTTTATGCAACATGTATTTCATATTTTTGTTTTTAATTCAGGAAGAATTGGAACTGACAGTTGTCCTGAAGCACATATGGAAGTACCACAAACTGTGTTAAGGGAAGATAAATCATGTTGTTTGAGGAAAATTTCAATATGTAGCTTATCAGAGACTTTGTCAGAAGTTCATGGGGCCCTTAACACTGATCAACACTTGTCTTAAATTTTGATCTGTGGAACTATTCTGGATATGAGTCCTGTCACCCTTTTTTTACCAATTTTGTGATTGTTATAGCATTGTTCAAATTCCAGTGCTACAGAGTTTGATAACTTACCAAACTAGGACTCTTTGAGTTGTCTTGTTTATTTAGCTGAGCTGATGCAGTGCAAAGATGGCAAATCAGCTTTTTTCTGGTTTTGTTTCATATAAACATTTTTGTTCAGTTGTTCAAGTGGAGACATGAAAGGAATAGCACAACTCTTGGTATGACTTGGAGCAATATTTTAAATAAAAATATTAAATATAAAATAATATTAAATGATTAAATTTATTCAATTTAATTATTAAAGTAGAATTCAGGTCTTCTCTCTGTGATAGTGTTCCTGGGTTGTTGTTTCATGTGATTTAGGAGGATATTGGCATCATTACCTCTGTATTGCAGAGCTGAGGAAAAACTTGAGAATGGGAGCAAGGAAGGGAACTAGAAAGTCCTGGAGCTGAGTGATTGCTCACAAATATTCCCAATGATGTTTTGGGCATCTAGCTCATTATTGGAGATCTCCTGTCTGTGCATCCCAGAACCAGGTTTTATTGCTTTATCAACAAAGCTTCTGTAGAAGAATGAGGGTCTTTGTGGTTTGTAGTCATTGGCAAGATGATTTCTGACTGTCTTAGGCATGCATAATGTTTTCTTTGCTCTTTTGTGCTTGTGGAAGACACAGGGGTCTTGATAAAAAAATTTGCTGCAAAATTGAACTGTGTAAAATAGATGGGAAAGGATTTGTAGAAGATACTTGGAGGAAGTAGTGTGTCTTGTGACTCTAGCCTACTGGAGTATCACTGGCAGTGAAGGTAAAACATTTGGGCTGTACTTCTGCATACACTGTTTCTGTGCCTGTCTGATGATATTCTGATATTCTTGGGGAACCTACCCACATCTGCAAAAGTGGGAATGCTAAACTTCTACTAATATTTATTAAATTACTAGAATTTATTAAACACAAACCCATTATTGGATTATTTCATGTCTTGCTGATATTTAAGGCCTGAGATGTTGCTATTTAATTTGGAATAAATTAAATGCCATGCTTTGTTTTTAGTCCTGGATGCTTTGCTTTAAAAGAGACATTCTGAAAGCAGAAGTTATCAAATAGGGATGTTCCTGGCCATAGCTGGGATAGTCCTGAGTACTAAGAATGTGTTCCTTCTCTTTTCTAGAAATAAATTGGCTTTTGCAGGTCAGTGGCATGCTTCATTGTTCACAACAGTTTTGGGGTGGGTTGTTCTTTTCCATCTGTGTTCTTTTACTACCAAATGTACAGCTTGCACTGGCCCATAACATATATAGATCATATTGATTTTACATTCCAGCATTCTGGAAGTCTTAAAACTCAGTGAAGGGACTTTGGGACAGAAGCTACCAGCAAACACTTTTCTCCTTTCTGGTCTTTTCCAGGGAAAGCTTATATGTGCATTTTCTCTGTGGATCTCAGATTGCAAAGCCAGAGACAGCTTTTTGAATTTCACTTGATGTTGCCTGTTTGTCAATCACTTGAGACCTCTCTGGGCAATAAAATTGTCTGAAATTATTCAGACATCTGTATCTTTTGGATAGAAGTCCTATTATAAATACCATTTACTGATTGGAGGTTTTTTTTTTTTCTTTTTAAACACTGGTAAAGCTGTTGACACTGCTTTCATATGCACCTCTCAGGAAAGGCTTTCAGTGTTGGGCTGAGCAGGCAACCAGGTAGTAACAGATTTGTAGTCTGAGAGCTGAAGACTCCATGAAGTAACATTTTTCCCCAATGGAGAACTGGAGAATATGATGTACAACTCCAGTATTCTTTGTATCAAAGCCAGCTGTGCTCACAGAACACATCATCTCCACAAAATTAATAGTGTCAAATTAATAGTGGTACCATAATCTCCACAAAATTAATAGTGCCAAAGGTCTTGGGAGGGAACAGGGCATGTAAAGATATGGACCATCCCCACTGTAAAGGTTTCTAACTGCAATGGCAAACCACTGCAGGATGCACAAAATATCTTGACAGCTTTTCTAGGTGGTGATTTGACTGTTCTGCTTCTTACTCCTCTTCTATTGCTGCCTTTTTGTCACTGTTTTCACAGTGTCCTGTACCACTATGGAGTTGTATCAATCCATTACTTTGGTGTTGTAGAGGTTCAGCATCTGTAAAAGTGACAGGGACAAGTGTGTTTATATCACTCTGAGGTTGGGAATTATTCAGGCTTCTTTGGGGACAGCTAGCACATGGCAATTAAAAGGCTTGGGGCTGGGCTATGTAATGCTCTTTTTAAAACTGTAAACAGTCCAGCATATGCTGTCCTGAAATGCCCTGAAGGGATAAAATTGTGAAGGAAACAAAAATGCCAATTATAGGAAAAAATTTAGACTTTTCACATTGAGAATTTCTCTGATGCCCTGAACCATGTCCAGGCCATCAGCTAATCTTCCAGTTGTTGGACTCCACTTTTGGTCATCTTGATTAAATAAAACAAAACAAAAATCCCAAACAAAACAACACGAAGAAAACAGAAAAATACCAGCCTTGAGCAGTTGCTTGTTTTGATTATCAGCTGTTCATCCATTTTGATAGCCAGGATATTTGAAATAGAAGCTGTTACTGAATCAGTACACCAATTACCTGGACAGATCCAGTGAGCTTGCACATTTTCTAGTTTTCTTTATGCTGTGGCCAAAGCAGTGTTTTCACACTCACTGCTGTTCATTTACACTTTGTTAGTCAGATGACTATTGAATATCTATAAATGTGCTTGGTACTTCCATTGGTTATCTGCTGATGGTGTTTAATAACTTGCTGTCATGATTCAGTTTCTTATGTTTGAGTAAAATGTTTGTGTTTGGTGGGTGTCTTTCCTAGATTAGAGAAGGAACTGGGTCCTTCAAAAAAAAAACCAAAACACCTAAAAAACTCCAACAAAAAATCCCACCCTAAGAAAAACTGAATGTATGATCAAATAAGGTTAGAGGCTTCTTGCAAAAGTGAGTGATACACAATGTCCATGTCTATGCTGCATCTATTTCTCCATTTTCTTTGCCAGTCTGAAGTGTCACTGGTGGAGAGGAATTCCTCTATTTAGGCTAATTCAGCTAAAGGATTAAACTTCCCCCATATGAAAAATGCATAAAGCTTGGCCTCCAGAGGAATCCAGGGTAACACTGGAGTGCCAGCACCACTTCAGAAGGTTGCATTCAAAACTGTCTGAAGAGATCCTAGCTTTTAAAGACGTTGAGCAAGTTAGCAGAGTGCTGTGTAGGCATTAAGAGCCCTGACTGTGTTTTCTTTTCCAATGGGATAAAGAGGGGAGTCAGAAGAAGCTTCAAAAAGGACAGTCTCTGAGGGAAAGACATTAAATTTAAACAGGCTCAGGAACCTCATATAGGAAGTGTGTCTTATAGCTGAATTAGTTCAAGAGATTAGTACATGTCTGCAAAGATTTATTTAAGATACTTTAAGGTAGTTACTTGATTTTGTATAGTGAAATGACATGGTTCTTCAATAAAGTGAATACAAAGGTTCACTAGCTGCAATTGTAGCTGTTCCCTGTTTCTTTATTTTACAATATGAAGACTTGTCCAGAAATAAAGATACTTGTTAAACTTCTCTATTCCCTTGTTGCTACTGTACTTCAGGGAACTTTAGTCCTTCTGGTAGGGCTGAAACATTCTCAAGTTGTCAGAGCTTGTTCTTTTTCATGAGTAATTTGGTTATACTGCTTGTAATTTATCAGGATCTCTTAAGTTATTTGGGCTATTTGTCCTTTACAGCTGTTTAAAGGATATTTCAAAGCTTAATGTTTGAGATCTCTTAAAACTTTCAGCTTATTCCAGCTGCAAGTCTGGTCTTCCACTTGCATCCAGTTTCATTCTGGGGTTGTTGTAGTCCTTACTCTTAGAATGCCCCCATACTGAATATTCAGCTATTTTTAAAATTTAAATTTTTTTTAAATTTTACTAGACAAAACTAATCATACAGTCTCCTCTTGTAAAAAGGCTTTTTAATGCCTGTGTCACTCTGAGTTGTCCTTCCCCTCCATGCTGCTTCCCATCTGAATCCAGTCATCTCTGAACATAGGTGACTTTTGCAGACTCCAGATAAGGATATTTTAGCAATTAGTGATTCCTTTGTTACAGTGTGGCTTTGGCTGTGTCTACTCCACCTACCCTTGTTCTAACTTTTTTGGGTCTAGACTTCTTAAAAATCTATATGGTTGCTTTTAAGAATCTGCTTGCAGCATGACATTTTTATTTTTCGTGTTGCTTTCCCGTAAGGCTTTTATTTTTTAGAATTAATTTCAACCTAATGTTTGGCTGACTTTCAGAGATTCTTGAAAGAAGGCTTATTGTACAGTGTGGAGTTCAGCTTCTCTGAAATAGATGATCCCTGTAGTGTTCATATGAAGAATCAGGGAAATTAATTTCATTGCGGTGAGTTTCTTTTCTAGGAAGATGGATGCCTTGACTTGTTCATCACTTCTGTACCTGTTATTGTGCTTTTACAAATGAAAACTGGTCTGTTTTATTAAAACTCAGCTTCTTGACTTCCCTCACCAGACAGCTTCTCCCTATAAGTAGCAGCTGTCTTAAACCATCTGCTCAGGAGATGGGAGCAAAGAAGGGTTTGCTAATGACCATTCTCAGTTCTGTCATTTGAAAATTCTTCTCTTGTGTCTATGAACCTTTTTTCCCCTGTATGTATATTTTTTTACTCTCATTGTTACTTCCTCTACTGGATATTGATTGCTTTGTTCAGTGTAACAGAACCAAGGAGGATTTATCTTTACATCTTTATGTTCTAGAGATGATGTATTAGTATGTGCACTCTGCTGGGATCAAAACACCATGGCATTGCAGCAGTGTTTCTTGCTTTATGTATTCTAAAAAAGTTCTTGTTTATGGAGAGCTTTTGCTGGCACACTCCAATGTATGAGACCATTCAAAAGCTGTGAAACTTGGTTACTGTTTGAGTTGCTCTGTTTATTTTTTCAAAGAATTACCTTTTTTTTTTCCTAGGAGAGGGGGAGTAATGCTTTCCTTATCAGCTCAACGTGTACTGAAAGCATTAATCTTTGCCATTGTGGGTTACTTGGGTGAGCTGTTGTTCTAGGAGCAATGTGGGTGGAAAGATGATATGCAGACAGGCAAAATGAATGATCTTGATGGAGCTGGCCAAGCTGCCACTGCAGTGTAAGGTTTTGATCTGATACACAGTTGTTTCCATACCTTGTAAGCCATTCTGATGGAGTTGGAAGTAATTTGGACTTGAGGTCTTATCAATTGTCTGACCTTTGCAGTGATAATAATTACTATTACTGAAATCTGAATAATTCCTCAGAGACTTCTTTGTCATATTGTCAAATTGTTAACACTGTTCTTCCAGCTATCAGCCACCCTTCCCAAATAGCACCTAAAACGTTAAGGTGTAAAGACTGTTGCTTCCTAAATCTTTTTTTCTTCATTACATACAGTGAGAGACAGAGTGAAGGGAGAGAGTTTCAGGGTCAATATCTTAGTCTCTTTAGGTGTGCTATGCTTAGGGCATGTGTACAAGGAAAGGGCTTCATGCTTTCAAAAATCTTTTGGAGTAATTTTTAGGTGCAGAAATGTCAAAATTGGGTTTGGTAATGGAAGAAGGTATCAAAGGCTGCAGGAGAGGATAGATTTTTCTCTTAAATAAAATCTTACAGGTTTTAAAGCTTTTTAAAGGTCTAAGGAATAACTAGAAATAACTTAATAGCTTCCTTGCTTATAATTCTTTTCTATTTCCAGGGTTCTATGAAGATAAACAACTCAAATGTGGATAGCCTCTTTGTAGTTTGGTGGTGGTTGTCATCTGGAACGTGCTGGTGTCTTCTTCCAGAAGTTGGTGTAACGTTGGCTGCTGAAAGCCATGAAGGTTGTACCAGAGAAGAATGCTGTCCGCATCCTGTGGGGTAGGGAACGGGGTACCCAAGCCTTGGGTGCTCAGAGGCTCCTGCAGGAGTTGGTGGAGGATAAAACCCGATGGATGAAATGGGAAGGCAAGGTAAGGTGGTGGGACAGAGGTGCAAACCCACTCATGCCTTGATTTTTGAAGTGGGGAAAGGGAGGCAGGGATTTGAAAGAAATTGTATCGTGATTGTACATTTGATGTTTAACACTTGACATGCTCTCTGGCTCTGTTCAGTTCCTGCAGTGATGTGATACTAGATATATTCCTGCAGCGGGTTCCCCTTGTTGTCTGTGTGGCTTACAGTTAAAATGTGATCATATGACACTTGGAACACTTCCTGCTTTGTTGGCTTTTTCAGAAAGTTGAGTTACCAGACAGTCCACGCTCCACCTTCTTGCTGGCGTTTAGTCCAGACAGGTAATTAACTCCTAGTTCCTTCCCTGTTTCAGCAGTCTTGCTACACTTCGGAAAGTGCTGGAGGCTTGTGTCCCTTCTCTTGTCCAGTCCTGAACAGCTGAGTGAAACTTCTGGTTCCTGATATGCATGAATGGAACATGTGCACCTTCCTAATCTCACAGCTCTGAGTGTAGTTGGTTTTTAATGCCTGAGGTACCCAAGTGATACCTAGTTCTAAGGAAAAGTATCTGTGTGGCCACCGTGGGTTTTTGAGGGAATAAAGGGTATTTTAGCACAACATGCCAAGTGATGTGGCACACCCACTGGGATATCTAGGACTAAAGAACAGAACAGAAGTGTTTTGGAAGCAGAAATGGAGGTGGGATCTCTCTTAGTGTCACTTGATTTGGATGTGGTTGAGATGGTGTGAATGAAGAATATTTATTTGCCCCAAACTGTCACTTGAGGGTTCCTTCTGAGCTGCACGTTCACTCTGACTTCTAAGGTCAAGTTTGTGTTTGCAGATCAGATGATCTCATGCTTACATGGACCCTGAAATCTGGCTATAGCAAGCATTGGTGAAACAGTAGCTTCTTACCATTTGAAATCTGTGTGGGAGAGCTGCTGGGTTGAGATGAAGCTTACTATGGTCTGTTTGTCCTAATGTTTGTCCTGCCTTCTGCGTTCCCAGGACCCTAATGGCTTCCACACATGTGAACCACAACATCTACATCACAGAAGTAAAAACGGGCAAGTGTGTTCATTCCTTGGTCGGACATCGCCGCACTCCCTGGTGTGTCACCTTCCATCCCACCATCCCGGGTCTCATTGCTTCTGGATGCCTAGATGGGGAGGTTAGGATTTGGGATTTACACGTAAGTCTTCCCTGAAGTGTACATTGGTACTTGGTGGTTGTGACTTTTGTTTGCCAAAGTTTGCTTCCCAAATGTTGCCTGGTAAGAGAGCTGTTTGTAAGTTTTGCTGGGACTTATAAGCACAGAACAGCTCATAGCCATCCTCTTCTGACTAGAGAGGAGGTGTCAGATTCTTCATTCAGTCCTGACAGATAGGTCACCTCCTCAGCCATGCCTGTTCCCAAGAGAACTTTGTGCATGGTTCCTGTTTAGCTCATGTGAAAAACATGCCACTTTTTAATCCACAGTTCTGCACTCTTCGTTAGAACTAACAGAGTAGAAGCTTCTCTACCTAGTCTGGTTATTGTTACAGAGGCAAAACATGTATACTTCCATGGTCACTGTGAAATGCAGCAGTTTTACAGGTTGCTTGAGACACACTTCCCTGCAAAAATTCATCTGCAATCACCATTGCAAGCAGTGTTATGTTCTAGACGTGACACAAACTCGTATGAGAGAAGCTTCTTGTTGCCAAGAAAGCATGTTACTTCCATGCTCTAGGTAGAGCATTGGAGAGCTGGCACATGCACTGAGATGTAATGATCTCCAACTTTGTGATAAACTGCTTGTGATTCTTAACTCCTCACTCAGGGTGGAAGTGAGAGCTGGTTCACAGATAGCAACAACGCGATTGCGTCGCTCGCTTTTCACCCTACGGCTCAGCTCCTGCTGATTGCAACTGCCAACGAGATACATTTCTGGGACTGGAGTCGTCGGGAGCCTTTTGCAGTGGTGAAAACAGCTAGTGAAATGGAGAGGGTCAGGTCAGTTCCTATTTCTGGGGGGAAGAGAACACTTGTATTTGAAAAATGGTCAGATTTGGGAGTCCTCTGGGTTGCTCCATCCTCTGTTCTTAGGTGGCCTCCAGAGGTGTTGCTTGAAGCTCCTTGACTCAGCTGGTAGAAAAACAGTTCTGTGGGCAGGAAAAAAAGCAATTTGAAATAACTGATCATCTTGGTTGTTTGCATTTATAATCAGATGTGTGCCCAGCATGTCCAGAATTTAGTTCATGTTCATTTGTAAGCTTAGTTAATAAAATTGTCAGCCATAAGGATAAGAACATGTAGAAGCTGAGGGAAGAGGGTGCAAAGCTATTACTTTCGTTCAGTTATAGAGGAAACTTCATTGCTGGAACCATGATGTCCTCTTCTGAACAATTAAAAATAAGACAGTGATGTAACATGCACCAAGCTAGATTCTTCCTTTGTACAAAATTCCAATTTGTAATATATATGTGTACATATTCCTTAAAATTTTTTGGCTATTTCTATTGATACAGCAATGCTTGCTTCCAGCTTTTATCTTTTGAGTAGTGTTACTGTGGACTATAAAATAGTTGCAGTCTTCAGCTTGATAAGTATGTTTTTGTCTTAAAGCATTAAGTTTTTTATATCCTTTGGAGGAGGATGATAGTGATGTTGTAATAACTCCATGTGAAATACTTGCCATCAGAATTTCTTCCCTGCAGTGTACTACTTCCTGTGTCAGTGTGGAGTGTGAACTGATGACTGATACTCAGGCTCTGCTTTTGTTTTAGGTTGGTGAGATTCGATCCCTTGGGACACTACTTGCTCACAGCAATTGTTAACCCTTCAAACCAACAGGTAAGGAGAACGTCAGTACTTGTACTGACTACCTAATAACAAGATGCTCTGCCTACTTTAAATCTTGTTTGTTCCTAAGCAACCTTGTGCTCTTCAGAAAACCTGAAGTCCTTCTAAGCCAAGTTCTGTCTTGCCTTAATTGGCCACGTGAATGTTCTTGTGTTATGTGCAGGGCTATTAAAAAGCTATCCAAAGAGTGTTTGTTTTGCCCTCACTGTCTCATTAGTGGTGGGACAGATGTCCTGATGGCCATGCTCTGTTAGCTCTGTTGTTATGTTCTGTTGTTACATTCTGCTACTTGAGGTATGAGCATTGCTTCCCCATTGCTTCCTACAGCTGCTGACTCTTAGATGGTGCTGCTCTGTTCATATGAACAGTGTATTGTCAGAGCTCACTGGGCTGTAGGAAGAGGTTGTTCAAATCCATAAAATGAACTTTGAAAGGGTCTCAACTGGTTTCCAGGAAGACAAGGCTTCTAGCAAGGGACATCTAACGTCCTTTCATCTGTCTGGGATGGTAGTTGACTTTCTGCTGTTTATTTGGAGGTGTAGGATTTTTCTGTGAGGTGACTGAACTTTGATTGCTTCCTTCTGCAGAGTGATGAGGAAGTGGAAATCTCTGTGGACAGCACAGAGATGCCCCATTATCGCCAGCGTGCTATCCTTCCATCTCAGCCCGTGAGACGCACACCTCTCCTCCACAACTTCCTGCATATGTTGTCCTCCCGCTCGTCTGGCATACAGGTGGGAGAGCAAAACAGTGTTCAAGACTCTGCTACCCCATCCCCTCCACCACCACCACCTCCGCCTCCAGCCAGTGAGAACACCAGGGCATCTGTCTATAACAGGCTCCGGGAGCGTGTCAGCTATCCCACAGCAGAGTGCTGCCAGCACCTTGGGATGTTGTGCCTTTGCAGCCGATGCTCTAGTGCAAGACTTCCTTCTTCTCTCTTCCCACACCAGGAAAATGCGCCCTCCACGTCTTCTGGGGCCACTGGGACTTCCTTCTCCTCTGTGCAGACAGAGCCTTATCAACCCCCAGAGCAGGCATCTGTAGTGCAGGAGGAGCAGAGGCTGCTTAACAGGCCCTCTGCTTTCAGCACAGTTCAGAGCAGCACTGCTGGCAACACCCTGCGCAACCTTAGCCTGGGCCCCACACGGCGGTCCCTCAGTGGGCCCTTAGCAGGCCACCAGTCCCGGTACCAACAGTCTGCAAGAGAGACTGCTTCAGGCTTAGGTGGGTCTGACTGGTCCAGGACAGTGCTGAACATGAGCTCTCGGTCAGAGCTGGAAGCCATGCCTCCCCCTAGGACCAGTGCCTCCTCCGTGAGCTTGCTGTCCGTGCTGAGGCAGCAGGAGGGAGGTTCCCAGGCCTCAGTCTATACCTCTGCAACAGAAGGGAGGGGCTTTCTGGCCCCAGGGGCTGAGGCAGACAGTGGTAGCAATGCTGGCCCGAGCAATCCGGTCAGCATCCGTAATGAGCTCCAGTGTGATTTGAGGCGCTTCTTCCTGGAATATGACCGGCTTCAGGAGTTAGATCAGGGTATTGGTGGGGAGCCCAGCCAGTCTCAGCAGGCTCAAGAAATGCTCAACAACAACATAGAGCCGGATCGGCCAGGTCCCTCCCATCAGCAGACTCCACACAGCAGTGAAAACAATTCCAATTTGTCCCGGGGTCACCTGAACCGATGCCGCGCTTGTCATAACCTGCTGACCTTTAACAATGACACGCTGCGCTGGGAAAGAAGCACGCCTAGCTACACACCAGGGCAGGTCCAAAGCACATTTGAGGGTGTGCCTCCAAATACCAGCCAGGTGCAGCCTGCAGAGAGAACCGAGGGTAGAGCTCCTGCCTCTAGCAGGCTGCAGCTGGGCAGCTCTTCCACCCCGCAGGAGGAGAGAACCATGGGAGTGGTCTTTAACCAGGAGACGGGGCACTGGGAAAGAGTTTACAGCCAGTCGGCTTCAAGCAGACCTGGGAATGTATCACAGGAGGCCTTAAACCAGGAAATGCCTGAGGAAAGCTCAGAGGAGGATTCACTCAGGAGGTAAGATACATGCTTGGCCTTCCTCCTCTCTTTTTTTCTTAAACCTTTCCCACCTAGTCTGAGTTTTTCAGGATTTTCAGAATTAAAAAACTTTTCTCATGGGATTATATGCTGTTTATGTAGATGAAAATAGAGACATTGAATGCTATCTTTTATAGCTGCTATTGTCATGCTACAGATAGGCTCTGAGGGTGTGTGGATGGACAAACACCAGACCTCTCAATGGGAAAGGTGTATGTTAGTCAAGACAGGCAAACGCACAGGCTCTGGCAGCAGAATTCTGGCTTGAACTGTGCTCCTGATGTTTCCCAGACATTGCAGAAGGGTGGGAACACAGGATGTGCTATGCTGTCCTTCGTGCCCCCATACCATGCGTGTGCTGCCTATGGAGAGTGTGCCCAGGGTAGGTATGGAAAATTGAGCACAAGTAGTGAGAATTGCTTCCTTGAGTGCTGTGTCTTGTTGAGGTTGTAGTTGTTAAGCTGGAAGGGTTAATAATAATTTCCTTGATGTTGCCTTATAAAGCAAAAAAAAAAAAAAAAAAAGTAAAATTGCAGCTGCTTGGGCATATGCCTTTGGTTTGAGTGTTTGGTCAAACCCATGCAGAATCCTTTTGTAAAGAAGTAAGTTTTGAAAGTGGCTCCCCTTGACCCAAATCTAGAGTGAGTTGATTGGGAGCATGCTGATCACTGAAAATTTTAGGCTTTGCTTTTTTATTCTTCTTTTTAGAAGGTGATTCTTTTTTGGAAGATTTTTTTTTTTCTACCTTTCAGTTGTGTTAAAGGAAACAAAACCAAATTTCTGCCAGGAAAGACCAGTGCTTCATGTGAAAGTATCTATTCTGGCTTGTGTGGACAGTTCAGTGACACGGGTACTTTGGGTAGAACTTCTCTGCTGGGTTTCAGTTTTACATATTCTCCATCAAGTTGTTTGTGTGCTTGTCAGAGGAAAGGTCCAGTCCTGCTCTTTCTTCGAAATGGATGCTTTGTGCTGGGGGAAAGCAAAGTTTCTAGGGTGGATTCAGATGTAACACTTTGTACACAGGAGTGCCTGAGAAAAGAGAATTCCTTCTTCTTGCAGATGAGATGATTATACTCAGTCTGGAACAGTGGCTATTTTTCTTGTTGCCGTAGTTGTAGAGAAATTATGCATCCTTGCCCCAGTTTTTTTGGGGGGTTCTGGTGCTTTTTTTTTGTTTGTTTTTTTTTTGTTGTTTTTTTGGTTGGTTGGTTTTTGTTTTGGTTTGGTCGGGGTTTTTTGTTTTGTTTTTAATAGGCTGCCATAATGAGACTCTCCAGTTAATTACATGGTGACTACTTCTTTGTTGGGCCTGGAGATACCTGCTGTTAATTTAAATCAGATATTCTCTAGTTCCATACTAAAGGGCAGTGGAGTGAGAAGGAGCTGGCAAATTTATGTTTCATGTGGCACTTGAGTAAGTCTTGCATTATCTTTCTTTTGAAATAACTCTACATGCTCATTGTGGCAACGCCAAGTTGGGTGAGAGTGTTGAGCTGCTCAAGGGTAGAAGGGCTCAGCAGAGGAATCTGGACAGGCTGGATGGATGCACCAAGGCCCATTGTGTGAGGTTCCACAACAAGTGTTGAGTCCTGCAACTGGGCCACAACAGCCCCAGGCAACACTTGGGGCAGGGTGGCTGGGCAGCTGCCTGGCAGAGAAGGATCTGGAGGTGTTGATTGACAGCTGAGTGAATATGAGCCACCAGTGTGACCAGGTAGCCCAGAAAGCCAATAGCATTCTGGCCTGCATCAGAAATAGTGGCCAGAAGGACTAGGGAACTGATTGTCCCTCTGGATTTGGCACTGGTGAAGCCGTGCCTTCAATACTGTTGAGTTTTGGTCCTCTCACTACAGTAAAGACATTGAGGTGCTGGAGTGGGTTTAAAGAAGGGCAACAAAACTGGTGAAGGGTCTGGAGAACAAACCTTATGGGACTGGCTGAGGGAATTTGGTCTGTTTAGTCTCAGGAGGAGGAGGCTGAGGGGTAGATTTCATTCCTCTCTACGACCAACTGAATGGATGTTGTAAGAGGGGAGGCAGTCAGTCTCTTCTCACTAGTAACTATTGATAGGACAAGCAGAAATAGCTTCAAGTTATTGTAGGGGAGGTTTAGGTTGGATGTCAGGAAAAACTTCTGCAAGCAATGGAACAGGCTGCCCAGGGAAGTGTTTGAATTGCCATCTCTGAATGCATTTAGAAATCATATAGATACTGTGCACAGGGACATGGTTAAATAATGGACTGGTAGAGCTAGGTTAACAGAGTTAAGTTAAAGGTTGGACTACATGATCTGACAGGTCTTTTCCAACCTGAGTGATTCTATGATTCTGTGGTGTATCCACTGTGAGGCTTGTTCTCTAGCCCGGGTCCCTGTAGTGTCAGAAAGAATAGGGACAAACAACCTTTATGTTGATCAGACAGTTGGACAATGAGATGTGGTAGGATCTGTAGATGTGATCTGTTTTGTGGGAGTAGGATGATTAAAAAATGGTCTGAGGCATGTAACTCAGTTCACCTCAGCACACAGGATCTGGATGGGTTGCTGCTTAAGAGCTGGAGTTCTGTGACTAAATATCTCAGTCACTTGACTTGTTGCCCATGGTGGCTGCTTCCTGCTCAGTGGCTGTAGCAGAGTTTGATGCCTAGCTGGTCACTTGTGCAAACAGGTGCTTTTTGCTTAGACATGAATTTTGAGTGTGTAGTTTGCATGAGCTTAAATTCACAGGAATTTCTATGAGATTAAACCTGTAGTTTTTGCAGAGGTTACTGAGAAGCTCATAGGGACTTGTGTTTTCCCAGTCACCTGCTTTTGGTGTCAGACTTTTTCTCAAGAGTCATGCAGGGTCTTCTGCCTCCCTTCTAATTGAAGTTAGGTGATTAGGGAGGTAAGGAAGTGGAGAGCAGTGAGCAGTATTCAGTGCTCATGGCAATTTCCTTAAAGTAAACATCTCCCTTCCTGTTAAACACATTGGGTGAACTTGGGAGCTTTCTGAAATCTTCTCCCAAAGAAGGAATCTGCATGTGGGGTAGCTATATCCAGCAGGTGTAATTTTTTCCCCTTCTCAAACTAGCTGTTGCATTTTTCACTATAGAGCAATAACAAGACAGCAAGCACCCACTTAGATGATTTTTTTTAAATAGAAGGAACTTGCTCAGGTCCATGCTTCTTGTCTCCCAGATGCAGGGTGTGCTTCTACAATTGGCAGTGCTGGAAGCACTCATGCACAGTAGAGTCCAAAATGTCTGTGATCCTTTGCAGCTTCAGAAGCATGCAAAAATGGTGACTAAGGCCATCAGATGTAAGCTGTGTAATGCTGAAAGTGCTGGGGAAAGAGAGGAGGGAAGGTGAGCCTTCAAGCATTGTTAACTCAATGGGACACCTCTAATGTGTGTAGTTTTGTGCCTATGGACCTCAGGTTAATTCTTCATGCTGGGGGGACGTGCATGTATTTGCTTGTTACCTGTGTTATATTCTGTTATTCTTTGTTTCTCCATTAGATGTCTTCATTGGGCAATTGAGCTCTGTATGCAAGGGCCATCTGAAAAACCAAATAAAAATTGCTCTGGAAACTGTGTGTGTATGATCTCATTCCCTGTCCATGGGATCCATTCCTTGACCTGGATTGCCTGGCTGGGAAGTAGCTTGCTGGGAATTTGGATATTGTTGTAGAGGATTAATTAAGTTAATAGGTAGTTTGATGAAGGCTGTTACTCTTTGAATTCTGTTGATGTAGCTGTTCCAGTTGGGTAAGGAGAGAATTCTTCTTTTTCTGATGGGGCTGAACTAATTATCTGATTATCTTGGCCTAATCATGAAGTGATTAATAAGCATGTAATGAAGCTATTCCTGACTAACAGCTCTAGCACCTCTTATTAGAAGGAACATGTCACTGAGAGCCTCGGCAGTGCAGCAGTTTTGTCACCTTCAGCTTGGTCTGAAAGCAGCACAGGCTTTGAGCTGTGTGCTTCCTGAAGCTGTATCAGTGAGGTATGGAACTGGGGAAGGTTTATTGCCTACTTTAAGCAGAATTTGCTGAGTCCGAGCTTCAGCTTTTTTGTTGTTCTGCAGGCTGATGACATTAATCCAAATGTAAGGTTTTTTTCCCCCCTGTGGATCAGTCTTTGCTTCACTTCTAACATCCAAGTGAAAAGAAACTCAGAAATCCCTGGAGTTGTCATGTGGCATGCACTTCAGAGAACTGGTGATAGAAACTATTGGCAAGATCTGGATGAAGGAAAGATAATTGAGCAACAGATGATATTTAATTTAAACTTTCTATAACTTTAGGCTATTAAAAAAGGTTTAATAATGTAATCTTAGTGGGGGAAAAGATCCTGTGCATACTTCAAGCCATTGTTTCCATGTAGGCCAATTCAGGTTGATAATGAAAAGTTGAGCAGAGATTAAAGGTTTCTTTGAGTCAGCTGTTTGTTTCAGGGAAGCAAATGCCAACTTCTTAAAATAATTATATATGAAATCCTGTGAGTGGTCCCCATATATTTAAGTCCTTCAGTTAATGACAAGTACAGTTCAGTGCTGTCTAATAAAACTAATGCAGGTCTTTAAATACCATGTCTTTAACCATTTTAATATGACACAAGTGGTATCTACAGAACTAGCATGTTACTTCACAAAAAAGAAAATTCTCCATTTCTAAATCTAGTGATGTTTCTTGGTTTTGGCATGGCACCCCAGGCCACAGCCTTTCTGGAATGGATGCACACACAGTCATGCCATGTATGTCTCTGTTGACTTATTTCAAGTCTTAGTTTGTGAAACAATCCCTAGAAAGGTGGGGAAAGAAATACACAAAGGTAAACTTCTCCTCTTGGCATTCAAGATTTAGCTGCATGTAATGTACTGAAGGGGCAATTCTGATGCTGTTTACCTGTCTAATTTGACTAGACATTTGAATGAAAAGGAAAGGTGAGCCCTGTCCTGTTGCCCGGCAGGTGTGCATGAAACCTGTGTTTCAAGAGGAAAATTATTATCATCTTTATTCTACCATTAAGAAACTTTGGCAAATATGTTAAACTTTTCTAATCACTCCATTGCACTCATTCCAGAGGTCAAATTCTGTAGGCTGTGGTATGAGTAACTTCTGTGCCTCTCTATGCATAATATTTTTGCCTTGCCTCGCCGATTTAGTTGGGCAGGTAATAGAAGTTACCTGAAAATCTGAAGTCTTGAATTGTTGTGAGAGATGGTTTTGCTGTGCACACAGGTAGGAAGGAATGTATGTGTGGTGGGGGAGTTTAAATGGTCTGGGGACACTTGTGTAAACTCCTTTATTTTGTCTGTGAGTGTATAGATAAAGTGCAGAGTCTACAGTGCTGTGCAAATAATTGGCCTGCTCAAGCTGCACATCTGACTGTTTTTTGCTTTTTGGTGTGGTTTTGTCTGTTGGATGCAGTGTGTTCAAGTGACACGTGCAGGCCAGCTTCCCTGAAACTATACAGTAGGGAGGGCCCAGGGTGAAATTTTTGTCTTTCATTTTGCCAGCTCTTTGTCTGAGTATTGAGGTCCCTCTTAATCTGCATTTTTGCTCCATAATGTCAACCCAGTGTTCCTTCCCGAGCCAAGACTGCACAGTACTTACCAGTCTAGAATTTCTGCCTAGGTGAGAGGAGAAAGCTATAGGATTATGAATGTGTTCCAGACATCACTGCTGTACATTGTGAATGAGTTTGGCTGTGTTCCCTTTTCCTTCTCTGCCTTTGGTTTCACCTGTTAGCCAAATGCAGACCTCTGTGCACCGCTCTTGTCGGGCACGTTGAGGCCTGAGGTGAACACCAAGTGCAGCAGGCTGGAAGTAATGGGACCGTTCTCATCGGTCTGGACAGTACAGTGACTCCAGCTCATATCACGTCTTTATCCAGTTGTCATGGCTTTTCTGGCAGCACGTAGCTCTCTATAGATAACAACAGCTTCGGAAAGAAACGACTGGTCTGTTCCCCTTTGAATTTCTCTGAATTTATTTCGTTTCCATACTGCAGCCACAAGGGGGCAATGTTGCTCGCCTTCCTCGCTTTCCCGCTCCTTGTGGAACTGGGAAGTTTCTTCGTCCTTGTGTAAGGAAAGGAAAATTGTGTAAGGAAAACAAGGTAGCTTGAGGACCACGCCCCTAGTCCTAACTTGAAGCTCATCTCCTTAGTTACCATACATTTGCAAGTTCTTCAGTGCCTGGGGAAAGGCATGAATGGGGATCCTGAGGTGAAATGGTTCTGATGCAGAGTACAAGCCAGAGAGCAGTTTATCCTCTTCTCTTTTGTAAGGGTTTGAAAGGGAAAGGTGCGGAGCTTAAGGTGGAGCAGGTTTTTTGACTGACATGCAAATGCCTATGAATTAGAGCTGTAGAAAACCAACTTTGTAGAATTTATTTCGACTTCTTTTCGTTGCCTATGAAGGCTGTAGCAGACCTGTCTTAGCAGTCTGCCTTGTCAAAAGGTTTTGTGTGCATGTAAATGGATGCTCATCCATCCTCAGGAGACTTCTGTAGTACTGAATGATTTACAGATGTTGACTCAAGTCTGGGAGGTCACCTTTCCACAGGGCTGTGTTCATATTTTTTTTAAGTATTCTGTGAGCTATTACCTAAATTTTTGAGCACTTCCATAAAAAGGCCATGAATATGTTTGGTGAGGTTTTTTCTGATGCAAGTAGGCATGGCTTACTCATGCCTCTTGAGTTCCTCAAGAGGAACTCTTCCTGTTCCAAATTGTAGGTAGAATGTTGACTTGTGGCCAAGCTGGGACTGTGGCTAAAGGAGACAGACAGGATAGGATACAGCTCCCATTCCTGTCCAGCAGTGGTAAGTGGTGTATGTAAAATGGAAGAGTTTAGTCACTTTTGC
The DNA here is from genome assembly GCA_038090715.1 of Florisuga fusca. Classification (NCBI taxonomy): domain Eukaryota; kingdom Metazoa; phylum Chordata; class Aves; order Apodiformes; family Trochilidae; genus Florisuga; species Florisuga fusca. The sequence continues at coordinate 4,053,643 of JAAWXA010000028.1, forward strand.
AGCTTGTTTAAAGTTCCTGCTGGAGCAGGATTTTGATTTAGATGACCAGCCTGTTCATGTCACTTCATATATTGGCTTCTGGTAGCTTTCTTGTTGTGTATGGTAGGTGTTACTGGTACCCTAACTTTAAAACAGAACAACAAGAGTACCCCTTGCTTTGGTTACAGAGTTTCCAGACAGTTCTGTGACTGAAATGGACCATCAAAATAAGAGAATAGGTTAGTGCTACTCCCTTTACTTTTTTGGAGGGGACGGAACTAAAACAGGAGGGAATTTCCTTACGTTAAAGCCCCAAAATACATCTTATGGTAGAGACAGAACATATTCAGTGTATTCAGTCCTGTTCCTTATTTCACGGCCAGGTTTTAGGTTCATGCAGCTTTAGAGCAGTTCAGCACAGCAGAGGGTGCCAGGTGATCTAGTTCTCAGCACTAGCACACCTCTTAAGACTTACATAGTTTACAGCTAAGGGGAAGTTACACAGAGCTTGTTCACTTTTTTGTGATATACCTTTTGATTCAGTATAACTAACACTCTTCTTTTCGTGTTCTGATTAGTGGCTACTTAATTATTAAAAGATGGTCTGACATTAGCATGTAAGGTCTCTTCTCACAGGAGTGATTTATGCTAACTAGTCCTAAGTTACCTAGGGCAACCTGGCCAGGGGATTCATCTTGACAGTAGCTCATTGCTGTTTTCCTCCTGATTCTTTACAACAAGGACCACACTCCACAGTATTTAATTCTCCCCACCACTTAGTGGTTCAGGCCCATTAGTTGTGGAATCCTGGCTATAATCCTCTAGTTTTTGTTTAAATTTATGGTGCTGTGCCTTTCCAGCAACCTTGCAGCCTTCATGACTAACAGTCTTGCAAAACTTTATGCTGCACTGTTTTCAGGCTTTATAAGAAGTAATTCCAGAGATGCTTATTACAGTTCTTGTAAATTATGGTGATACAGATAAGTAATATTTCAGCACTTAGTGAGGAACAGTTGGGTTAATAGAAATTACAAAGAGGTTTGCAAGCAGAGACAAGAGGTTCAGGTTTGTGGTTGGGAAGAGGGGATTGAGGGCAGGGTGGCAAAACTGTGGTGTGGGGGAATGATTTCTGGAAAAGCAAGCCTGGACACACACAGGAATGAATGAAGACCAAATTTGTCAGTGCCAAACATAAACTGAGGTGATAATCTGAAGGTGACATAAACATTTAGACATGATAATTATCTCTGTGGACAAGCTTGGCAAGTGTTATTTGTTTGGCCTTTTCTAAAGATGGAAAATACAAATTAGTTTTATCATGAGAATGTAATCACAGGCTGAAGGGTAGGAGAGGCTGCCATGACATCTAAATGGCCAGTTGATGTTTACATATGTTCTGAGGTGATGCTGCCATCCTTCCAGCTTTGTGTTTTTTCCAGACTGAGCCTGCTGTCTCTGTGTGAGCAGATAAGTCTTTGTTTTATTGACATGTTAAGAAGTTTAAGCTCTTGAATGTGCTGGTAGTCGAAGAGCAAGTGAAAAAAGTCCCTGTTTCCTTGCACATAGGTTCCTCCCCCCTGCCTTGGCTTATTTCACCATTTAAGAATAATGTAAGGTTGCTAGAGGCCTTTTACTTCACTACTGAAAAAGCGTGTGGGTTGGGGGGGGACTGGGGAATGGTGCCTTGTGCTTTCCCTCTTGCAGTGACTAACAGAGGTCACTTTTTGCTGCTGAGGTTCCCTGAGTACTACGGAAAACTGAGCATGAGCAGCCTTCATCAAACTTGAAGAAAAGCTTAAGCCTTTTTTTTTTTTTGCCTGAATTTAAATGAATAGCAATGACTGCAGCGCACAGATTCTTTTTTTACCCATGTTAATTTTGCATCAGCTTGTCTTGCAAATTAAGATACTGAAATACCTTCTGCAGTCCCTTTCTAAACTTTCTTTGCACTGTCCCAGAAATGGAGACCTTTTTCCCTACAGATGTCTGTCTATGGGGATTGTTCTGGGACTTTGTTTTGTGTTCATTTGTTCCAGCATGGCAGCAAGGGGACTTCTCATTGCATTCCAGTGATGTTTCTTAATGAGGATGGAAGAGGTGCATGGTTTCAAATGGCTTATGTTTTTTGCTTCTACTGAGAAATAATGAGATCTAGAGTTTGGTGAGCTGTTTGTTTTATTTTGTTTGTTTTACACAAGGCCTGTATGAGATGACCCTGCAACAAATACATTAAAGACAAAATTGTTTAGAATGTGAAAGGCAGCTGACTTCAAACAGATGGGTGCTTGAGGATACTATAAAACATACCTGTTCTCAGCTTTCCTATATGCAGGGAATAAGTGTGAATAGTTTCCCTCTCTTTAAAGCTGTCCTTTAGGTTTCTGTTTCCTGTGGTGTCTGCACATGGCTTCCCTTCAGCTTCCTGGTCAGCTGCTGCAGAGTGTTAAAACAGTTTCTAAGTTTTGTTTTGGGTTTCTTTTCCTTTTGCCAAGAAACAAGTTATGGCTAGGCCCTCAGACCTTCTATTTCAGGCTTGCTTGTGCAAATAAAAGCTGTCTGTAGCTTCCTTGAGTGTGGAGAGGAGCTAGAGATGTTGGCAGTGTATGTGCCTTGGGTTTTGTGATAATGCAAGCCCTTAGTTAGATATGTAGTCACTTACTTATATCTCATGTATGCAACTGCTCTTCACACTCTTTATAAATGCACACAGCATGATGTGCCTTGGAAAAAAGTGTCATTGCCCAATTATTTGCTGCTTATTACAGAATCTGGGCTTGAGAACTTGAAGTAGAGCAGCATGTGTCTACTCTGGGCCCGGAGGAAGAGGAGAGAGGGACCTGTGACCTGATTCAGTAATACAACTGTAACCAAAATAGTGATATCTAGGTTTCTCCACTTGGTCTGTTCTGGTCTGTTGAATAGCTACATGCATTTTAAACACTTTGCACATGTGTATGTAACTGATTGCACCAAATGGTTGTGTCTGTGATGATGTAACTGACCCCTTCCCTTGCTCTCCTTGAGAAAGCACCTGCTGGAACTCAAGGCTGTGAGTGAACAGGGTTCATTATCTGCCAGAAAACTGACTCATTTTTCGTTTTGAGATTCGTTAGTATAAAATCCTTCCCTTGTCTTCATGAAGTGAGAGGGTAAGTGCCTGGACTGCCCTGTTGACTTGACTCTCTTCAGCCTGAGCAAGAACATTTTAAAGGAAGTGATTGATGTGTGATGGGACCTGTTTTCATAGCCTTGGAAGCCTGTGAAGATAACAGTATGGCTTCTGCCCCCTCAGGAAAGACACCTCCTCTTCAGCTCTCTATGGAGAAGCAGAAGCCCTATGTAATTATCCCAGAAACTGATGCAGTTCTACATGTGTGAGTAAGCACAGATTTCTACTGTCCACACATTCTACGTCTTGGGAACTCCAAGAACAAGGAGAATTTGAAGCAAACTTTATACACACGAAGGCAGGTAGAAGAGCTCTCAGCATAGCAAAGCTTTCTGCAGGCTGAGGGAGCTCAGTTTGTTGGCTACGTTTGGCCATGCTTTCAAGCATGTTTTCATAACCATAATGACTAGGGGCAGATGCCCTCTAGATGGATTTCTGATAAAATTGCATGTTGTTACGTGTCTAGGTGAAGGAAGATGATGCCTGTCTTCAGCTTGGCTGCCTGCCCCATTCTGGGCCCTGGTACATAACTGCCAGTGTAGAGCAAAACAGCTCATGCAGTGGCTTGAGCTAATTTTTTTTTTTCTTCCTTTCCTGCTCCTCTAGCTTTGCCCGTGCAAAATGAAAGTGCAAGATCTGTAGTCATTCTCTTCATTATGGAGTTATTTCCAAGCTAATCAATGCTGCCACAACTGCTCTTAAACCTTTTAAAGCCTATCATGAGTTTGTGTTTCCTCTTGCCTATTGAAGTAATGCATTAATCATTCCCTGGGTGCTGTATGATGAGGCCCTCTGCATAACAGGTAAAGTAGGTGTCAGCAGGTGAAGTAATAGATTAATAGTGTGACCTTGGGTCCACTTAAAGAATCTGTCATCTTCCTGAGAGCCACTGCCTTTTCCTGTGCTGAAGTCCAAAGATGCTGGAAGTTGAAATTCGTCATCTAAGAGCAGAGTTGTAGCAATAGCATAATTCATCATGTGTTATTTACTTCCTAGATAAACCCAAGCAGGTAAACCTTCAAGGGTTAACCATGTTCTTCTTGAAAATCTGCTCCTTGTCTTGTAAAGAGGAGAATTAAAATCACAGTGCTTGTTTCTGTTGTTCGAGCTTTTACCTAACAGTTCTTTGTTTTCTGTGATTGTGCTCCTTTTCCCTGCTTTCCTTCTGAAATGTGCTCCTTCCTGTTCTGACTGAAGACCTAACATGCTGTTTTCTGACTGAGAAGTCCTTACAGCTTATTTTCTACAGGATTCTTGCCCAGAATCATTGAAAGGGGAAAAAAATTTCTTTGTTATACCTTCTGTATCAAACCTGCTTCTCTGACAACTCCACACTCCTACAGCTGGGAAGGATGTCTTCTCTGTTCACAGTTGCCTTTCAGAGTTAACACAAGTTCTTTCCCACGAACAGGTCAGTGTTCTGCAATGGCCATGTTTGGAATGCAACTGTGACCAGGTAGTGCATCTTTGCTTCTGCTGCTTTCACTAAAGAAAGGGTTTCAGGTGTGACCTTTTTACTTGCAAGGGGTGTTCAGTATGTGGAATAACTTTTTTTTTTTTTTCTTCTTCTTTTTTTAATGGAAAAGAAGTGGTGAAAAAAAGAATCCTGACAGGGCTTGGATTCTTGTAAGAAAGTCAGTCACCAACTCTTGTTGCTCACTGAGGATGAGTTGTATGGCAAAGATGTGAACACAGGGATGAAGGATAACTCAGAGAACTGCAAAAGTTCTGACTGTTGAGGTTTTTCCTCAGTAGTGAGGTTCTCAGGGTGTTTATCTCTTGCAGATTGTTACAACTGCTTTAAGAGAAGTCTGACTGTTTTGTTTGTCTGTTTCTTCTCTTCTAATCACCTGCCTTAATTGAAAATCTTGATGTTAGGCTAAATACGTCTAACCATAACCACGTAGGAGCTGAAACACTTTTGAAATGTTAACTTAAAAGTATGAGATTATGTTAAAGACTTTATTTTAGAACTCGTCTTTTCAGGCAATTTTTAGAGCTGCATACTGGTTGCTTTTTCTATTTTAAGCTGGAATATGAAACTGGTGGTAGCAATAGTGTTTTTCTGTTTTATGGGAGCTTTAAAAATTTAGTGGAAAATAAAGCTGTGGAACAAAATACTTCATGGTTTCTTCTTATGTGCTTTCTGTTTGCTGTTTGAAAGTAAACAACATAATACAGATAGGTCTGAAACTATTTTTCTCTAGTCTGAGAAAAGAGAAAGGGTTAAAAAATCAAAACCAAAAAACCAAAAGGAGCCAATGGATTGGATTGGTTGAGGTTTTTGTTTAAAGTAGTTTTCTACTGTTCTCTTAGGGCTGTAATTCCTGTTTCCAGGAATTAATTGGTCTTGTTGACAGTGAATGATTTGAGTTCAGGATTTGAGGGAGGGTTGCAGTGCTATGTGGCAGCTGTAGAACATTCATCTCTATTCATGCTTCAGCTTTATTGTTATCTTTATGTTAAACATTGCACTGCTGTAAGACAAAGATGACGGAAGGGAATCTACTTTTAAATAGGGACAAGTGCTCATCATGTGTACTGACTGCGGGCTGTAATTTGGAGAGCTGAGAAATCTGCAGTAGTGCAGTAATTTCACCCCTAAATGGGCAGGAGGGAGTAGAAAAGCCTTTTCAGGGAAGGTATAAAATCAGAGGAGGAAACTCACAGAAGCTGTCAGAATTGTCAAGATACTTCTGCCTCAAAGGTTAACAATTAATTGCTCTATTTTGGGCCCTCCCCATAACTGAAAGCAGTGACTCTGGGAGTGGCAGAAGTGTTTGTTTCATTTTACTCTTTTGCTCTGTTGTTGGTGTGCAAGAGCAGCTTTGGAGGATGGCAGCTGGCAACACCCTTTTGATTTTTATTGCACGGGGAGGAAAGCCCTTCCTTCAGTGCACTGTGGTGTAGCTACCCAGTAGTGTGCATGCTGTGACAGCATATGGAAGATGTAGTGTAGGAATTGCATATCTGTGGAAACTGTCTTGGTTAAGTGGTCAGGGCAAACCAAAACCCGTAGAACAGAATTACCTCTGTTACTTTCCCTTAACCCTCCCAAGGGAAGATACAAAGGGCATAAGGAAGAGAGGCTTTCAAGGTTGGAAGTGAAAACTTAACAGGTTTACTAAAATAGGGAAGGGATAGTAACCCATGGGATAGTAATGAAAACTATGTATACAAATCTGGTTGCTATGGTTGAAGGTACAAGTGCCCCAAAGTCCCTCGTGGCATAGCCAACTCAAAAAGGATCCAGATCTCTTCCCAGTAACTGACAGAGTTGTATCCTGTGGAGTATGTGGCACAGGCCTCTCTCCAAGATGTCTGAGCACAGGAAGGAAGAAAGGCAAAGGAAGGGGCTGATGTTCCTTCTCTCTTGGCTTTACATTATAGAGTGTGGCAGGAAGTGGGAGGGAATATCGACCCTTTCTGTTCTTCCTCCTGGATCCCTTGGAGTCTTAAACAACACCCTCTCTCCTAGGTTATTGTACTGATACAAGAAAATTAGCCTGTGCCTCCTCAAGCCTTAACAGAAAGAGTTACTAAAAAGTTAAATTTGCTGCACTGAAGTATTTTCTCAGTGCCAAGATGAATCACTTGATCCCAAGAGGCCTTTGGTGGTGATCCTCATCCCTGTGGGGAGAGTGTGGCTATAGTCTGATGGCTGATGCACTGTGAGGAGGTTGCTTTGTGACATTTTCCTTCTCAAGCTGCAGCTTCTGGCATTCAGCTGCCTAATTTTATTTTCTGCTTGTAGTGTCTTGTGTGCTTGCACTCTCTTTCTCTCCCTTGTCTAAAGGTGTCCTGTAACTTGGACCTTGCTTCCTTTCACCCCTCCCTAGTGATGACAGTGTCCCTAGAGTGTCAGTACCACAGCTGCTGGTGCCTGGCAGAAAAGGAATCTGCTGAGATCTCAGTGCTGATGAATTAATTACAATTAATAACTTCTTGTAGTAGTTTTAATTAAAAAAAATAAACCAACAAAAAAACTACTCTCCCACCTCCTTTTTTAACAAGCAGAAGCATCTCTCACAGGGTGAGCAGAGTTAGTCTTCATCACTGCAGCATTGACTGACAACCTGGAGGATGATAATGTGTGTTTTGGTTTGGTTTTTTTTCTTCTTGGTGAGCGGGGGAAGAGAGTAGAAATTGCAGTTTCTCTGCTAATTGTACTTTAGATGTCATTTGTGACAATTTCTTATTGTCTAGACAGAGATAGTGGAGCAATTGCTTTCACAGAGCCTAGTGTTAGCCTGTTATATATCTGGGTAGCAAAAATGAGGGGTGTGGGAGAAGAAAAGGGTGCTATAAGCACCAGAAAAGGATTCAGAAGTCAAGCATGATCTACTGAAATGTTTCAAAAGGAGATGTTCTCTCTTTGCATGCTTCTCTGTAGGAAACCTGAGTGTTCAGTGGCTAGCAGTTCCCCAGAACAGAGCTGCTTCTATTTATCTATGGATTATGTTTATCCAGAATTGCTCCCAAACTCAGTGTTTGCTGTGGTTGGATGTTGGTCTGCCATTCACTCTGGACTTACTGAAAAAAAAAATAGTCTGTATCTCTTCTGTGACACCTGGAAGACCTGATAGAGTGCAGCATAGCTTACTTTAAATAGCTTACTTTAAAAACATTTTTCTCTGTGTTCCTGGGAGGCAGTAGGTTACAATACCAGTGTCACAATGGGGGGACACTTTACTGATGGTTAGAGCAGTGTATCTATTATTGAGTGATCCCTTTTGGATCTATAACTTGGGCCTTAAAGGGCTCAGTCTAGACTTGAGTTAGTTAAATAATAGATTTTATTTCACAGAATCACCAAATTATCAGTTGGAAGGGACCTCTAGATCATCCAGTCCAACTCCCCAATTAAACTAGGATCCCCTAGAGCACATTACACAGGACTGAATCCAGGTGGGTTTTGAATATCTCCAGACAAGGAGACTCCACAACCTCCCTGGGCAACCTGTTCCAGTGCCCTGTCACCTTCATAGTAGAAAAGTTTTTTCTTTTTCTTTTTTTCTTTTTTTTTTTTTCCATTATGTTTAAATGGCACTTCCTATGATCCAGCTTATGCCCATTGCCCCTCGTCCTGTCACTGGGAGCTACTGAGAAGAGTCTGGCTCCATCTTCCTTGCACCCACTCTTGAGATACTTGTAGACACTGACAGCATCTCCCCCTCAGCCTTCTCCGGGTACCAGGGACCTTTCATGTGTCAGGCAAACGTGATAACACCCTTTTTATTTTAAGGAAACTAAGCCTCAGTGCTGTTTGTAAGACAGTTAAGAACTACCAATGAGACAATTGGCTATGTATTTTTTCAGTTACTGTTGAGTGATGTAGTTTTTTCTACCTAATCTGAATGTCACTGTCAGGGTTTAACACTGGCCCGGCAATAAAACCGAAGGAGAGATGCTCTCTGTTAATCCCCCTCCCCTTCCATGATAGAGAAAGGAGAGAGAATAAGGGGAGAGACTTACAGGTTGGAAAATAAACTACACAGCTTTAATGAAACAGTTAATGATAAATATAATTAAATATATACAAATATACAGAAAAATGATCCCACATTCCTCCCTCCTTCCCCCCAGTAATGCTTATGTCACCAGCAAGGCTGCAGGGCAGGACCCTGGGGTCAGGAGCAGTCGGGAGCTGGAGGCAGGAACACACAGATTCAGGCTGACACGGATCAGGACCACAGGCAGACAAATGGATGGAATCCTCCCAGGATAATGAAGAAATAAGGAACAGGTGAAGGAAGGGCAGGAAGGAGAGATGTTGACCCTCATGATCCCTCAAGTTTATACTGAGTGTGACAGTAACCAGGACAGTACCTCTAGTATGTGGCTTGCATGCCTCAGCATGAGAGAGTTGAGGAGCTGAGTTTGGTCTTGAAAGGCTCTGCTGGAAAGGCTGCCTTAGCTGAGATTGGTCAGTTTGGACAGTGCAGGCTCAATGAGGATTCTGGGGAGTGTGTTCAATGGAGTGTGTCTGTTGTCCTGTTCCTGTCACCCTGTGGCTACTGCTCTTCCTAGGCTACTCTACTGGTGAAGCTCCTAAAGCAGCAAGCAGGTCATGTTGCTTCGTTAGGTGGAGTTGTAGGCTCTTCAGGTAAAAATCACAGGGCTGTGAGGGCTGAAAGAAGTCTGTTTATCCAGATACCCATCCATCCTGTGGCTCAGGCAACTTTTGGTTTGTGTTTTACTGAAGTAGTTCACATCAGTTCTCATCTGAGGTGCCAGACCTGGTGGATCAAGGCTCTGCATGTATTTATTCAAGCACCAGGTGGAGTGTAGAGGTGGGAACTGTAGATTCTCTGAAGTGCTGTTCCCAAGTCGAGCAGAGGAACTCCCAGCTGCCTTTACTGAGTTACTGCAATGTGTGCCCTGCTCCTGCTTCTTCATCCTGCTGGTGCCCTCTGGTCAGTATACATTTTGATTTCCTTCAGTACAACTGCTGACTGCTTTCTGAAGGTGATCCCTCTGCCTAGACCATTGCTAGCCTGTCCAAAGGTGGGAAGGGACATAGTTGGTGAATACCTGGAGACTCCTTTCTAACAGAGTGTGCTGGGTTGTGAAGCATGTACTGATGATCTTCCCCTGTGGTGCTGATTTTGCTCTGTCATTTAGTGGATAGACTGAAATGCTGGGAAAGAGGGTGGTATCTATAGTGTATAGGCACCAAGACTTTTGACAGGGCTGGGTTTGTTTTTTTTGTGTGTTCACATTATCAGAACACTGTAGGCATGGCAGAGAGATGGTATCAAACAAGCCTTTGTGTGCAGACTGCTCACATTTTAAGGGGCAGCTCCTGTTTGTACAGCTGTGTCCCTGTCAGGCTCTGCATGCTGTGGGAGCTCTTTCTCCCAGATTAAGTCCCATGATGGGCAGGATGGTCCAGGGGGGGTGGCAGCCTGGGCAGTAGCTCAGAGTTCAGAGACTGGGTTTAAACATGATGCAGGTGGTAAGTATGCTTCATAGGGATAGGACTTCAGGTACTCTTCATAAAGCTGCTGCACCTTTTGTTCTCCATTAACTGCTTTTGCATATATTCACTTATATATTTGGAGCAGGAGAGAGGGTTTGGTAAGGCAGGATTTTGAATTATGATAACTTTCTGAGGAGCAAGGTATTCCTAATATCTAGCAGTGTTTTGACTTGGTAACCTGGGGAATTAATTAATCTCAAAGTTTAAGAGATTTAATAACTGTTCTTGACTAAGACAAATGGTTGCCAAGCAACTTTGTGCCAGAAAGAACAGAATTTCTGATCTTCTGTATAGTCCCAGTGCTTGGCTGCAGGTACTGAGTCGCCTAAGCTGCCACATGCCCTTCCAAGTAACTGGAGTTCCTTGGATCTCTTGCTGTTTTCTATACTCTAGATTTCTAATGTAAATAAAGCACTGTTTGTTTGAACTTTTCACAGCTTACTAGCAATGTAATCTTAAGATCCTGATGGAGGGGACTGTGTGAAAAAAATACATCTCATTTGCCTTTCTACTGTCTTTATATAGCTAGTAAGGGGAAATAGGGAGTGGTTTATATCTGGCCCTGCTTTCTATGTTGGTGCTTGATGTCCTGCTCTGCAAATGCTAACTGCAAATTAGGAGTGTGTCAGGGTTTAACCCTGGCCCAGCAATTAAACCGAATAACAGATTTTATTATTAATCCCCCTCTCCTCCCTGATAAGGAAAGGAGAGAGAATAAGGGAGAGACTTGTCGTTTGGAAACTAAACTACACAGCTTTAATGAAAGCAGTAATGATAAATAGGAAAAAATCACTAAATATATACAAATATACAGGAAAATTGATCACACGTTCCTTCCCCCTTTCCCCCAATAACTCTCACGTCACCACGGAGGCTGCAGGGCAGCCCTGGGAAAGTCCAGGCTGGACCCTGGGGTCAGGAGCAGTCGGGAGCTGGAGGCAGGAACACACAGATTCAGGCTGGCACGGATCAGGAGCACAGGGCAATGAACACAGCTCAGCATGGGGGCTCTAAGGACACCACTGGTGTTTATTCATAGCAAGACACTCAGTCTCAAGGCTTAGAAAGAGAGATTTTCAGCTATGAAACATCATTTCAAATGTCAACCACAGGGACAATTACCAAATATTCACCCAAGATGTAAATATATGCAAATGTAGCCAGACAGCTTGAATGTGTGAGAAGCAAGTCTGAGTCACGAGGGCAGCAGAAAAGTATAGAGCAGGAACATGTCCTCCACCCCAGCTTCTACACACTTCTATCTNTTTTTTTCCTATTTATCATTACTGTTTCATTAAAGTTGTGTAGTTTAGTTTCCAACCTGTAAGTCTTATCACTAATCCCCTCTCCTCCCTGATAAGGAAAGGAAAGAGAAAAAGGGAAAGAGACTTATGGGTTGGAAACTAAACTACACAACTTTAATGAAACAGTAATGATAAATAGGAAAAATTACTAAATATATACAAATATACAGGAAAAGTTGATCCCACGTTCCTCCCCCCTTTCCCCCAATAACTCTCACGTCACCACGGAGGCTGCAGGGCAGCCCTGGGAAAGTCCAGGCTGGACCCTGGGGTCAGGAGCAGTCGGGAGCTGGAGGCAGGAACACACAGATTCAGGCTGGCACGGATCAGGACCACAGGCAGAGGAACGGATGGAATCCTCCCAGGATGCTGAAGGAAACAGGGAACAGGTGAAGGAAGGGCAGGAAGGAGAGATGTTGACCCTCATGATCCCTCAAATTTATACTGAGTATGAGGTGTATGGGATGGAATACTCTGTTTGGTCAGTTCTGGCATCTCTCTTGTCTGTTCCTCCCCAGAGGAGGGGTTCAGGTGGGACCTCTTTACTCCTTCTGCAGGGTAAAATGTTCCTCAGAGCTGAGCAGTGTCCTTGGCTCTGCACACCAGTGCCTGGCAGTAACTATAAACATCCAGTGTGATCAGTCCTAGAAGCAGACACTGTCTGAGAAACTTGCTGTTAATTTCAGCAAGTGCAGCTGCTTACAAGAGACTGAGCTGAAAGCAAAAGGACAAACCAGAAAATCACCTTTATCCTGGCCCAAACCAGGACAGAGTGTGAGGCTCAGACTGATAGGTTCACATCTTTCTCATCAACTATAGGTGCCAATGAATAGAACAGATGTGGTGTTGAACCTCTTTCACTTTCAAACTGCAACAGTTTTCGTTTGAGTTACAAAGACTAGAAAACAAGTTTCAAAACAAAAAGTCTTGAAAGGGAACTCAGCAGGCTCGTGTAAACTTTTGGCTGTTGATTTTTCTATTCTCCATACCCGCTCCAAATCATCTCTCTTGTTAATCTAATGGCTACAACAGTCTTGAATGAGTCAGTCTTGAAACAATGCTGTCCTCTGCTTTATGACACACAGCTAGATAGAAGTGTGTAGAAGCTGGGGTGGAGGACATGTTCCTGCTCTATACTTTTCTGCTGCCCTTGTGACTCAGACTTGCTTCTCACACATTCAAGCTGTCTGGCTACATTTGCATATATTTACATCTTGGGTGAATATTTGGTAATTGTCCCTGTGGTTGACATTTGAAATGATGTTTCATAGCTGAAAATCTCTCTTTCTAAGCCTTGAGACTGAGTGTCTTGCTATGAATAAACACCAGTGGTGTCCTTAGAGCCCCCATGCTGAGCTGTGTTCATTGCCCTCTGCTCCTTGGCCTGTTCTCTGTGTAGCACATTTGAGTAGGTAAGAATTTAACAGATGGCTATTGCAGTGTTGGTGTTTGTAGCCATGACAAATTGGGGATGGCTTGTCTCCAAAGGAGAAGGAGCATCTGCATCTTTCTCTTGAGACTTGGGAGCGGGTTTGGGACCACTCTTCTTGCTCACTCAAGGTTTTCTTTTCTCTTGTGCAGTGAAAATATTACACTTCAAATAGTTACGTGATGAAACCCCATTGTGCCATCAGTGAGTGGATCAGTATGATGCAGAATTCTCTGCACTGATGATAGAAATGGTCTTAAGAGGTTTCAGAAAGTAGGGCATAAATAGTTGGGATGTTTCTGAATGGTATTTGACTGTGGAATTTCTTTTTTCTTTCTAGGAGATTGCTGGAGTCTTCCCTCATTTCATTATCTCGCTATGATGGAGCAGGGTCCCGGGAACATCCCATCTACCCAGATCCAGCCAGGTAAGAGCTAAATGCAATATAAATGCATTTAAATTTCATAGACAGAAGCTTCATAACTCACTGAATCCTTTGGGAATGGGAGGCCTATCTCTTACTCATTTGACTTGCTAGGTGGGCAGGGTGCAAACCAAGTTAAAAGATTCTGTTAAGTCTGGGACAGAATGATGGAAAGAGGAAGAAAATGTGGTTGAAATAAGCACAGAAGTGTTTCTGAAATCATTTGGTAGGGAGGACACTAGGCTGTAAGCAGGTCCAACAGTAAATGGGATTATACCAATAAAATTAAAATCTCTTTTGAAGAAAAATGAAGAAAAACCAGTGTTTATCCAGGATTAAAGGAGAATGCAGCAAAGTCAGTTTTGAGCTGCTGTGAACAGGCAACATGCTTGGAAGAATGGAGTGCCTTCATAAATGTATCTGTATGAGAGTACAACCAGTATATTAAGTATACTTAACTAGGAACAAAATACTGAAAATTGTTTCTGAAGAGTAATGAATCATTGACACTAGACATAAAAACACCTGCCATGCTTTTTAATCTCCAGAAGAGGTGGAGTGTTTCAGAGGATGAGAAAAAGCAAGCACAGCAGAGTTATCAAAAATGGAAGGGAGTCATCTTTGCAGTTTCCACTTTAGTGTATTAAGAAAGAACAGATGGGTAATGGGACCCACAGACTCTGTCAGAAGAAATTATAGAAACAGCAAGCAGCTTTGGAAGCTTTCAAAGAATAACTTGTGACAAATAAGCTTTCTTTAGGTGAGTGTAACAAAGCTATGAATGAGAGAAATTCAGTAAGTGTAAAATATGTCTTGCCTCTGACAGAACCTGTGACATATCTGCATGGAATGCAGGCTACTAGGATTTATCATAATGGGGAGTACAGGAATACCTCTGTATGGGAGTTGAATATCTGCATTGATGAAGGAAGTTTCTTATTTTTATTTAATTTTGTTCTTTTTTGCATTATTAACAACGAAATGTACATTTTTATGCAGATGATGCTTAAGTACAAATTCTGAAATAAAAGGCTATATTGCAAAGTGGCCAGATGCTATGATATTCTTTTGAGGGGTTTTTGAGTTTTTTATTTTGTTTAAAGCTGTTCACACTTTCATTTATAAGCTAAAAGTTAGGGCTGCTCTCTCCATTATCCCTGTCTTGCCCATGGTGCCTTTGCAGGAAATCAGTCATGTTTTCAGGACTCTGGAAAGTACCACTTTGGTAACTTGAATTGAATAAAAAGGAAAAAAATCAAACACATGTATGGAATGGGTGGGGAGCTTGAAGTTGAAGGAATAGAAACCTTAATGTCTAATTTCAGGGGATGGGGAGGGTAGTGTTGTCATCTCCCTTTCTTCCCCCAGATTAGAGTTCAAGTCTGATCCAAATAAGACTTAAAGAAACTGTTACTTAAGCATCTGAACTGCCTGGACTTTAATAATGACTAACTGTGTCCAAAAAAAACCACCAAAATTTGCTAGGAGCTGATGATGTATGCGGGGTAGGAAGAGTGTGTTTTTAGCATCAAGGAAAGGGGGTAATACTGGTGTGTTGATAGCAAAGGACAAGTTAGGTGTGAGAGAGAATTAGGAGTTAATTGCAGAGATCTCTTTTCATTCAGGTGGGATGCAAGGCTTTTAAAGCTTCTTTTAACATAAATCTAGTGGATGTGATGACATGGGCAATATATGACATCCCTGCCATTTGGATTGTAAAGCAGTTAGAGCTCTTAAACCTTTTTTTCTCCTGCCTGATACTTTATGGTGCTCCCATTAATGACACTCAAAACAATAGAACCTTCCTTCAGTGTTTATTTGAACACTGCTGCTGTTTGGTAGTGATTCTTACTATGGGTGCTTGCTGGGCTTAGTTGTGTGACTTGGTAATAAATGAAACAGGCTCCAAAGAGGCCTGAGGAGCAAACTTCTCTGTGCTGTGGATGAGCTTTATGTCTATAAGTACTTGTGTGGTGCTTCTGTTTCAGCAACAAGGGAATCAAGTGGGAGTGTAGCCTATAAAGGGAAAATTACTTCTACTTGCTGTCTTTATTTACTGTGTCTTACGACTAAAATGTAAACAGCCAATTTGGTGATCTGCTATTACTGTCCCAGCACTTGGAGCTCAAAAGCAAAACCAGGACTGTCTGTAATTCTCTACTTGTGTGACGAGTGTCTGTATCTCTCTGTCTTGCTCAGATTGTCTCCTGCTGCATATTATGCTCAGAGGATGATCCAGTATCTTTCCCGGCGGGACAGTATCCGGCAGCGCTCCATGCGGTACCAACAAAACCGTCTCCGCTCTTCCTCCTCCTCTTCTTCCACTTCAGAGAACTCAAGCCCATCTGTAGAGGGAAACGATCTGGAATTTGAAGATTTTGAGTAAGTGTGCATGCTGCCCTGCCCTCTTGCTTGAGTCTGTTAGCAGAAGACAGCTTTGTGGCTTCCTGCTGTTAGCCAGATACAGTGCAGGCTTCCTGCAGAAACAAGTTAAGACAGTCAATCAATAATTAGAGCAGTGATTGCTACAAATAGGTGTTCTAATTTCTATTATGAAAATTAAGGATGATTTAATCTATCTTCAACACATCAGGCTATCTCAACTGTATTTAAAAGATGAGTAAATAAAGAAAAAGAGAACTTTTTCTCCAGTGGAACAGATGAGAAGCCAACAGTGTGAGAGCCTTCGAATCTTGAAACAGAATAGGAACCACTAAGAGGCTTTGCAGAACTTGGTTCTTTGGTCCTAGGCTGTAGGAGGCAGGGAAACATGTACTGTTACTGTTACTTGCTCTATCTGTACAACTTTGCCAAATTAGCTGAAGTTCCTGGGATTGTTATTTTAAAACTTGGTGATTGTGTATCTGTATTACTGTTTAATTTCCTGTAAGGAGTGTCATGGTCTGAAGCTGGGCTGGCAATTAACCAAATGAAAGATGGTCTCTATTAATCCTCTATTCATTAAATTTAATTAATTAAATTATTAATCCCCCTCACCTCCTTGATTAAGAAAGGAGAGAGAATAAGGGAGAGACTTGTCGTTTGGAAACTAAACTACACAGCTTTAATGAAAGCAGTAATGATAAAAATTATTAAATATATACAAATATACCCAGTAAGTTTGGGTAAGTCCCTCTCCTCCACCTGGCTAGAGGCAGGGCACCTCTAAGCACATACTGTGGTGTCAGTATGTGCATTACTGGGGCTTGCATCCCCATTACTCAGACCTGATGTGCTGGGATTTTGAGTCACCAGCATATTCAGATTGGGTAACTCAACACTGGAGACTCGAGCAGCTTGACTTGGAGACTTTAGACTTTTGAAAAGGAGCTCCTTTTGTATTCATCTTACTCAGCAACTTACATACTGTGCCTGTAGGACAGCAGTAGGTTTCTGATCCCACTTTTTCATGTCTTTTCCATACTCAGGAGTGTCCATGGGATTCCTCTTATATTCTGTTTCAATTCAGTCTCACAGGGCATTTCCTCTTAATAGCAATGTGGCCTCCTTCTCCTGTTTGAGAAAAATGGGGTGGACATAGTTTCTCAGCTGTTTCCTTTAAAGCTGAGACCCAAGCCTGATGAGGAACCATGACAGCATCATATTCTTGTGCTGTTTTAGTCACATCACCTAAAGTTGGTTCCATTTCTCCAGGAGCCCATAACATTACTGGTAGTATATGGTTAAGTGGTGATGATGCAGCATGCACAAACCTTTGCCTCATAGGCTTAGGTCATGGCATGTAATAAGGATCTACAATGTCATCAGCAGTATAAATCACATCTTGTGCAGCCAATTCTTTCAGATACCTGATATTTTCAAGTGTGGCTGCTTTGACCTCTGGGCAGTCTATTTCCTCTTCATAGGGATAGTTCCTTTACAGCTGACAAGAGTCCTTCCCATAGGCAGGTGGTCCCAGCCTTTTCCCCAAATGCTCCATCAGTGCCTGCATTGTTGGTGAGGGATCCCAACTGCCCTAATCCCTTTCTGACTCTTGAAATGGTGGTAGACTTTTTTTTTTCTGAGCTAATGTTATGGTAGCAGCCCCATCATTCCAGCACTGGAGTAACCAAGTGAGAAGTGGTTCACCTGCAAGACAACCAAAGTCTTTTTCTCAGAGAAGGCAAGTCCCTCATGGAATAGGACTGAACATGTATTTCTGATTCTGAGTTGTCCTCTTTGGGTAACTCTGCTTTAGCTGCTCTACAAGGAGAGGTTGAATCCTCTATCCCCTCTATCACCTGGTCATCTTGTGCAGACTTTGAAGGACTAGGGCCAAGATCTGGTTTCTTTCACTTTACTTTTCTTCTAGTCACATGGTAGACTAGGAGCTGTGTTGATTGTGGGGGAGAGACTGTGGTGTCTGCAGCAGAAGCAGCAAGCAGGGCTTGCTTTCTGAATAGCAGCAGTGTCTGTGGGGTGCAGGTGTGACCTCTTTACTCCTTTTCTCTTTCCGGAGCCCAAGATATTCCTTGGAACTGAGCAGTGGCCTTGGTTCTACATACCATTCTCCAGCCATAACTATGTATTTTCCCTGAGTGCTTTAAGTGCTTTGCTTGATTTTTTTTTTCTCTATTTATGTATAGTGTGATTACAATACAGCCTGATTCTGAGCATGGCCATATAAGTAGTCTATGGTTGTGCTGTATTTGGAAGGTTTAATGGGAGCTGTGAACTCAAAAATACTCCCTTTTATGTTGCTGCCACCAGCAGAGGATGCTGTCAACTTTGCTAGTGTCATGATTTTCATGTTCTCTTGCTGCAGTGCTACATAGTTGGAATAGCATGTTGTTAAATCTCCATGTCCTCTGTGGCAGGGTAAAGTCCCTTTATGAAGGGCACTAGCAACACTAACTGTTCCCAGAAAACCAAGATACTAATCCCTTTCTGACTCTTGAAGTGGTGGTAGACTTTTTTTTCTCCTTAAAATGTTCTGTGAAGCTGCCATCTCATGCTCCAGCAATTAAATATTCAGGAGTACAGGGTGAGTGAATGTATTTCCCTGTCATTGTGGCCTTGTTTGTGTAAGATGTAAATGAGGGGTGATAATGAAAAGAGTCACTGCCTAGTAACCTTTCCCAAGCAACTTTGTTGTCTGAAAGAGTAGAAATATGGTGGCTGCTTTTGTGAGGCAAGTGTGTTGCAAGCACAGACCTTAATATTTTCATTATTCCATTTCATTTGTCTGAGGCAACTTGTTCTGCTGGAGAAAAGAAAAGATGGTAAGTTCTTCATCCACAGAGCCAGGCAAATGCCTGCAGAGGAGTGTTTTCCCCTGCAGATAATATTCACACAGCAAGAGTAACCAGTCAGGGAAGCAAATTCAACCATGCTAAGGTTGTCTTTCATTTCATACAGAGCAAAAAGAAGTGTTTATTCCCTATTGTGCAGTGGCTGAATTTGTTGGTTAGAGATGTCATATTGAATTTTGGTCTGTGCATTTAAGACATGCTATCTTTTCACTTCTCTGCTTCATTATTTCTCTTGGCTGATTAGAAGGAGATGGTGTGCAGAATCCCTGGAGCTGAAATTTGTCTCATGACTCATTTGATTTCTTCTGCTGGTGCTTCACAATGAAATATCTCATACAGAGTTCTTGTTTCTCCTTTTGGCTGCTGTATCCCTCCTTCTTTGCTTCCTCACCTTAGCAAAGTTGTGTATTTGTATATTTCTTTCTTGCCCTAATCTAGATACTCTGGCTTCCCTGCTTCTCCAGATCTGATGGAGGACAGGAATTTGCTTCTCTATCTGGCTGTCTGCAGCTCACACTCTTCTCCTGAAACCCAGTGAATTGTTTTTTAAATGTAAAAGCCATTGCAGGTTGCCTTGATGCTTTATCTTTCTAACCTGCTTTAATGTAAGGGGTAAATATTCTTTTGAATAAAGAAAGGTGTAAGAGGCATTAGACAGCAGTTGATATTACTGTTGGACAGTAATGGACAAGGAGTGAGCCCTGGGCTTGTACAGGGTGCCCAGGAGACAAGCCTTCCTCAGCTCTCATCTTTTGCAGGGTTCTGAGGTTTTTAGTCTTCAAAGATTTGTGATGTGGTAAGGGGCATGAAAAACTTGTCCTCTGCATTTGGTGTGTCTGTGTGGCCTCTAAATTTAAGCTAAAGTCTCTCCTCCTGTGTGTCAGTCTAATGGTGGTATTTTCTCCATGAAGTTTCTCCAGAATCTCATTTAAATTCATTTGCAAATACATTTAATTTGTGATATCAACAGCAGTAGTTTTGGACTGAGAATGCGAATTAGAGTATTTTTATGGGTATTGGTAATATCCTTCTATTACACCAGCTTTTATGCACAGGGGAGGAAGAGGGAAACACAAGCTATAACTCTGTTATTTGGTCTAATAAAATTTTATCTCTCTACATGCCTGCATTTAACCTGTCACTGTTGTCATCTCACTGCTTATTGAATACAACTGACAACTGTAAACTGAGTCATGCCTGTGTGAAAGCATTTAACACAGTTTGTAATATAGATACAGATTGTAATGTTAGGTTATTAACAAGTAAATTGATATGAGTGGGTTTCAAGGTTAGCTTTAGCTGAATTATAAGGTAAAATGATGAGGATTCTTGTGTTCTGGGGAAAGTGACTCTGAATGGAGAATGATGTCACTTGAGTCTTTCAGCATAACTAGTAAAAATGGATCCTTTAGAGACATGTCATAGGTATGGAGCCTTCTAATTTCAACATCCTTTTTGAGTGTCTTATGTTTGGATCAAATAGTAAATTTAGATTTTGAGTACTAAACTATCTTTTCTTCTGGTTTCTTCAAGATGTTTGATTTGGTCCGTTCTAGAGACTTCTTTAGAACGGCTCTGATGCTGGAGATGGTGGGTGGTGCTTCCAAGACTGCTTGGATAGTTCAAGCTTAATTTTTTTTGTGTGTAATTCTGAATTGCTCACCACGATTGGAATCTGAAGGTGTTCCTGCAGATGAGTTCTGGCCATCTATGTCACTTTTTGTCTTCAGTAAGCGTGGGAACAAAGACACAAATACAGGTTTAATTTATCTGTCAGACTGAAAAGCAGATATATTGGACAGTGCACCACCTTGCTGTGTGAAAGCCTTGCTCAAATCCTGCACTACCATTCTATAAAAGCTTTCAAGCCAAGGCTAAAGGTGTGACTGTGGTTGACTCCTCAGTGTGGAGCTCTGGTAGAATATATAGGTATGAAAGAGCTTGGAGATTACACTCTTCTAATATCTGTGGTGTTTCCTCTTTCTGTCCTTTCCTTTTTCTTTCCTTCCAGGAGGATCTGTGATGGGGTGGATCTGTTTACTTGTGCCATTGTCTCAGACTAGGAAGGTCTTTATTGTGTCTCTATAACAAGAAGGGCTGTACCTCACAGTCCTGAAATCTTATTTTGGTGCTTCATCTTCCAAATTTCTTTTGAGACATCACTGAGCACCCAGACACAAAATATGAGGTTTTGTTGGTGGTTTTTTTGTGGTGGTTTTTTTTGTTTGGTTTTTTTTTACTGAGATCATGATGGCCATCCCTCAGTGTCCTAAACACCCTCTCTTTGGGTCCTCATGTTGTTACCATAAAATTAGCCTGTGCCCCCCTCAAACCATAATATTGTGTAAGATACATGTGTATTTACCATGCCTATTCTTTTGCCATATTTTGGTTGCTTTATGGACACTATCACAGTAAGAATTGACTAAGTTCCTCCAGTAGCATCTTGCCTTGAAAGGTTCCAAGATCACAACCTGCCAGCTGACTACCACTGCATTGAGGTTGTTCTGGTTCCTGGAGCATGACTTTCAATTCTTTTGGACAGTCAAGTACTATGGTAGATCCTTTTGGGCCTCTTCCATAGGTGAGGTGTTTGGTTTCGGAGTCTGTTTTGGGTCATAGTCTGTGCTTTGCTTCAGTCTGGCATTTTGGTTTGTATGTATGTGCATAGCTGATCGTGCAGGAGTTCAATCTTTTCCCCCTGAGGAAGAAAAGTGGCAGAAACACCCTGTGGGGAACTTGCCCCAACCTCCCACTCCTCATCGGCTGCGCGGCTGAGGGGGAGGCAGGAGTGAAGTGATCTGGGCCTGGGAAGAAGGTGGAGGTGGGGGGTAGGAGGAGAAGGCATTAAGATCTGGCCATGTTTTCTCTTTCTTCTTGTAGATTAAATCTTATTCTTCCCAAGGTGAGTTTGTCTGTTTTTTTGCTTGTTTGTTACCCTAATTGGGAAACACAAACCTCCCTCTTCTTGTCTTCATTAATGGATCTTAAGATGGATTTTCTCCTCCTGTCCCATGGTGGGAGCTGGGCCTAAACCATGACAGTACTAAATTCTGATGGGACATAGTAAAGGTGTCCAAAAAAGATTACTTCATCAATTGTAGCTTTTAGGTATAGTGGGAAATGGGTAGCATATCTGAACTGCAGGGTTTCTAATAGCAAGTAGGCTGTTTGCTTGTATTTTGTTTTTTTTTAAATTTGTTTTTATCACCCTGATTGTTTTCATTTGTGGTTAACAAAAGATATGGTAAGAGGTGTGAGAAACTCGATAGGCTCTTGAAATAAATGAAATGCTAAAGGAAATGGATTTTTAGAATCCATGACACACCAGTATACTGCAGAAAAGTCTTTGGAAGTCTTAGATAGGACAGTTTGTTCTCTCTCTCTCTTAACTTGAGCAGCTGCAAGCAGTGTTCTTGTTTGTAATTTGTTGAGTTCAGAAAAAGATAAAAAGGCAGGATTGCTATTTGTTGTACATACCTGTGTTTGTTTTTCTCTTCCCAGAGCCCTTTTATCTGTGATTTTGATGCTCTTCCCTCTGCTGCTCTTTCATGGCTCATATTGCTCTGCCTTATTGTTTCTGGAAGAGATACTTTCTCAAAACTGGCTTTCAAGGCAGACCTGAAGTTTTTTGAAGTTTCTGCTCACTTTGTGTTGGTTTTTTTTTCCTCTCTGCTGTAGGCTTCTGGAGCAGTTAGGACTGGGAAGTTACTTTGAGGTATCTAGGAATTTATGTTAATTGTATTCATAATCTTAAACACTATTGCAGGCTAAGAATGCTAACAAGTCCTGGATGAATGGGAATTCTATTGAATCTACTCTGAAATTCATTTTTCAGGGATTAGTGAGAGTCTTAACTTGGCTTGTGATCTTCTGGAAGTAGCCTGCAGCTTTGTTTTCCCTATTCTTTTTATCTTTATCTTTTGTGACAGTGTTTTATATTCCCCTTATCTTGGTCTTAATGTCTAATAATACTGCCTGAGTGCAGTGACAGGCAATGACTATTTCCTTGCAGCAGTACTGCAGGATATTGCTAACCTTTCCAGCATGAAGTTGTTTTCCCACTAAGTCACATTGCAGCTAGACAAGTGTCTTCATAGCCGGGTGGTGATAGAAGGTGATGCCTCCTGAAAGATGACTGTTGCCAAGAAAACCCATATCCTATTCCATCCTGTTGGTTGCCTGGGCTCCTAGAAACAATTTTGATGTCAGGGTAGTACTGTTGATCCACCTGAGTTTTGCTCCTACTTAAAAGTGGAGTTCCTTGTTTTCCTTTTGCTTTTACTCTGTCTGTGAAACTCTTTAAGTTAAATTAGGTCACTTAGTAGTTGATGTCTGGTGTTAATGGGTGTGATTATGAAGCAAGCTCTTACTAGTTTGTTGCTGGCTGCACAGACCAGGCAGTGGTTAACATTGAAGAATGTAGGTCTAACAGAGTTATTTGTGAAGTTGTTTTAATTTCTGTTTCCCTTGGAAGACAAGCAATATGTTAAAAAAAATACTACATTTTTGCTTACTTCTGGTGTCTTATTGCAGCATTGAAGGCCCATGAGGCAGCATGTCTGTATGTTTGTGCTATGAAGTGTGTCCAATGAGCACTCGTTGTGAAGTTTCCAAGTGATGAGAATTAGCCCTAGTTATGTTTTCTCCAGTCATGCTCATCTTTGGGTGAATGTTTGAAAATGGCTAATCAAAGGGTCTCAGGAAGAGTGGTTGTAATGCTGTGTGCTTGCTCTTTATGTTTTAGGTTTGATTTTGTTTTGTTTTGTTTGTTTTTGGGGTTTTTTTCTTCTTCATTTTACTAAAACACTGTATAGAGAGGTTTCCTTAATGCTCATATACCAGGTCTAGACTTGGGAAGTAGGGATTCTTCACGTTTTTCTGTCCTCTGATGATTGCTTTCTAATGATTCCTTGTACCCGTGGAGTGTATCAGTCTTATTCCAAAAGCTGTCATCATTTTATGAGCCAGCCACACAGTGGGGTGTTTAAAATGGAGACAACTGGATACTGTGCTTAGATAAGAGTGAGCACTTTGCTCTGGTTCCAGATCAGTCTTTCTCTGAAGCAATTATTCCTTGGCATTTAACAGGCAAGTGCTTCTGTTCCTCTTGACCAGGTGATAAATCCTCTCTTATGTGATGCTTCTCTGAAACACCCCATCTTCTGAAGTGCAATTTTTCATACTGTAAGTACATTTTCCTTTGAACAGCCCTTTAAGAGGTAATCAAGGCTGGGGGTTTCGTTTACCTCTGGTCAGGAGAGCCATTAGGAACTCAGCAGTCTGCTGAGCAAATTCTGGCTGATAAATAGCTAAGTTTAAGGTGTTCCCTTAAAAACCTGATACTAGGAGATCGACATTTCAGCCTTCAAATGAACATAGGAAAGATGGAAAAGCACCATATCTTGGGTGACTTACCTAACTTCTTTCTCAATTACCACTTTAAATATCTGTGTTAAAAATCTGTTGTTCTAGTTCCTGTCTCTCCAGCTGGGCTGCATTGTTCTTTGCAGCTTCCCTAATATTTTTATTCTTCAAATTTGTTTGGCTTCCAGTGGTATATTTGGGGGGGTTTGGAGGTAGGTGATCTTTAAGGTCCCTTCCAACTCTAGCCATTCTGTTGTTAGTATGGCTATTTTCATACAAAATAAGACATCCTTCAGGTTCTGTCTTGATGCCCAAAAAGGCCCAGCAAAACTGTTTAGAGACAGAGTTTTGAGCCTTTAAACAGCAAAGGTATTTTTGTTCCGGATCCGGGGGAAACTCCCAGCTCTGGCTGGACAAAGAGTTCCAAGGGTTAAGGGAAAGGGTTAGGATATATATACAGTAAAAAGAAAAGGTTACATCATCACTACATATAATTATAATATTCATAGCAGGCAGAGTCTGGGCGGAGTCCTCTTTTGGGGAGATATTGGGGGGTCTTCGGGGGGTCTTTGGATGAAGTAAGAAGTCTTCCTCAGACTTGAATTTTTTACCTTTCTTGATTCTTGGTCACCTCATTATATTGCTACAAGGCATTATCAGTCTCTAGCCGTAACTCTCCCCTTATCTGTTGGAAGTGACATCTTTATGTTCTTCTTGTGGAGGTGTTCATGAACTTGGGTGCCCAGCTGGCGCCTAACTAGCCTTGGCTGCTTCTTGTTTGATAACAAGACTTACACTTTTAATTAACTCCGAGGCAGAAGTTAACCCCTTTAGGTCATCGTGTTCTGTGTTCACTTCTTTCTCAGTTTTAACCCTGAATTTTACTGACTATGAATACCAATTCATTATCATATATTACAAGTGTTAGTTCTACATAAAGTAAACTCACACAAAATTACAAATTTTAATTCTACATAAAGTAAATTCACACAAACAGCTTGGCCTCATCTCCCCTCCTTACAGGAGTTAATCCTGTCAGGATCTTTCTCTTCTTCAGTCTTCAGGGGCAGACTTGACCAACCTGTAAAGCCAAATCAGTTTGCCCATTTTGGTAACCTCCTGTCAGCTCCTGATGTGATCTTTGTGCTGCTACTGCTCTTTGCTTTATGCTACTCTCTGCTATCTCCTCTGAAATAACCTTCTGCAGTCTTAAAAAAATTGATAGCAAGTAGGGGGAGATACTTCATGTTTGAAGTACTGAGAAAATATTATAGTATTGGTCTGTTACATCCAAATGAGGAAACTGAATCCAGTGTTAACCATTACCAGTATTAGCAGATGATACTTGTCCAGTTATTTAGCATTTCTGTTGTGTAAAAGCATTTTAAATTGGTTTGCATGAAATATAAAAAATACTGCAGATATGGAACAATTGGCTTGGTCTGATATAATGTGATTCATACGAACTTGCATGGCTTAGTGGTGCTGGCTCTGAAAATTAAATGGCTTTTCAAAATGGTCAGTATTGTCCTAATTCTACTGACAGTGTAGTCAGTGGGAGTTTTAATATTGACTACAATGGGAACAGTTAGATTAACAGATTGCATTAGAACTCCCATGCCCTGTGTTTAATTTCACTTCCTGCTACAACAATTTCTAAATATTAATGAAAATTCTTGCCAAGATAGAAAGCTAGAACATAGCTTTTTTCATTTCTGGCAGTCTTGACTATCTTCTGTATCCCCTCAGTTGTTAATGTGGTAGCCAAGTTACCAGATGAAAAGGAGTGCCTTTTCCTTCAAAATTGAGGATGCAAAACTTTGCATCTCCATCTCTGTTTTGAGGTTGGCATTGCTGCTCCGTTGTGTTTACATAGCTGGAGTTTTCTCTCAACAAGCAAGCAAAGCAGTATCAGAGAAATACAAGGAGGTTTGACTGTTCTATCCAGTTTATGATAAACTTTCATCCTTTTTGTTTCTTATTAAAGGTCCATAAATATCCTGAGTGTTTGGGAATTGCTTTCTTTTCCTGTTCTGTACTGTGTTCAGTGTTAATGCTATTTTCCCCCTGCCAACTCGTATTCTCCATATCAGTATTTTGATTTGTCCCACACTATCTGAACGAATTATGAATAACACACGTTTTAAGCCAGACCCTTGAAGTTGTTTTGACCATTCAGTGGTCCTTGCAATTTTCCTCCTGAGACAAATTAGTCTGTTAATTATAGGATGAATTCTCACTTGTCACCTTATGTGCTGACGTCTTCCAAATCTTATTTGGAATAAATTTCTTTATTTAAATAAATTTCTTATTTAAATTTCTTTATTTCTTCCTTCATTATTATTTTTTTCACTGCAGAAGTTTCCCCATGCTGTTCATATTTGCTGGTGTATTTAAAACAAAGGGCATTGCAGGACACCTTTTTAGCTCTGTTACAGTACTTGCTGTGGCACATTTTTGTTTCATTTCTGTAGACACAATCAGAGGGCTCTGCTTTTACAGGTTATGTTAATTGAACTGTGCACTGCAAATTGTTAGCTAATGAGTCTGTAGGCAGTTGACATTAAATCAAAAGTAGAGCATTAGATTTTTTTCCCAGTACTTCAGAGAACTTTGGAAACTTCATTTCTTGTCGGAGTGCTAACATCTGCTCTCCTCCCTCTGTCAGCAGCCTATATGTGATACAGAAATAACACAAAGTGCCACCCATCTTCACTGATCTGTAGGTTGTGGTGTTTTGTAGGTTTTTTTAATTTTCCTCTTTAGAAGGTGCAGAAAGAATCTTCAGCTGCCACCAAGGTAATAGCAGCTGTTCTGACTTTTCAGCACTAGACGCTCAAAAACACTCTTAAATGGAGCTGAGCATGGGAGTTTAGATAAAAATGACTCTGTAAATTAGTGATTTGGAGTAAGGTTTGGTAGTATTCCTGTTTCCCACAGGAGGGAGTGTATCTTACACTTCCATAACAGTAAATAGGAATTCCAGCATTCTCAGAGGGTAGTCAGTGTCATTCTCTTTAAGTTACAGGGCAGTCGCAGTTGGGATGTAGAGTATTTTGATTTTTTTGAATTTTTTTAGGGGTCTTAAAAATAAATTGCTGTCTCTTGAATCAGGAGACCGTGTCTGTCATGGTTAAAACTGCAGAAAAGTTTTAACTACATTAGGAGGTCTACTTGATTGAAAACTTTGTGTCCTAAAATATTTTCCTAAAATATTTTTCCATTGGGTTGTAAGGGACCTCAAAGATCTTCAAGTTCCAACCTCCCCAGCATGGGCAGGGACACCTCTCACTAGACCAGGTCACTCAATATCCTGGGCAACCTGGCCTTAAACACTTTTTGTGGATGCTAAGGGCATTGCCTAGTGACATTTTAAAAAACTTGAACATTTGTTGCTTTAGGTCTTTTGATTTGGGCTACAGGAGACTTTGTATCTGTATTTTCTTTTGTTTGCTGGAGCCATTTCCTCATTCCCTTAAAAATCTGCTGCAGAGGTTCAACTGGAGACTTCTATAAGGTGTAGTCCTGCTGCTGTTCCTCTTGCTGGTATTTGTCCATTTCAAAAGCATCTTCTAATTCCAGTAAATGTCCAAAGCAAATGCAAACAATGCAATCCCTTTTGCTGCTTTTCTCCCAGGAGTGCATAGCAGCTTAGTTTAAAAAACTACTACGTGGACTTTTTAAAGTGTTATTTCTTGTCTGACTTTCATTAGCTCTTCCTCTGTGAGTGTCAAGATCAGGAATTTGACACTCCTTTTTCCCTCTGGCTTTTCTCTGTAGCAGGTGAAGCTGGTAAGTCAGCACTGGAGTTCACAGGATTCCTGCTGTGATTGTTGATCTGCAGCATTGTAGGATATCTGTAGCATAAAAAAAGACTCAGCTTTTAAGTTTCAGATTTCAGGAATCCTGAAGGTGAGGTTCCTCTTTGGCTGTGAACTGCAAATGCTGTGTCTGCAGTGGGAGGACAAATGGAAGCTCTGAGCTTGAATTTAAATTTGGTTTTGGTGAAATAGTTTGAAATGCTAACGAGCTTTGCAGAACAACCTCTGCTCTTGTGTTCCTGGTTCCTCAAGTGTGTGGGAAACAGCCATGTAATGGACTTTCTTCTCAGCCCACATTTCTTGCTCACTGACTTTAAGAAAGAAAAACAAAAAAATTGTGAAATGCACAGCTTGCAGGAGTGGGTTAGGAATGCACTTGCTAGCGTGTGGCATAAGGAATGTTTAGTTTCCTAGGGATTCCAAGGCTCTGCAAGTAATATTCTCTATTTGGCTTCCTGGAAAGGAGACACAAAGGGCTGTAGCTAGATTGGGATCTGGCATCCAGGTAGAATAGAGTTGCTACTTGTGCAGGGTCATGGAGAGAGTAAAATTCTGAACAGAGAATGAAGCACTGTGGAGGTCTGTTTCAGAGCCCCAGAGTCACTGATGGAGTCTCATTATTTACATTGCCATTCTAGTGCTGTATAATTACAGGTCTTCTTGTGACCTATGAAATCAGCATCAGGAACTTTGTTTGCTGAAGACTTTGTAGGTCCTCCAGTTTGGCTGCCTGATCGTTGTGGGCTTGTTATTGCCAAAATCAAACTGGAGGGCTCTGATAAAAGAACAGCAGCAGCCGTGGCTTAGTCTAACTCCTCTATCGAGACTTCCAAGGACAGCAGCCTCACAGCTTCTCTGGGTAACCTCTGAAGTGTTGGCACTGCCCTCTTGTCACAGTTAATTGCTGGGCTGACAATTAACAGAATGACAGATGCTCTCTGTTAATCCCCCTCCCCCCCCAACCCCACTCTGATAGAGAAAGGAGAGAGAATAAGGGAGAGACTTACAGGTTGGAAAATAAACTACACAGCTTTAATGAAACAGTTAATGATAAATATAATTAAATATATACAAATATACAGAAAAATGATCCCACGTTCCTCCCTCCTTCCCCCCAGTAATGCTTATGTCACCAGCAAGGCTGCAGGGCAGCCCTGGGAAAGTCCAGGCTGGACTCCTGGGATCAGGAGCAGTCAGGAGCTGGAGGCAGGAACACACAGATTCAGGCTGACACAGATCAGAACCACAGGCAGACAAATGGATGGAATCCTCCCAGGATAATGAAGAAATAAGGAAGAGGTGAAGAAGGGCCACAGGGGTTTGACCCTCCTGATCCCTCAAATTTATACCGAGTACGATGCTTATGGGATGGAACAGTCCATTTGGTCAGGTTTGGTCACCTGTCTTTTCTGCTCCTCCCTGAAGAAGGGTTGCAGTTGTTACTCCTGTGTTTCCTCTCCCTGAACAGAACAGAAGATGTACCTCAGAACTGAGCAGTGGCCTTGGTTCTGCATACCATTCGCTAGCTGTAGCTGTAAACATCAAGTGTTGTTGCTCCTGGAAGCAGACATTGACAGAGAAACTTGCTGTTAATTTCTGCAAGTACTACTTAGAAGAGAGTTAGCTGAAAGTAAAATCACAAGACAGAAAATTAGTTCTATCCTGCCCAAACCAGGACACCTCCTGAGGAAGAAGACTGCCCTGTGCCTGCTCTAGGACAATAGCTCTTGGACTCTTTCCCCACATTCCCAAAGGCCCAGACATTTATTGTGAAACCAAATTAGAGCTACAGGTTTGACTGATACCACTTAAGATCTCTGACTTCACTCAAAGCTTATGAAAGGTGAAATTATCTTGAACTATGATGGCACTTAAACAGGACCTTGAGGGAAAAAGTGCAAAAGAATTCTGCAGATTTGCTCTTTTGCCTGCACTTCTGGGGATGAAAAAAAGAAACTTGACAGATCTCTTTGAATTACAGAATATTCTCCTCAGGCCTGTGGATTGTTTGCTTTTGTTCCTCCAGTCAGTATTCTGAAGTTTCTCTTTCATTTGCTCAGGTGCTCACATTGACTGTGGGTTTGTTGATACTTTTGAGATATTGTCAAACAATGAAGAAAGTGGACATCAGGCTCTCCATACATAAAACTGTCAGGACTCTCCAGTGCAGTAGGTTTATGCATTTAGAGCATGTAACATATGCAAGAGAACCATTAAATCTCAGTGACAGAATTATTAGGTGATGCAGTTGGCTTTTCCTTTTCTTGGAGAATACTTTATAACGTAGTATTTTTAATTTACAATTATTTTTTTCCTTTTGCTGAAGGGACAGTGGAGACCGATCTCGGCACCGAGCTCCCCGAAACGCCCGTATGTCTGCACCATCTCTGGGGCGCTTTGTCCCAAGGTAAGGCCTGTTAAATGTCAGAGTAAAAGGGTGTGGAAATCCTGGAGGTACCACTTGTAAGACAGCTCTCTGGTGTTTTCAGCTGGATTTGTTTTCTTGCATTGGGCTTGTGTATTCTTGGTTTGCAATTTCTGGGACCCCTGTGATAGAATGTTAATATGTATGATCAGCTCATCCTGGGGCATTTGAAGGACAGGATGATCTTAGTGCTTCTCACCTGCAGGTTGGGGCTGTGGTGTGAAGTCAGGAGAAAAGAATCTAATCGAGATTCCCAGCCCAGCATGCTGGTTTGAGATTAGGAAATGTGGGAGGTAAAGGATCAGCTTAATGCTGATCTTCACAGCCACATTGATTAGAGAAGCATCTAATCTGTTACTTGCCTTTAGTTTGAAGCAGTGGTTGGCTAAGAAGAGTCCAGCCTTCCCTCTACTACAGTCTGCTGGAATACACTCATGTTTCCTCGAAGTGATTGCAGCTGCTATCTAGGGCTGTAGTGTGCTGGGATGTCTTTCTCCATGCAAGCTTGCTCTTCATGTTTTGCAGACGCTTCTTGCTGCCGGAGTACTTGCCTTACGCTGGAATTTTCCATGAACGGGGACAGCCTGGCTTGGCCACCCATTCTTCTGTCAACAGAGTTTTGGCAGGTGAGGAGATTTCATTGTTTGTGGTGGTCATGTATGTTAGTGGTGTTTTTCTCATGAATCTGAACAGAGGAAGATTGATGAGGAAAAGTCGAATTCCGACTTTTGAGGTTCTACTGAAGTTGCTGAAACAAGAGAAATGACTCTTGGAGTGATGCTGTCTGTCATTCAAGTGTTTGGGCATTGCAGATTCCACAGTTCAAGTATGTATATGGGAGTCTCTGCATGGACTGGGGAGGGGCATTATTAACAATTTTCCCTTTGTTTAACTTCCTCCCCTCTTCCTTGATGTCTCTTTCTTAACAACCTGACAAACTAATGATCAGCTTGCTGCAGGTCCTTTTAATTGAATTGTGGGGTGCCTTGTTAGTGTTGTGACTGGCAAGATGCACACAAGGCAATGAGGGATTCAATTAGGATCTTAATAAGTGCATATTAAAACGCTCAGCTGCCACCATATACAGCAGACAGCCATTTGGGACCCTTAAAAGTCAGGCAGAGGTGGGAAGGGGGGGGGGGGAAAGATGGAGAGTATGGCATTCTGGCAGCTCATGAATGAGGTGGTTATAGATGACACATCTTGAGGGTGGGTCTTTTTTGGCAGAGTCTGAGATGCTCTGTAATTAACCCCAGTGCAGGGAAGTCATCTTGGAGAATGAGAGATGATACATGGACAGGTAGGTTGGGATGTGGTTGTCTTCCTTCCTGTAGGTAATTACAGAACTACCACTGGAAGTTGTACTGAGAGGTTTCTCAAGAGGCTGTGTAACCCTTTTCCTAATGCACAATCTGCCTTGCTTAAACCATTTTGGACAGGACTGATCTAACCTGTTCTTAAAGATTCTTCACTGGAGCTTTCCTAAGCATTTGGGGGTTCAACATGGATGATTTAGTGTGGCAGTGGTCTTTAAGAGCAGATTTCTGGCATCTCCTGTACTTCAGTCTCCCTGGGTATTTTGGTTTGAGTGCATTGTTCATAGACCTTGCTGTTGCAGTTCATAGTTCCAAAGCACCTCTGCTTTTTTGCCTTAGCAAGGAATGGAACTAGCCTGTAGCTTTCACTGATGCACCTTGTTTCCTGTACTTGCTGCCTGTGCAGGCTTTGGCTGTTGGCACATGGAAACAGCACACTGGCAGGTAACTATTGCTATGCAGCACTGCAGAACTCTTTTGTGGTCCTGCTTTGCTGGAGAGCAGTCCTTCTCACAGTTTTCCTGTTCCTTAGTGGCTGGGAAACAGCCTGGCTTTTTCTCCTTCCATGTTTGAGGGTCTTTGAGCCCCAAAATACACAAGCTTACTGTATGGTTTTTTGTATGCCAAGATTAGAAAAGGAAGGCAAAAATTGTAATGATGGGACTTGAAATAATCAATATTTTTTAGATCATGCTGTGCTGAACCTACTTAAGATGCGTTGGCTTCTAGACAGGCATAGAACCTCACACCAGAAAGGCTAGAACTCCACAGTAAAAGCTTTTATTGACTTAAAAATAAACTAGGTGGACCTATCACAGCAACTGCTGTGATATCACCTAATGGACCTATCACAGCAACTGCTTGTGATACTCTCTTTTTTAACATTCTATGTATTTTAGTTTTACCAATGCTTTCAGCCTTCAAAATGTTTTTTACATTTGTGCTCAAAAACATATTCATGTGTTTCTCTTGCATTCGTCATGTTGGTCAATAGCATTGTTATTTTCAGTGTTATATTTCAGTCATTTAGAGTTGCAGTGTTGACAGTTATGCTTTCTTTTTTAGTTACTGTGCCAAAGCTTGTGGTAGTTTTCTTTACTTTCATAGTGAAAAACCTCAAGCTCAGAAGTACTTTAACCCTGGCCTGGGAGTTGTGAGTGAGGTTGTCAGCCTTGACTGAGGGAAAAATCAATCATCTGTCTTGCTGTTAACACAGGCTAATCTAAGCTTGAGTGCCTTAAATTGCTTCAATTTAAGTCATGCATCCAGACTGTAACTTCTGAATTATGTTTACATGCATAAATGCCAAATGTATTTCTTGTATAAGCCCTAAAGCATTTGAGAAAAGATGCAAAAAAACCCCCACCCTCTGTATTCCTAACCTGACAACTTTCTAAGATTGACAAATAGATTTCCGTGGTCAGAAACTATGAGTTTAGGAGAATGCACCCAATTAAGCCTCTGCTCCTGTCCCCTGCCCTCCTTACTGCTCTTTGCAGAGAAATTAGAAGCAAGAGAGAGAGCTCTTACTGGTGTGTGAATTACTTTGGTGTGCTGACTGAATTTCTCAATGTCAGAGCTCTTGCTGCCTGGCTCTGTCCACATTTACTTTCCATTGTTTTAAGTGTCACTCTAATGCAAATATAGCTCCATGCTAGGGTGTAAATTCTTGGAATTATAGGGAATAAATTCTTTAATGAGCCTGGTTTAATGAGCCACCAAAAATTGCAGATTACCTAAGCAGATGGGGTAGTACAGCAACACAGTAGGTTTGGCAGAATGGCTCTGACATGCCAGGCAGGGCTTAGGTCAGGATTGGAGAGTCCTTTGTGTCCTAGTCAGGGACTGGTGGGCATCCCTGCAACAAGGCACTTCAGGAGAAGTACAGGAAAGGTGGCAACAGATGGGTAGAGTAGGTGGGAGTTCAAGGGTAAGAAAGAATACCAGTACATGTTACAGAGAGAGATGTCTCCATGCCAGCAGCCTAATTTGCATGTAGCTCTGGAACAGCAAGGAGTCCCAGCAGCACCTTCCTTCCTGACTCCTTATCCACTGGTGTATCTGCCAGCTGATGCAGTATGCTGCATCCCTGTGCTTTCTGGCACCAGGTAAAACACTATGTGAAAATAAATTATATCAACACTGTTACCTTTAGCATTCAAACTTATAATCACACCAAAAAGTGGTAGTTTGACAAGTTATATTTTCCTGAAAAGTCTATGTTGATTGGCAGTAATTACACTGTCCTCTTCAATCCTTTATTAACTGAGTCTTATATCAGCTTTTTCATTATTTTGTCTGGAATCAATGTCAGGCTGACAAGACTGACATGTCTCATCCTATTTCAACCTTTTAAAATACTGGTATAACACTAGCATATTTTTCAGTCTTCCACATTCCCCTTTTATTTCAAGACTCATCAGAAAACCCGAGAGTTCATTTGACAGCTTTTCTAAGGCTTTTGGTAGTGTGGGCTGTAAGCTACTCTCTGGACTCTTCTCTCCTCGTTGAACTACTGGAAGTGATGGAGTTGTGGTCTCCAAGGAAATTTCCATCCAGTGAAAGCCAGTTGAAGCAGTTGTTTGCTAATATGATGATGACAGTGGTAAATACATTTTGGCTTCTCATTGAATAGGACTGGCCAACTGCATGTGACAAGACAATTGCATGTTGGAGCCATTTCAGACTCCTAGGTTTTTTTTTAATTTGTTTTTTTTTTTTTACTTTATTTTGCTCTGTGCTTCTCAGAAGATACCAAAGAGCTATTCTGGGGGATATGGTTATACCTTTTGTCATGGGAATTAGTACTCCTGCAAAGTTCAGCAGTATTAACATGCTCTGGACCTCAGGGACCCATAGCTCAATATTGTGTTTACCACCTCCTACTGCTTTTTTGTGTTTCTTTAAGCTGGATATTTCTGCCCACTGTTTAGTTCATTTTGTTTGTTCATAGGGTTTGTTTGTTTTTTTTTTAATAAATTTCTCTTTGTCCTAAGTCACATCGTGAGCAAGACACTGGTAAGTAATTTGAGGGCCAAAGAAAGGATATTTTTTTAGCATCTGTTAATAGACAGCTACTGATTTTTAAAAAGATGCTCAATTCTTTAAGTACATTAAAAAAAAAAAAAAGATCCACTTCATTGCCACTGAAGTGTGCTTATGACCTCTTGTTTGCCTGTATGAACTTTTGCTTTAGGCTTTATAGTACTTGACTGCTTCAGAATGGACAGAGACATGGTAATGGTGTAGTGGAACAAAGAAGGCTTTAGTTTCAGTTCAGTGAAGCTCAGAGGAAGAAGGAAATCAGTGTTTGCCAAGGAATTTTGCAGAAACCTTTAATAATTGGCACAGATGCCAATTTGATATTCCTGTTACTCAGCAGGAGACCTGCAGATGAAAGCTTACTGGTTTATGATGGAGTTACCTAGCTTTTTAAATGCTTCTGTCTCACCTCAGTTTGTTTTAATAGTCATCTGTTCAGTTATATGCATCTCAACAAACAAACTGCTTTTCCTTGCTTGAACACAGATCCTGTTCTGTCTGTTCTGCCTTTGCCACTTCATCTCTTTAAATGGAATCCAACACAGTTGCTTTGAGTTCTCCAACTCATGGGGAGATGTGGAGTCAGCATGGCTTCAGGGCTGAGTGGTGCAGCACCCTGCATTTACATTTTTTGAGTTATTTCATTGCTGTTTCAGGGTAATAGATTCAGACCAAAGACTGAAAATACATCACAAAATGAGCTTGATATTGTGGACTTTTCCATAGCCCATGCCCATTTGGAGGATGATCTGCTACAAAAGTAATAATGGTGCAGCTTTAAATATCTGTGCTGGGATTGCTGAAGAGCTGTCTGTGGCCTAGTTACACTGGAGTAGGCTTGAGGCTATAGGTGAAGATAAGACTTGGTTGATAGCCTGGCTTAAATTGGGATTCAGGACTTAAGGGTGTAGTGTTCAGCTACTGTTATAAAAAAAAAAAATCACAGAAATGATGTTCTTCTAAGCTTGGCTCCCTGGGCCAGAAACTGCCAATGTACAATTGTCAGAGCATTTGAAGTTTCATCAGGGTGAAAATTAACCAAAATGGTGACTAAATGTTGTCCTTCCTCTGTGACAGGAAGATGTGTTTGAGCACATGGTAGTTACCCTACTATGTACTGGGGCAATGACCTCTCACTAGTCAAATTTTTGAACCAAACC
This sequence comes from Florisuga fusca, assembly GCA_038090715.1. Classification (NCBI taxonomy): domain Eukaryota; kingdom Metazoa; phylum Chordata; class Aves; order Apodiformes; family Trochilidae; genus Florisuga; species Florisuga fusca. Next base: position 4,089,313 of record JAAWXA010000028.1, read on the forward strand.
CACGAGCTAAGGTGCTTCCTGGTGCATGTTGCCAACCTGTTGATCAGTCTAGAGGTGTTGGAGGTTAATGTTCAATACAAGTGAATGACTCTAACCTGAGGCCAGTTAAAATGGGTATTCATGAGCCTGTGGTACAGACAGCTGGATAAAGGATTGTTTGCTGCTACAAATAGAATTAGCCCAGTAACCTTTCACTTCTGCTCTAATGAAAGTGATCGTGGTGAAGAGGCTGCTCAGGTTGCCTGGGAAACCATATGGCAGGCAGATTCTCCAGTTCCTCTGGCATCACAGGTGTGATTGCCTTCCGTGGCTCAAATCTCCTTGGTCTTATCCAGTTTTGTCACATACTGTGCAAGTGAGCTGTGAAGTCTCTTCTGAGATGCCCTCATCCTTCAAATGTGCTTGCAGTGAGTGATACATATTGTGCAGAATAAGATGGAGATAAATAACTTGAGAGCACCAGAAGGCCAGCAAGTCTTGATGGGAAAAACTCATCCCAGTTGTCTCTTGTAGCCTTGTTTTTCCTGTTCTTGGCAGTTAGGTACTTCACTTCTCTGGCAACACTTTATCTACAGTTGCCTGAGAATGAGTGTTCTTTGGAGTCCATACCTTCAGCTGTCAGTTCTAGGCTGTTTGCTGTTAGCTTGCTTCTGCCTTTTCTTCTAAGACAACTGCATGGATTTGGATTAGTGTCCTGATCTAATCCTCCTTTTCACAGTAGGCAGATCTGCAGGATAATGCAATCAGTGAACATAGCCCTGTGACTTTCCAGGCAGTGTGTTTCTGTTAGAAGTCTGTTGGGTACTGCTTAGTATGGGAAGATGTAAATCTGAGTAACCTCATTTCTGTGGTGTAGGTCAGTGGACACTAAGCAACATGAGAGATTTAAGATATGCCTCTGTGACTGGAGAGCTACAGGTGACTGTCACCTTCATCACAAATTTGAAAACTGCTTAGAATTTCTGTAAAAGTGCAGCCTTTCATGCAGAAATACAGAGAAGAGAGTCTGTAGTGGTGAACTGCAAATGCAGGGACTGGCTACAGTAGTGAGTGCACAGTGAGCCTTTATGTAGCTGGTGAGAGGTATCCTCAGAAGTGCTGATATGCTCACCATGGTACTCAAGCTTCTGAAGACAGGAGCATTGTTGAAATGTGGATAAGGCTTTTATTGTGTGATGTCCCCTTGTTTAAGTGTTCATTTATAAACCTGCTTTGTGTCTGGATGCATTTCTGAGTGAACTGCCCTAGTTTTGGCCCTGCTCTGGCAGGGGGATTGGACTCGATGATCTTCTGAGGTCCCTTCCAACCCCTGACATTCTGTGATTCTGTATTTTAAGAAGATGCTTGCAGCCCATGAGCTTTCATGAAGCTTAACTGCTGGACCTCAGCTCTCATCTCCTTTTGCCTCTTTTCAACTGCTACCTCCAAGAGCAGCTTTCAGCTATGGAAGTTTTTAACATTGCTGCATGATCATTGTGAAGTGTCTCAAAAATAAAATCTCCCAATAGTTTTGTTTCATAGATGGATTGGAGGCAGGCAGATTAAAGTTATATACTGCAAGTTAACTTTATTTTAGTATTAGATCCATTTCTACTTCATAGTTTCTGTGGCTACAGAGTTATACCACATCATGACTCTGGTCAGAAGGTGAACATTTCAAATGAAATCCCTCTCCCAGGGGGCAGGAATCAGTTTCTTAATGCTTAAAAAAATACCCAAACCTAGAAACCAACTGGTGATTTGTGACTTCACATGGCTACAGAGGGGCCATATAGCTGATCCACAGATGCCACATTCTCCCAGCAGCTCCATCTTAATAGTTCATCAGTTCATCATTGTACCTTAGCACAATGAAGGCTACAAGGTAGTTGATGTTGTTAGCATTTGAACGACCTACAGGCCATCTCTTCTAAAATACTAGTCCTATACAAAGACCCCACAAAAATTCACAGGCTGTTGTTTCTCCTTTTGATGCAGAAAAATGCTGTGCAGAGCTAAAGGGGATTTACTTCTGCAATCTAGCTGGTGTTTTCCTGAAAGTGAATGGCAGGTAGTGTTGAGAGAAAGCCATTAACAGACTTTTTCCATGTAATGGAAATTTTCAGGGGATGGAAAAGGTTGTGTGTGTTGTTTCCAGTTAGCCTTTCCCTCCCAGCCACGTTACCAAGTTCTGCAGTGAGAAGCTGTGCAGATACTCATCCTCATTTTGATGTCTGCTTCTGCTGGACTCTGTTGAATACAAAAAGTGTAGTCATGAAGGAAGTGTCGGAGTACTTTATGTGCTGGAAAAGAAGAACATTTATCTGGCTGTCTGCTTATGATTATTCTGCTTGCTCTATGCCTCTGCTCACTTGCTTCTTCTGTTTAGCAGCAAAGATGCTCTGTGGGCACAATCTCTTTGGTTTACAACTGTGAACAGATCCAGTTTGAATTCTCTGGTTGGGACTTGGAAGTGGAAAGTACTATAGATTGAAGGGCAGAGGGAGTGAACTTGTGTCCAAATTCTTGCAAAATGCTATCCATTGATTCATTTGATTCCAGAGGCTGGGGTACTTTAAGGGCTTGAGTGACTCCCCAAACCAGTTTAATCTCTAAAATAAATCTGTACTAATGTTTTGTATATCAATATCTTTATGTGAAAAGAGCTGCCTCTTTGCACCCTGGCTGTAGATGGTTCAAAAGTCTCTTAAATATTGCACAGTGAAGTGAACTGAGTCAAAATACTGCTGTCAGCACTTTAAAGCCTGCTCTTGTTCAGTTCTTTTTGTTCTTGTCTTTCCTTTATGCTTTTGCAGCTCGAGCAGTAGTTCATCTCAATCTGCTAAATCTGGGAATGTGTTAATTGGGAGGGATGTGAGTCAACCAAATGTAAGAATCCACAGCTATGTGCACTATGGGAGGTATTTACACTAATTTTTGGTGCATCTGACTTGGGAGTCTGAGCTTCCTGTCTAGTTACTGGAGAAAGAGGAACTTCTCTGGTTCATCAGTTGAAATGAGTTGTGCTTAAATGCTTCGAATCTTCCATGGATCTGCCAGTCTTATCACAGATTGTTTAGGGAGTCAAGGAGTCACAAGCACAAAGCCTTGAAGTGCTAATTACACCTTTACTATCCCAGAAGGGATTGCAATTGCAAAGTTATTGTTACCAGCCCTTGTAACTTAATTTCCATATGTATTTGTAGGATATTCAAGTAGGTATAGGGTGGTACTCAAAGCCTTGAATTAGGCTGAAACAATAGGGGAGGCTTTGGACAGTTAATGGAAGGAGGTTATGGAATGACTCTGGGCCTGAAGCAAGTTGCTTTTCAGCCAAGCCAGCTGTTAAGAAGTCTTAGAGAGTTCAGAGTTACCAGTCAAGTGCTGTTGGCCTTTCTAAGAACCAGGTGTCTGGAGTCTGGGGTCAATCCACTTCTGTCTATAGGCAGAAAGACATGGAATGTGACAATAGCAATCTCAGTCTCTCCATTTAGAGGGCAGATCTTTCTGGCAATCACTTTATTCCCAGTAATGCTGCAAGCAGTGTTATGTTGTGAGTAAGTGAATAGCCTTACAGCTCAGAGTAAGATACCTTGGAACAAGCAATGTGTATTTCATTTGCAGTTTGTGAAGGATTGGGCCAAGTTGTGACTCTGAAAATGTCTTTGGCCAATTGCACATGAACCCAGGGAAAATTAATTTCTATCATGATGACAGCAATATGTCATCATTTAGGCATTATATAGTCAACAGTATCAGAGAGCATGAAATTGCTTCTGTCTTTTTATGTGGACTTATCAACACTATTCCAAATGGTGTGCATATCCATGTGTGACTTGTCTGCACTCCTGGAGGGTTCAAAATAGCTGAAGAAAGAATCAGCTGAGGAAAACTTCAGCTATATAATGACATATGCTTCATGTACTTAGCTAATCAAAGTAGTAGTAGTAGTAGGTAGTCACTGTTACTTGATTTATCTAGATATATCTATGTGGGCTAAAGATTCCTGATAGAACACCATTTAATTCAGTTGACAAAAAGCATAGAAGGATGCAGAAACTGACGTCAGACCAATTAAGACTGGAAAAAAATAGCAGGTGTTTGAGTGGTGATGTTAGGTTGTTTTGGTTTGTCTTTTTTTCTTGTAGCTCTGCTGCATGAAGTTCACCACTAACCCTGTGGTAGCTGTTTGCTTCAACAGGTGGGTTTCTTACAGTACACTGAGTGTATAAATATAAATATATAATATATACTTATATATTTATATTTATATATTTTTATATATATATATTTATATATATAAATATAAATCGAGAAATTTGTAGTCCCACAGTTCTTGGTAAATGTATAGGAATCTTGATGGAATTTTTCAGTGGTGCCAGGGCAGGAGAGGTCTCACAAGCCATTTGCATCGTGTCACAAGTTGCAGTCTGTTCCAGTGCCACTTCATGAAAGACAGCACTGAATCTGGAAAGCTTGTATATTGTATTTAGTGATGACTGTCCCAATAAGCCTTTCTTTGTCCTTATGGCTGGGGAACTAAACCTGCCTTCGAAATTCAGGAGGGCACTGGAGAGTTCTTAAAAGTGAAGGGTGCAGTGTGATTCCTTTTGTGTGCATTGTTAAAGCAATGAATTTCTGGATATTGTTATATCAGGAGGGGTAAGGCTTTGCAGCAGTGCTCATCTTTTTGTGGGCGGTGAGGGCCCCTTGGGGACCTGTCTCTTTGTGGGTGGTAAAGCTCACTTAGCCATAAAAGTCTTTTCCCACAGCTTGCTGCCTCCTTTTTAAAGGGGGGGGAAATGATTTTTAAAATTACCCACGCTCCAGAGCACAGAGGGGAGGCAGAGACCTGTGCAATCTGCTGTGCAGAGGGCTAGAAATTCTCGGTGGCATGCCATGATGTTTGGCTATCATGTTTGAAGAGAACAGTCATGTTTTTTGCTCACGTGTTTTCCATAGGAGAGGGAATAGGGAACAACCACCACAAAGCAAACCCTAAGCTAGATTTTCTGTATCCAATATAGAATATCTTCATTGACATTTTTTATAACCAACATGGCATAAAGATGGAGAAGCTCGTGCTATGGCAACGTAGTTGGATACTGGATCTGGTAAGGGAACTGTATACTCAATCTCCAGCTCCCTTTCCTAGGTAAATCAAATGGTACCACTGGGTCCTTCTGCTTGCTAACCTGCAGGTTTTTGGGTGTTTTTCATAATTGAGCATTAATGTATTGATCTGTTCTTGTTTACATACAAGTTGGAGGGTGTTGCTGGCTATTAGATTCTGCAATGATAGATGTCACTCTATACAGGATCATTACTTCAGCTTGCTCTGTTGCTTTTATGCTTCTGGCCTGCTGGGTTTCCTTGATTATAGGGGAAGATGTGTGAGAAGGTATTGTAAGGTTAGTCACAACTGGCCTGCCTCTTGAGAGTTACTTTTGACTTGTGGATTTGTTCATCCCAGATAGTTTGCCTAACGTGAGCCATGCTGAGGGATCACCTTTTCTGTGAGCAGGTTGGAGTCGTTTTGGAACATACCTTTGGCAAGGGCAGAGCATAAAGAAACCAATCTAGCCTGTGGACTTTCTCAAAAACATAAAAGCTGCATTTGTTGGTGTTTTTGTGGTGTTGAAATACATGGAAGGTAATAAGTGTTCTGCACGAGGCAGAAATTCGTAAAGAAAACCAAGAAGAGGATCCAAACAGTATTTGTGCCAAAGCTAGTTAGGATGAGAGCACTGTATAAACTCCTATCAGCTTTTTAACTGTGCCTCAGAACTCAGATCACAAGTAAATGGTAGCAGGACACTTTTTACTCAAATGTAAATGGGAATCAGGGGTGGAAATGTCCTTCATATATGTTTCCCCTTCCTTGCTCCCCTGTATACCACCAGCTCTGGGGCAGGGCAGAAGAGGGAGAGGTCTGCAGTGTCTTCAGGAGCTCAGAGAGTTGTTTTGGAAGTGAGCAGGAGCTTCAAGTCAGTGCTACTAAAGGATGCTGTATTTTGCTTTCTTGAGCAGTAGGTTGATTCACTCTCCTGCTGAGCTCAGTGTGGGCTCTAATTCAGCAGCCCTGACATACAGGAGTTACCATGTTTCTGAGAGTTCAAAATCAGCAGGAGCTGTGAGCCAGCCTCTAGAAATGTAATTGCTCTGAGCTCTCAAGTCCTGCTGAGTTCACTGATAGCCTGGTTTCTGAGTCCAGCTCTTGCTGATCTGGGAACTAGGTTCACATCTCCTTCCCTGAGCTTTTTTTTTTTTTTTGTCCTGAGCATTTTTTTTTTTTAATTAGTCTGGATTGCATCCAAACTGGACTCTTCAGAAAAGGAAAAATGACTACTGGGCAGTTTGAGAGATAAAGATGAGAAGAACATAAGGCTGAATGCATTTCCCCTTCTCACCCTAGACATCCAAACTGTGATCCAGAGTCTTGGAAAAATTCAGAGGTGCAAGATGTTAATTCATGTTTGTGTTGTGAGAGGAGAGAGAAGAGCATAAAAATGGGAACTGTCACATAGATGGAAATTGGCACAAAACAGGGAGATGGGGATAAAATCATAGAGGCAGGTAGAGTGCTTAGAAGGGTTGGGAAGATGTTACTGTATGTGATGGGAAGAATTGCAGGAGTGGGAAGGAAGGTTGAAAGGATGGAGGAAGTAATATCACTTAGTAATTTTCTTACAAGCAGCTGAAATTCTGCACAGAGGAAAGTAGAGACTGAAGGAGGGGAGGGTTTGAGGAATGAGTCAAAGGTGGTGATGAGGCAGCTGGGATTGCAGGCGTGGGTTTCAGTTAAGCTGGAGAAACACTTTGTCTTTTTTCAAACAATTGTTCATATTAGCATTCATGGTGTGGGCATGCATAAACCCATCCATGTGATATCTCCTGGCGTGCTGCACACACAAGTTTGAGGATCTGTCCTTTGGTCTGTGACAGACAACCCAGTCAGAACTCTGCCTTCCTAAATTTCTGTAGTGGATGGGATGGGTCTGGTGGCAGTTCTCATTAGTTGTCTTGCAATAGATGATGGAATGGGAACTGGTATCAGGGGTGAGGCGGGCTCAAAACCTGCTGGGAAAGAAGTCAGAAAGCAAGTAAGTAATGCACTGCAATCAAGTAAGTAATGGGTCTTATAAGCTGGAAATCATAGCAGGGTGGAATGAGAGAGACTCATAAAGTCACAGAATAATGTCATTTGGAAGTCACGTTTAAAGTTCATTTAGTCCAAGGCAGGAACATCTTCAGCTAGATCATGTTGCTCAGAGCCCCATCAAAAAGGATGATGGTAAACACTGGAAGACATTAAATGGTGTGGAGGGAAAGCACTTGTAGGCCACATGGAATGAATAGATTTGCAAAGATTTTGAAAGGTTATGTGAAAAAGCATGCCTCTAAGGTCTTGATGGGCTTCTCTACATGGAAGCATGGAAGGAGTGTGAGTGGAGTGTGTTTCAATCTTTTCCTGGCCCAGCTTGGCCTCTGAGGTCCTTGCAAAGAAATTGCATGTTGGTTTCCCCCCTGCTGTGATTTTAGTGAACTACTGCCTAACTTCTGCTTTCCTCTGACTCCTGAGGCCTAATAACACTGTCCTTTGGGACTGTACTTTTTCACTGAGTCTGAAGCTGGAGAGGCTTACCTGGAGTGCTCATCTTATTCTAGGCTGTACCACTGCTGATTCTTTGGTCTGGTAGGACTTGGACCTCTGGCTCTGTTCCTGTGACTATGAGATCGTGGAGCCTCTCACCACAGTTTCTTTTCTATTTGTGACCCCTGTCTCCATAGCCTGGTCCAAATCTTAATTGTGTATAATCTAAAACTGTACTGTAAAGCAGTAAATTCTGATTGCTCTGTGATTCATCATCTGAATTTCCCCCTCCATTCCTGCTTATAAATGCTGTGTGGAGTAGCTGTGTTGGTTATATTATAGAGCAGTTTCTTCTACAGGTCTGCTTCATATAATCTGCATTATGTATTATGATGTAATTTAAGATGGATTAAGGTCAAGTCTGCCCTAAAAAGAAATAAATCCCATATAGAGTATCCATCCAGTGTTCAACACAGAGCCTGCACGCTGGCTAGCTAGGGTGTACTTCTGCCTTGGGCTTATCTGTCAGTTTTTCTGTGTGAGACTTTGACTTTAATACTCCTCAAAATAATGGGGTGAAGTCTTAGTCTTCTTTCATCTTGTAGCTCCTTCTGTAACTGTGGTGGATTGGAGCAGTCTCAGTGGAGTTCAGCTGTGGCAGTCATTTACAGAAGTCACTGCAAGGTTACGAGCATTGCTGGACTCCTTGGTGGAATCCTGCTGCTCTCTGGCAGCTCTGACACTGTCAGTGTTTCAAATGTTCCACCACTGCTTTTGTGTTCTTACACAGTGATGCATCAAAGTATGGCCCAGCATCCTTCCTCAGGTCTCTGCAGACTCCAGGACCTGGGTCGCCCCTCTAGAGCCTGAAAATGGGCACTGGCTCTGTCTGGAGATCCCTGTGGATTTGCTGAGCTGCTGGAACCTGCTTTGTGCATTAAAGGTAGCAGTGATAAGGAATGAGGCTTGTTTGCATTGCTGTCATATAGATCATGCTAAGTGGCTCTCACAGCTTCCTCCATCAAAGTATTCAAAGCATTGTGAGAGACTAGTGCTTCATTTACTGTAGGTTTCTTTTACTGTGCCCTTTTCCAGCTGGAGCAGTGTCTTCCAATTATGTTCTTCCAGACTGAGCTTCCTCCTTTCCATCTCACCATGCTTTAAATTTAAACTGCCTTCCCATGAGTTAAACTATTGTTCATTTTTATGTTTTCTCTGCTTGCTCATTTTCTACCTTTTTTGCTTGTCTCCCTGTTCACTGCTTTACCCAGAAAGCAGGAAGCCCAGCTGCTTATTTCCCAGTTCCTGTCCTGCCTTCTCTTCTTTTGCTCATCAAATTGGGAATACCTCAGAAACTGGTTCCTTTAGTGATGTCTTCCCAGTTTTGTATTCCCTACGGAAGGCTTGTACCCATTTTGTTTGCATTCACAGCAGCTGTTCAGAACCCACTGGGCTCTTAATACAGTGCACCCTTCAAATGAATTTCCTAAGTGCCACCTCTTAGCTCTTAATTTGCCCTAGGACATTTTGTTAGCTTATTGCATCGAGTCTATTTAAGTTGTTGGGACCTGCACTCATATTAATGGAGGTACATGTGACTTCTTCTTAACATCCTTGGATGGGAATGCATTCAGAACAGACTATTTCCTTAACAGATCTATCATGCTTATAGGATATTGTGAGTGTGAAATGCAATCAACCATTGAGTACGTTTAGCTTACTGCTCTCTCTATTTTTGGTCGTAGCTCAGTCCATTGTCAGTCAGCTGAAACAGCATTTTCATTGCAAATTTGGATGTGCAGGGCTTTTGCTGTCATATAGCAGTCCTGAAATGTGTTTCAGGATAGTAAGAATTCTTAAAAAATCTTCCATTCACTGGCAAGCATGAAGCTTGGAATTTTTCTCCATGCTTGGAGCTTTTATTAATACTGCATACTGCTGTTTCCACAATGGAATGTGGCTCCAGTGTGGAAGTTTGCTGTTCTACTGATACACAGCTGAATCTCAGGAATTCAAACAATTCGAGGGAACATACTGCTTCTTGGATTAGTGAAAGTTTGTATTACTGTGTCATGGTGGTTGATAAGGCATACATGTGCTCTATAGGGTACTGCTGAGCTCTCTTCCCACTGCAGATGAGCATTTTGGCAGAAGACATGCACACATTCTTGCAGTAAGAGCTGCAGAGGCGGTAGCAGCCATTTGGCTTGCTGGTTTGTTTGGATTAATAGTATTTAACATAGTTAAAGTGCACACTCGCAATGAAAAAGGCTCTTCTGTGTAAAAGCAGTTTCATTTGTTATTTTTGTATCTATTCTCCTCCCATCTCTGTGGTAAGAGAGCTGGTATTGGGATGCAGACAGGCAAATGACCCTTAGAAGTCAGATATTTAGCTTTTTGCTTTTGACATATTGAAAGATTGAGCATTCTGCTCAGCCCAAGTCACGTTGCAAAACGAGCTCAGATGGGCTCTGGTGCTGAGAGGGACATTTAAGCAATAGTGAGAAGTATGGGAAGACAAGTCCCTGTTCCCAGTAGAGCTACTTGAGGAAGTTTGTCCTTGTGTTCTTTGGAAATGCAATAAAGTGAGATGGGAGCTCTGGAGACTTGAGAGCTTAGAGTCTGGTGACTGCTCACAACTCTTAGGTAGAAGGCTGCCCCCTTTGTCTGGTCTCTGCAAGACTCTCCAGCCGAGGCAATTAGGATTAGCAAGCACATTTCATGCTCTGAAAAGTCAGAAAAGGAAAGAAGGAGTTTTTACAAAAGGAAATGCCTGCCAGGCACAGATTTCATTCTGGTTTTGTGCAGGGAATAAACACAGATGTGAAAGTTAAAAAGCAGACTTCCAACAGCAGTTAATGAAGGGCTTGGAAATGAGGCAAGGGGCTTAGTGATGGGAGGGAGCTCAAGCATTTATAAGGGGCAGAGTTGGGAGAGGGAGGAGCGAGAGCAACACACAGCACAAATTGAGACCTTCCTAGTTCACCTTCACAGGGATTTCATGAAATTTAAACAGTGGCAGGAGGGATATGGCATGTTGATTTTATCTACTACTGTTCCTGGAAGCTTAGAATGGAGGAGGGCTGTGAACGTACCCTCATGTGTGGATTCAAATTAGTTCAATTCTGAAAAAAAATGCTTTTCCAGAGTCAATTGCTTTTGAGCTGACCCCAAATGTATTATCTTAGTGATCTGGTTTTTAACAGATTGATACAGGCATTCAAGTGGGGAAATTGCACTTAACCCAGATGATTGCTTCTCCTCACACTGAATGAAAAGTTGTCTATATCTTCACAGTATTTTCCAATGAATAGCTTCCTGGGGAAGAACAACCCCAGGTACCAGTATAACTGGGGACTGAGCACAGGGGAAAGGGACCTGGGGATGCTGGTGGATGGAAGGATGACCATGAGCCCACAATGTGCCCTTGTGGCCAAGAAGGCCAATGGCATCCTGGGGTGCATTAGATGGGGATTAATGATTAGATTAATTAAAAGATTAGATGGGGGAGAGGAGGGGTGGTGGTTAGTAGGTCAAGAGAAATTCTCCTTCCCCTTTACTCTCCCCTGGTGAGGCCACATCTGGAATATTGTGTCCAGTTCTGGGCCCCTCAGTTCAAGAAAGACTGGGAACTTGAAAGAGCCTGTCACAGAGCCACCAAGATGATTAAGAGAGTGGAACATCTCCCTTATCAGGAAAGACTGAGGGAGCTGGCTCTCTTCAGAACAATAATAAAACAAGGGGCAATGGTTATAAACTGGAGCACGGGCAGTTCCCTATAAAGATAAGGAAGAATTTTTTCAGTGTGAGGGTGACAGAGCATTGGAAAAGGCTGCCTGGGGAGGTTGTGTAGTCGCCTTCCCTGGAGACATTTAAAGCCCACCTGGATGTGTTCCTGTGTAATCTGCTGCAGGTGACCCTGCTCTGGCAGGACTCTGATCTTTCAAGGTCTCTTCCAACCCCTAACTTTCTCTGAATATAGTTAAGAGGGGAATGCATTTGGAAAGGACCTTAACCTCTTCCAGGTTATTATTTATTATTTGCTTGTGTTTCTTGCAAATGAACAGATTTCCTTTTGAAGTCTGAAAACTGTGGCTGGAAAATTCTCTTTCTTAGATGATGGTTGCATTGTTCAAAATATGAGCCTTTCAGCACCTCTCTGAGCTCTTATTAGAATGGTCATCCTAGCTACCTGCAGCTGAGGTCTGCTTAAATTCCCATAGGACTCTGGAATTCAGCATGCTAAGCAGTGCCCCTTTAAAAGGAGATTTTGCAATAGAAATTGCCATGAATAGGAAATTGTTTCGTTTTTATTTTGTACATCTAGATTAAAGGAAAAATAATAGACTCTTGAGGGCTCAGCTTTTAGAGAGCAGAAGCCTCATTGAGGCTTTCCTACTTCATGTCAAATCTGAAATCTCTCTAATGCTGAGGATGCCAAACTACCCTTAGTAACATTTTGTACTTAACGTTTGTGAAAATTGTTTTGCCTGCTTCCTATTTACAGCTTAGTGGTACGTTGAAAACCAAGCACAATAAATCCTTAAAAATACCAGGTTGCTATGCATATCGTTTCTACAGCATCAGCATGGTTTTAGCTAGTTAGCTTGGCCACTCTAAGGGCAGTGTCTCTGTGAGATTTGAGATTTGCTGGGACTTTTCAAATTCGTATTCAGGATATCATGGATTTACTGGGATCACTGGTAGTGCCCAAAACCAGACGTTCCCATAAAATGCTTCAGGGCTGGAGATGTGGAGGAACCTGTTACATCTCCACTAGGCTTGAGAGATCAGTAATCACTTTTCAGCAGAATTCAAATTGCTTCAGAACTGGTTGAGGGAATCTGGTATATTCTTGCAGTGAAGTGCTTTGTCAGATAGATTTGGCCTTTCTTCTGGGCTTCCTGGAGCCTGCATTACAGTAAATCTAGAACTAGGAAATGTAAAACTGGTCAGCTGTGATAGATCCTTTCTGCAAGTGTTGGGTAACCTCAGTGTCATTCGCTATGTCATTTATTGGCTCATAAAGACACAATTATTTTTCAAAGGTAGTCATGGTAAAAGATGCAAGCACTAACCTTGGGGGAATTTTGTACCAGGGTGTATATACCAGTGTATATTGTATATCAGACTGTCACAAATTGAGCCACAAATTAGCTCAGGTACTTCTCCAGCTTCCTCAAGTTTATCTGTGAGCATCTTTATAAATTCTTCTTTTACTATGAGGAGGTCTGCCAGACACTGAAAACTTAAGAGTAAAGGAACTAGTTCAGAAGAAAAACAGAGCTCTGGTTTCTGTTAAATATACACGGGAAAGAAATTCCCATAATATGTGATGCTCCATATTCTTAAAACTTGCACCCCAAAGCCTGTTTAGTTCTGGAGTTCTTCCTCTGAGAGTGTGGTAGGAGTTACCTGGAAGTCTGCTCTCCACTGAAGTAGTCCTGGAGTACCATGGAAAGTGGTTTTGCACCTCTTTTTTTCCATTTCAATCTAAACTCAGACATTGGCTTGCAGGGCTTGATACATAAATGAGCAGTACCTGACTGGCAAAGGTTCATTTCTCCATGTGCCAAGATGAGCTGGACCCTCTGAGGGGATTGGGACTGACGGACAAATATCTGTCACATGTAGGTGGACTGTAAGAAAACATGTGAGGAATTTTTTTTTAAGTCTTTGTTAAGACTTCCCCTCCTCCTCTTTAAACTCCCTTGTCATGTGCTGAGTGGGGGTGGATGGAGAAGGGGTGGTAGGGAGAGAAGGGGGGGCTGCTGAAAGCATTTATCTTCATTTCTGCCATCACCCGGTGTTTGTTACGCAGTGACAGACAGACGCAGAAAAGCTGCCAGTCAAACCTACGTTCACTGCATTTCAATTGGCCTTCCCCTTGGATTTCAGCATTTGGAAATCTACGTAATCTCTGCAGTAAAAGGTCATTGTGTTCTCAGGGATGACAAGCCTGAGACCCTCAGGTACCCACTGCAGCCACTTTTGATCCCATCAAACAGTGGAAGACTTAGGACAGATTGTCAAGTGCTTGGTGAGAACTCCTAACAAGAGCTGATCATCTGTTGCCCACATGTAAGAATCTGGAGTGTGTTGTTTGACTACAGGTTACACTAGAGGCAGCAACACCTGGTTTTACTCTCACCCAGGCTGAGATCCTGACTGGGCAAAGCCAGCCCAGAGTTCTCACATTGCATAGGGAACAAAAGCTCCAGTGAGGATTTTAGCTTTCTTAAGTTTTCAACCTGCCACCTCAAATATTCCCTGTCACCCAGTGGGAAAAGGGAAGAAAAAGGGTTAGAATAGCATGGTTGTGGATGTCTGAAATGTTTGCATGCTTTTAATCCTCTTTACTGTAGGACAGTGTATGTGGGAGGCTTCTGGCAGGACTTGTGATACAAATGATACTCCACTTTGATAATGGATTTCCATCAGTGTTAGACACTCTGGCTTTTGAGAAACCCTAACATGCACCATTCACTCTATGAAACTTGTTCCTGTGTCCTAATCTTTTTGATAAAGCTATCTGTTACCTGAAGCACTGATATTAGCTTTTGCTGGCTCTGAAGTTTGTTCAGGGCTGTCCTGTAGATGGGGCAGTACTGCTTTTTTCCATTGTCAGCTTCCTGGGCAGGATGTGACTGCCTTTGGAGGTGAAGGGCACATGAGATTTAAATGAACAGTGTAGCTATTCCGTGGTAATGCATCAAAAGACCAGAATCTTTACAGAAAGAAAATCATAACCATTTGCCAACAGCTTTTTTTTTTACGGTACTTTTAGCAGTAGGAGCAACAGTTGTATGAGCCAGATGAATTTGCCTTTTGTGGAGCAGTTAGTGATGTTGCTAGGCTTGTGTGATGTAGTGGGAGCGTGTGATTACTCTCCTAAGTATGCTATTCTCCAGTTTATATATTATTTGATATGCCTATAAAGGTTACTCTTGTTGCAAAGCAGATGATGACTTTGTAATGTTCATTTGCAATAAGATCAATATTCTGGAATTATGTTCTCTGAGTAGTACTTCTGTTGCCAGTCTTTGCAGAGTGTTTTCCTTGGCTGACTCAGTCCTTATAGGCAGTTGCCACCTAGTTGGTGATGTTAGTTATTATTTCTCTGCAGCAAGCCCCACTGCAGAAATCAGTTTTCTGTTCTGCACCTACTGGCTGGAGGCAAGACAGCAGAAAAGAGGCAAGACAGCAGAAAAGCTGCCCTCGTCTAGCAAACCCAGGCTTGAAATGTGACAACTTCAAATACGAAGCAACATCAAATTTAATTGGCCTTCCACTTCTGTTTGCAAAATACAACTTCATTAATGCACTGAATCTGACTTCTTTTGTTCAGAGGAGGCCTTTATTTTGGAGGTCATGGGTTATGGCCTTGGGCATCTATGAGAGCAATGGAAATTTTCTTAATTGTTCTCTCCAAGTGATAGATGGATGTCTGAGGGAGGCAGACAGGGAGACTGAGCAGACACAGGGTGGAGGTTTGTCAGTTGCTGGAGGTCTGGGACAGCTAAATACACAGTGTCAAGCTGTCTGCTCTGAAGTCTTGCTCTTGGCTTATTTCTAAGCTTGCTCTAGAACCAAAATCAGGACTCAGGATAGCTTATGGATGAAAAGAGAACTAGCAGTAGCCTTCTTGGTGTCCTCTGCTCATCACCAGTCTAGAATTTGCTTCCTTACTTTGCCCTGACAGCTGTTCTTTACATTGCAGAAAAAAAGCATAACCACTATTAGTATGTGTATCTGGGTGTGTTTTCAGGCCATTTATTTTTTTTTTTAAATCAAGCGTGAGTGTTCTACTGGGATTTGAGAAGTAAAAATCCAGCCACCTTAGTCTCCTCATCTTCCTCACCACTTTAATTTACTAGCAGCTAGCAAGCTTTTAGCTCTCTGCACAGGCAGCTGACCTTCTGAATGCTGGATACAGAGTTGGCTGTGATGTCTCTTCCACTATTGCTGCTGTGACAGCAGAGTCCTGAGCTTGGCCTTCTGGAAGAGTGAAGTCATTGACTTTTCTGCATGTTTCCCACCAGAGATGGTATGGAAATACTGAAATCCAGACTGTGTAGTCTCTGGAGGCAGTGCTTTTCTTTATTTGTGCTTGGGGATGATCTTGGTTTTCTCTCTCTCATTGAATTCTATGATCTTGAGTCTCTCACAGTGCCAGCACGTGTGTGTAGACAAGAGCTGCATGTATATCAAGGCCCTAGAGACAGGAAATAGCATGAGATTTTTGACTGTGGTACTATTATGGGAAAACTTTTCTCCACTTGTCTCCCTAGGAGCTGCATTTAGTACCTCTCTCAAATGTATGCCAGCTTGACTTAATCAGTGGAAGTTCCTTTGTGCCTGGGAAATTGTTCTTTGTGCTGCTTTCTGAAGTATTCTCCATAGCCTTCTGCTTTGGTCCAACTGCTTGGCTGGTTTGCCAGGGTCATGTTCACCTAGAGTCAGAGCAGCCCCTCTCTGTGGTAGGTTGGGTCACAAAGCAGCAAAGGGACAGATTATAGGTTCCCCTTGCTAATGTTTTGCTCCAGCCCTTACTGCGTGGCAAATATTGTTGGCAACTTCTATCTTCTGAGTGGAGTTTACAGTAGTAGCAGGGTTTATGTCCACAAATGTATGGGATCTGCCAGGGCAGTGCTTTTGCTTAGTACATAGTCTGGTCTGCCTTGATAGCTGTACTAAAAAAATCAGGGTCTGTGAAAAGAGAGCTTCATGGGTACCAATATGTAGAATGCATTTGCACCAAATGAACATGTTAGGATTTCTGCCTTGTGAGTCTGGGTAAGTTTTATCTCTCATGGACTTCTTTCTCTTTCAAAAATGTGTTTCAGGGAGTTGCTTTCCTATTGATTTCCTGTACTCTGTGGCTTATTTAAGAGGTGTTGCCATTTCTTCAAATAAGGCTTCCTTAAGAATCTAGAGTTGTGCATATTGCATTTTGAAAGGTTTTCTGTGGTTTTCTCAGCTCTTTTCTGAATAATCTTCTGGAGGTTAAAATACTATTTCCCCCTTCTGTAGGTGCTGTGATTGGGGATGGACAGTCAGCTGTGGCCAGCAACATTGCCAACACCACATACCGCCTCCAGTGGTGGGACTTCACTAAATTTGATCTGCCTGAAATCAGCAATGGTAAGCTGTAACGAGACCAGCACTTTTTTTTAAAGTCTGTATCAACCAGAGCTACCATAAGCTCCTAGGATCTTCCAAAGGTGGCTGTATGTAAGAGGTCTTGGGTTACTTGATTGTGTTGTTACAGTGGGAACTATAGAATGTTCAGCCTTTTAAGAAAGTTGACTTAAAACATGCAGAGCTCTGTCTAGCTTGTGTATTCTTGCTAACAGCAAATGCATTTTTGTGAGCAGCCTCAGAGGCATATACAATCCTCTTAGAAGAATTCTGTAGCCAGTCTTCTCATTATTTACCAACAAGTTTCTAGAGGGATATTGTCTTTATAGCTTTACATTAGAATATGCTATGAAATGGGTCTGCATTCTTCGAGTTACAGACATGAGTGAGTTGAAGTGCTTCAACACATTTTGGGAATCAGGGCCCTAGTCTGTTGCTTACCACTGTGTGACAAGCCAGGGGAGGTAGTTATAGCTTCTAGCCATTTGCAAACACAGTGATTCTTCTCATATCTCAGGTGAAAGCTGCTTCTCAGTCAAGAAGATGAGCAATATTGTTGATTATTTATTGCTGATCATTTGTTTATTTTCTCCTTCCCTTTGTGAAATGAGACCATATATTTCCACATGTTCCATGGCATAAGCTAGCTCTCACACTGGAAGAGACTTCCTTATGCAGGCACAATGTCATCCTTAAGGGTGGCTGGAAGTCACCAAAATTTTCCTTTGGCAAACAATGCTGTTCCTGCCAGCACTGCAGACCTTACCCAGCTTCAACAGTAATTATGCTGTAGGTATAAGCTCTCCAAGTTCGCACAACTGCTTGATGGATTTGTTCTCTGATGTTTCTTTTAATCTGTTCTGTCAGCTCAGTGGCTGCATTAACAAGAAAAGAAAACAAGGGATGAAGGGGCAGCCTTGTTGTAAGTGGTTTTCCAAAAATAGCGACTTCTTCCCCTGAAATCTTCTGTATTGGCTTCATTTTCATAGACCAGGCCTCAGGCTCAAAGAAATCAAATAGCCTGTGGCTTTGTCAAATGCATGGCTATCACCATCCACTCTTTGTCTTGTGAATCTCTTGGATGCTGTTCCTTAAAATAAAACCTCGCTGAGATCTCAGCTGCTCACATTTAGACTTAGGATTGTGTGGCTGGCTCTGTTGATTCTGGGTATAAGTGCTACCCGAGTTCCTCAGCCTTTGTAAATGAGGGAAGAGCAAAGAACCATCATGCCATCATGAATCAGATCTTGAAAGACTGAAATAAAGGGCACCTTTTCTTCTTCGGTGCAGCTTGCATCTGTGATGTTTTCTTTTCCAGGCACACATCAAGTGGGAAAGATAGTTCACTTTTGGCAGGGGAGCTTACAATCTGTTTTGCTGAGAGGCATTCACCATGTGCAGCAACCTTTAAAAAGAATAAGATACACAGCCATGTTGGCTGTCATTGTGGATTGCTCACTAAAAACCCCTTTGCTCTGCTGATGGAGGTGTGGGTGGGGAAAAAAAAAGGGGGGGGGAAAGGAACGTGTAGATAGAAAATGGATGAACATGAGCTTTATGATAAAGAAAATCTTGGTGAATGCTGATTCAACCCCAGCATTGTTTTAAAAAGACATATAGTAAATGCTAGATGAGGAAGAATATTAGAGACCTGTAAAGAAAAAAAAACACCAGTCATGGAACTGTGAGGATATGTACAACACATGTCAATGTCCCTGAATCTGTAAATGGTACAGAAGAAATACAAGCATTTCTTCACTTGCAAAAATAAACATATGGGATTCTTTTCTTATGAATGTCAAAGGTTGCATTAGATTTAAAAAAGCATAAAATTAAAAAGCAAAGAAGATAAATGAATTCTATAGATTATGATTTTCAGTAGTTACAGGAAGAAGGAAGAAACATTGCCTGTGCTCAGAGAAACTGGTCAAATTTCTAAAACCTCTTGCACCTCTTTCAAAAGCACCAGTGCTGGAGGGTGTCTGGACTAAATGATACCCACACCTTTAATCTGATGAAGCAATCATACAGTCTCACTACTTCCAATATTGAGCATCAAATGACAGTAGTTAACACTGTAGAGAAACCATATGGAAACTGTATCCTGAGCCCAGAGATGTGGGACAAAAATGACAGCAGAACAGCAGTGAGAGAGAAACCAAAGAGAGGGACTGGGCTGTATTTTCTCTTCTAATAATCAAAGGGATTTTTTAATGGGGTGGGACATATTTCACAGTTGTAACTGTGGCATATGTTGTCCCTGTATAATGTGTAGTTTTGCTCTGTTGCTGGCCTTCTTGCTTGCCTCTCTTTTGTGTAGTTAACTCGGGTCTGGCAAGTGTGCCACGTTCTCCCTCCCTCCACCCCCCACCAAATCACAGGGTATGGTGAGAAAGCCACTGAGTCTGGCTCCTTGTCTAGCACATCCTATAGTTATTATTCTGTCTTAAAAATGGTTAAATTCTTTGCCCCTTTCACCTCTTTTGGAGACTATTCTAGAATTTTGCTGTTCTGCCAGAAATCTTCTGAGAACTGAAGATATCCTGGCACTTATTTTCTGGTATTTTTTGTATATACAATCCCATTTCCTTGGTTTTTTTTTTTGTCTGTTTGTTTGTTTTAAAACCCAAACCAAACCACAAAATACATGTTTTGTTTTCCTGAGTCCTCTTTCTAGGTCTGTGCTGGGTTTGTTACCATTTAGGGTTTAATCTTTCTTGAATATGGTTGACCACCATGTCCATGTCCAGTATGCTGCATGTGGTTTCATCACAAGGTTATATATTAGCACCAATATTTCTATTGTAAGAGTTCAAGACTGCCATCTCCCTCACTGTTTGTCAGGTGAATGGCTCAGACTTTGCTGTGATAACAAAGTTGATTCTCTCTTAATTCAAACTGAGAAACTCCTAGGTAAATCAGAAACTTATAAACATTCACACTTGAATTCTTTAATTTCACTTCTGTTAATATCTCTGTGTACTTCACTGTGGTATCTCATTATGCTCTGTTAATGAAGTTACCCAAGTTTATCAACATAATTCATGAACCAGCTCCACCGTGTGCCTAGCTTATTGATAAAGATAATAAATAGAACTTGTTTTGAAATGTGTCACTGAAGAACTCTGCAGGAATCCTCCCAGTTTGAAGGGGATTACAATGGTGTGACCTGTTGTCATATATCTGGGAGCTAGTTCACACCATATACTGCAGATCTTTTGTTGATGAACATCTTCTCTTGTCATGACATAATGAGTATTTGAGTCAGAGCCTGGATTTAAAAAAAAAAAAAAAAGGCAAATAAAATTGCAGATCTACTTTTTTAAAAATTAGGTGGTATAGTCTTTAATCTTCTGTTGTCTCTGTTCAGAACTTCAGACTAAGCACTCAGAAATTTTGTCATCTTTCGGCCCCTCTGTTCTTTGGGCTGTGTGTATTTTAGATTTTGCTATTACAGTACTGCCAGTGACTATCAAGTTTACCTTTTTGCTGTTTATATTGGGTGAAAATTACTGGTTGAATAAATTTAAGGGTACAGGTGTAGATGGTTTGGTACAGAATGTAATTACATAGTCCACTTTTTATCCTCATATTCATTTTCAACTGTTTCTTAAATGAAACAGTAGAAGTTGATACTAAACCATGTAGGAAAGCAATTCCAGGAAGAAGGTCTGAGACCAGAAGAATTGCAAATGAGGTTCAGCACGAACTTTAAATCAGTGATGCTGGAAGAAGGAACAACTCTGTCTTGCTTCCCTGTGCTGTCTTCCTTTTCTCCTGCTGCAGTTGTCTATGTGGTTGTGTGGCATACTGTATCCCAGGCTGGAAAAACTGGTCTGGATAAAAAAGTGGCCTAGACAACATTCAGTAATTTTTCAGCTACATCAATTCCTTGATGTATCTTGCTTCCCACGGAAGTGTTTGGAACAAAGAGCAAGGATTATTTCTTCTGGCAGCAGAACCAGTTTGTAAAAGCATTGAGTTACAACCTTCGTTTGATTTGGAAGTTCAGACTTACAGAAGTATTCACAGAGGATGCTTGGCACTGATCTTCTGTTAAATAAGGAATCTAGCCCAAGCAGTGCCCTCATAAACTCATCTGCAATTTTAGTCAAACAAATCAAAGCTACTTCTAGGCTGGGCATGGTCTGAAGGTTTAGAAGAGAATTCCTGAACTTTAGAAATTGACCTAGTGCTCTCCACATAATGCTGTAGCTTCAACTACAATCAGGGTGAAATGGGTTGTTCAGTCAGAATTCAGTTTGTTTCTGTTTTGTTTATATTTCTGTCCCCTTGAGTTTGGAAATACTAGGATCTGAAATTCCCCAATCCCCAAAGTAGTGTATGCAGTTTCAGCTCCAAACCTCCTAGAATAATTACAGCAGTTTTAGTGAAACACATTTAGGTTAGTCTGAGGGAGCTAACATAACTCCAACCTTGTCTTCTCCATCCATCTACTGGTGACGGTGCTAAAAGGCCTTGTAACCTCATTGTACTAAGAATAGCCCAAGTGCATAGTAAGATTCACTTGCCCAAAAAGCTAAGGGGCTGCATTTCCAAGGCACAGAGGGGAAAAGGTTTGTACAAAGTCATCCAGCAGAACTTAAAGTCAAACTTACCTGAATTGCTGCTCACGACCCTGTTTGCAAAACAGTTATTTAACAGATTGTGTCCTGAGTGTCCCAAATACTGAAGTAATTAAAATGCAGGACTGGCTGGAGAAGTCTCTGCCTTTTCTCACTTAGTAAATCTAAGATGGGTGTACCAATCAGCTGTCAGAAATTGATGTCAGTATCTACAGGGAGGAATTTTTCTCTCATCTCCTGCATACTGGAGATAAGGGGAGCTGGAACAAGGAATTCAGCAAGAGAAGAGGAAATGTACCTTAAAGGTGTACTGTTTCCAATTATACCATTGCTGGAGTTTGACAGAGAGTTACGATTTTGGACTTGTTTAAACTGTGCTGTCTTTTACTTAACTAAGAAGGGATTTGATGAAGTGCTACTGCTACTACTTCTTGGCCAAAGCTGCAGAAGGTGGGTAGATTTCATTCCCTGAAATGAACACTGCAGTGTCGTATCTCTGTTTCGGAGCAAGTTTTACATCAATCAGAATCCTAACATTTCGTAAACTTTTGGAGCAAGCTAAGTGGCTTTTGCATATACTGTCTGATCACCAATGTTACGTTTAAATCTTGTTTTATTCTCTGTTGAACCTGAGTTCTTTAATCACTGTTCTTTCCTTTCTTCTTTGCAGCCTCTGTGAATGTGCTTGTTCAAAACTGCAAGATCTACAATGATGCTAGCTGCGATATCTCTGCTGATGGGCAGTTGCTGGCAGCCTTCATTCCCAGCAGTCAAAGAGGCTTCCCTGATGAGGGAATACTGGCTGTGTATTCTCTGGCACCACACAACTTGGGCGAGATGCTTTACACAAAGCGATTTGGTAAGCATGCAGCCAGAAGCTGGGATGGGTGGGAGTGTGAGAAGTTGCCTCAGCACTCAGCCTTCTGTGAGAAATGCAATTGTCTGAACAACAGTGATTGTAGTCATAGGAAATATTTTCTTGACCTTCCAACCAGCCACAAATACAGTACTGCTAGGGGGAAACTTGTTGCACAGTCTGGACATTGAAAGTTCTGGTATGGAGGAGCTGCTAAGGAATAGTTTTTAATTTCTTAAAAACTTCATTGTCTTAGTGGGAGGACACTTGCTGCAGAGGAATGTCTTGCAAAATTTGTTCTTGTGCTTCTTATTCTTTGCTACCCCTTATAAGGATGACTTTAGTGTGCTGTACATTATGAGAATGCTTTAAGAGAGGGAAGAAGATGTGAGGATGAGACATGGGAAGGGATGTGAGCCTGTGAGAGAAATAATTCCTCTTCTCTTTATAGGCCCTAATGCCATTTCTGTGAGCTTGTCTCCAATGGGCAGATACGTAATGGTGGGACTGGCTTCCCGACGTATCCTGTTGCACCCCTCCACAGAACACATGGTTGCTCAAGTCTTCAGGCTGCAACAGCCTCATGGTGGAGAAACCTCTATGAGGGTGAGTGTTTGTGTATTCTGTTTCTGTGTGTTTTCATCTATGATTTTGTGTCGTTTTGATTTTAGCACAGTAGGTGGTTGCTAGCAAAGATGTAGCATGCTCTAGGCCTACTTGAATAATAAACCTGTGAAGGAAATTTATTACAGAGGTGTGCAAACATGGCAGGAGAACACAGCAGAATTGTAAAACTTTACTCTGGTTTCAAATGTGATGACCACCAAAGATATTCCATGTCATAAGTGGTATCCTCAGTCTAGATAACATTCATGATACCAAGTAAGTATTTTGTACTTGGGGTTATCTGCATATTGCTTGTGGTACTACAGTTGGCTTTGCTGAGGGAGTTCTTCAGCTGAGGCTGAGGTTTCAGGTTCATTTCCAAACATTGCTTCAAGTGACTAATCTCTAGGAGAAGAGGAGGTCAAAGGAGTTGTTGGAGCCAAGCTTCATATACTCCCAAACTCAAGATGAGGCTTACCATACTTTTGCCAGACAGTTTTTTCTTGACTTTTTACTAATCACAGAATCATAGAAAGTTAGGGGTTGGAAGGAACCTTGAAAGAATGAGTCCAACCCCCCCTGCCAAAGCAGGGTCATCTACAGCAGGTCACACAGGAAAGTGTTCTTGTGGGCTTTGAATGTCTCCAGGGAAGGAGACTCCAGAACCTCCCTGGACAGTCTGTTCCAGTGCCCTGTCACTGAAAAAATTCTTCTTTATTTTTATATGGAGCCACCTGTGCTCAAGTTTATAACTGTTGCCCCTTGTCCTATTATTCGTCACCCCTGAGAAAAGCTTGACTCTGTCCTCCTGGCACTCTCCCCTTACATATTTATAAACATTGATGAGGTCACCCCTCATTGTCCTCTTCTCCAAGCTGAAGTGGCCCAGCTCCCTCAGCCTTTCCTCACAAGGGAGATGTTCCACTCCCTTCATCATTAGTTGCTCTGCGCTGGACTCTCTCAAGCAGTTCCACCTCCTTCTTGAACTGAGGGGCCCAGAACTGGACACAATATTCCAGATGTGGCTTCACCAGGGCAGAGCAGAGGGGAAGGAGAACTTCTCTTGACCTCCTAACCACCCCCCTTCTAATGCACCCTAGGATGCCATTGGCCTTCTTGGCCACAAGGGCACATTGTTGGCTCATGGTCATCCTTCCATCCACCAGCACCCTCAGGTCCCTTTCACCTATGCTGCTCTCCAACGTCTCAGTGCCCAACCTGTTCTGCTACCTGGGGTTGTTCTTTCCCACATGCAAGGCTTTACTCTTGCTCTTGTTGTAATACATAACATTTCTGCCTGCTCAACTCTCCAGACTCTCTAGGTCCCTCTGAATGGCAGCACAGTCTTCTGGGGTGTCAGTGACTCCATCCAGTTTTGTGTCATCAGCAGACTTGCTGATAGTCTCTCTTGCTGATAGTCTCTCACTCTATTCCCTCATCCATGTCATCAATAAATATATTTTCAATATTCAGATCTTTAATGATCTTTATATGTATATGTAGGTCTCTTTTGGCAGTGAAAGTATGTTTCTCTACTTTGGCTTTGTAGGAGAATTGAACTGACCCATGCTAACTCATTTAGTATGTGAGGAAAAATCTTCATCTTTTTGCAAACTGGTACATAGAGTTAAGAGAACTTGTCTTACTTTTATCCCCAGTAAAGCCCAATGGCTATTCAGTGATAGTTTAGGATGTAAAAAACTATGTCCACTTGTTAAAGCACAAGTGTTGAGGAGGCACAACTAAATAATTTCTAAAGCTGAAACTGTGCTGGGTTCAAGTTTTAGGCCATGTATTCAGGTGACTTTTGCTGCAGGAGATGAAAAGTAGCTATTCAAACCTTTTCAATGAAGGGAATAATTTGGTCATAGTGGAATTCATTCCATGAGCAGCTTTTTTTCCTTTGTCTGTATCTCTTTCTTTTTCCCCCACTCCTTTTAAAGCATTTTTATTTTTTCCTTTTTTTAAAAAGGCCTCTCGTTATTATTATTATTTTTGGCAGAGCTTTCCCAATGTATAAAGTTTGCTCTGAGCCCAGTGCTGGGGAGAGACTTGTCTCTGGGAAAAATTGCTTGATTCTCCTTCAGACTGCAGTTGCTCTCCAGACTGCTCATGAATCAGAGGGTCATCTCAGCTGCATCAGTACATGAGCTGCTTTATGAGCTGATGTAAAACTTCTGTTTATCATTGTCATCTGCTCCATGTTATAAATTCAAGGGAAAAATGATAATGAGGATATTCTTTGGTGTGACAGTCAGCACCTTTTCAGCCCTGGTTCTGAGCCACTGTTCTGTTATGACTCTCTGAAGGTAAGAGACAAAAAATGAAAAAGTATTTATGAGAAAACAACAATGTGGTTAGCAGGTATGTTTGGTGAAAACTGTGTGGCTATGATAAGATCACTAATTACATGGATTCAGTGTCCTGTTAGATCCTTTTAAAAGTCTAGTTTGCCCTGGAGCTGTTTCGTGAAATGCACTAAATGAGCTAAAATCATGTCTCTTTCCTTAAAAAGCTATGATAGGATTCTTCCATCTCATCCACTCTATGCATTTGCTCTAAACTCCAGTTGCTATGGCTTCTATCTAGCCCTTCCTTTTTGAGACATTTTTTTGTAGCCAACTAAATCACTAAGCTGCTGTCTCTCTCTTCCATTTATATATCTTCATCTCCATTTCAAACATATCTTCTTTCCCTATGGTGTGTTATACTCTTCAAGTGCTTGTTCTCGTGCTCTTAGTCACCATTTAGTGAAGTAATGCTTTGTATTCCCTTAATCTTTTATTGTAATTCAATCTTCCAGCTTTTGGGGTTTTTTCCTCTTCTGAATTATCTCCAAAATACCAGCGTTTTGTTTTTTGGTTTTTGTTTTTTGTTTTTTTTTTCCCCTCATTCTGTGGTTTTTTCTGCTGTTTGTGACTACAGGGCTTTATGCAGTTGGGTTTTTTCTTTCTTTGCTGTTAATGGTGTATTGAAAATTTTCTACATTTTTTCCTCACTCTTGCTTTTCAGACTTGCTCCACATCACTGCACTCCTGTCTTTCTCATCTGCTGTCGTTCTGGATTATTTTTCTCCAGATGGATTGCATGTAGTCTTAAGGTTGTTTTTTTCCATCTTTCTTCCCCATGTATTTTTAGCTTCCAAAAACCTTCTCCCCACGTTTCCAAATCTGTCTAGTCTAGCAGGACTTACTAACTAATTTGCTGTTTTCCCCTTTTCCACATCATGTTTAAAGATGTTATAAATGTCTCATTTCTGACTTCTTTGGACTTTCAGATTTCTGCTTATGTGACTGTGTTACAACTAGGCCTGTTTGATTTAATTTGGATAAGGAGCTTTCCTGCAGCATGATATGGAGTATTGCTTCAGCATTCTGGTGTGTTGCTCATCTTCATGCATTCTGTCAGACCAAGCTTAGAAAATGTAAAACTATTGACCTTGTAAATGCTATTTTTATATCTGGTTGTAAAAACCAGTAAGTCAACTACTTTATTCTGCCTTCAGTTTTGCAATAAGACTGCTCCATACGTTTTTAATACTTTCTAGGACATGTAAGAAGTAAAAAACTTTTCTTAGGACACTGTCTTTACAATGGCTACTGTATTCATCTTCAGTTGAATAAAAATCTCTTTGCAGCTTGGCCAGCATGCATTAGAAGAGTGTTTAGGAAACCTGGTGAAACCATATTCTTCAATCTCTAACGTGAACATTGTAGAGAATCAGAAAGCATCCCTGTTGCCTTTGTGACAACAGCTTGTAATACAAAGCAATTGTTAATCAACTTCTTAATTAAAAATAAATCATAGCCATGTTCTGAAGCAATGCTTTGTGGATGATTAAATTTTCATTACTCACAAAACTTACAAAAGAGAAATTAAAGAGAAATGCTACATCGGATTCTCTGAGAGTTCTTGTAAGTTAACTCAGGATTGTTCCTTCATTCCCCAGCCTTTTGATTTTGCAATTGACAAACAAGGAGAGTAGGGCTTGGTAATGTGGCCTCTAAGTCACTGTAAAAGCATGGCAACCTGCTGAGGAGTGAATTATAGTAAATATTTCTGCTTCCAATTAAAGTGGATAGTCTGTTCCTCCACATCCTTGACTAGCAGTCAGTGTGATGCAGGTTTCTGTTCCTCAGAGAGGTTCCTTCATCTTGTTGAAATACAGATTTCAAAGTGCAATTAGTTAGTTTTGTTACGTGAAACTCTAATACATTTAAGTGCACCTAGAAAGCCACTGGCTGCTGGTATAATTTTCAGAGTTGGGAATAAATGTTGTCTCCAAGAATTAGAGCACTTTTGGATTGTACTTTGGTTATACAAGCGTACATTGTCTGTACACATTTTTCCTAATATTAGGAGCAGAGAGACTGGGTAGAATTTTACAGGGTAGGACTGATGTGATTTGACATTTATTAATTGTTCTCAGAGGTGGAGTAGAAGTAGAGAAATGTCATCAAATATGGTAGAGTCATGACCTCTAGAGAGGTTTGTGGTCTTTCTATTCATTTTCTTAAGATTGATCTGCTTAGCATCTCAGATGGAAACCTGTCTTTGTCAAAGAATGTTTGTTTTTCAGAGTGAGGCTTAAAAAGCTCTCTAGTAGTGCTGGCTTTTGACAAGAGTGGTATGCATAACCTTAATTTGTTCTTGTTTGTGTTTTGGCTTTTTTTGCAATCCCAGATAACTTTTCTGATTCTTCTTTTTTTTGAGGGTGGGGGTTAGGGTGGGTGGAGAATACAGGGAAGGAATTCCTTTTAGCAGAATCTCTAGTTTGGAGTGGTACTGGGAGCTGGCTGGAAATATTTGAGTTTCAGAAATGGGAAGTTTGGAGAAGGAACTCTTTTGAAAGCATAGGTGGAGCTGGTCCCCAAAAGAAGGGGGTCTGTTTTCAAGCTGCTTCGGTCTAAGCTGATTTCTCAGTTCCATTTGGCTCCAAGAGTGTAGTGAGATTAAATAACTTAGAAGAACATTAAATTAGAAATGTTGTTGGAGCCTGAGTTCCATAGAAATGTAGAAGAATGAGGATCGTATTGCCCTGGATCTGTTAGCATTGGATATTAGTGAGGAAGAAGGCCAGAAGGTTTTCTTTCTGGCATTCACAAGTTCTTCATTTTACCCAGAGGAAGCTAATGCTAAACATCAGATGAGGGTACAAAAAGTGAGCTAGGTGATAGAAAAATTTAATTAATGTGAAACTAAAGAGGAAATCGTGCAATATGTGGGGATAAGGAAGATTACTTAACCAAGCCCCATCTCAAATACTTCATTGTGCTTTGAATCTGGAGGGGAATTCAGGCTGTGGAGATCTGGAATTAGCTCTTGACAAGACTTTCTGTATTTGGGAAACATCCCACTGAAGTGGTTGATCAGTAGCTGAGATGGAACAGAATACAGTGTACACTTCTATTGTAAACAGATGGAGATCCCAAATACTGTAGGATGAAGGGCCTGAAGCAGAAAGGCATGTGGAGATCTATCACAGAGCCAAGGGTTTTTTTCATCTTATCATCTCTTAACAAGGACAATGCACAGAATATGTGAGAAGCTGCTCAATTTTATTGAGTGCTTTTGGCTTCTGAGCTTCACAGAGGTGTCAGTAGGTCATATGCAGTCTGCAAAAGTCACTGCCAGACCTTATGGGCTTGCTGCATGAGCTGTGAACATTCCTGCAGCCTTAAGCCAGGAGGAAGCAAATCACTGTGCAAGTTAAGAACTTGTCAGAACCATTAATAATATTAAAAGCAAATTGATTGGTGGAAATAAAGGAAAATTGATGGAGATAGCAGGAAGCTGGTACTCTCTCTTGCAAATTGCTCTTGTTTTCAGAAGTACATTAACTTATATGAACTTTTCCACTGGAGGCCATGTGTTACTGCAAGCTATGTTATTGAAAACCCATGCTTATCAGTGTGGTTCCTTGTGTATCTCTTTGAGAGAGATTTTGACAACTTCAGATCGACAGAGGGAGCTTCTGCCAACTGTAAGTAGAACAGCAAATAACATATTCAGTTGCCACACAAAGAAATTTTTCACTGTTGGCAAAACTTGAACTAAGTAGAGGTTTTTTTGACTAGCAAAACTCCAAGCAAGGTCAAAGGTTGTGTGTGCTTGTTGCTGCTAGGAAGAGGACATGGAGACAACCCTTTCCTGACTGATATGGGAAATCCCTCCTTTTAATGTAAAGTAGAGCACAGTAGTTTAGTTAAGGCCAAATAGTTCCATATGCTTTGTGTATCAGCAGATATCTTTAGAAAAACAGAGCATATCCAAAACTCGTGTTGGTAAGCACTTTTTGTGGAGGGTGCTGTAAGGAGGAGCTGTACTCTGTGTCACTATTTTCTACTACCTTGGTGTTGCAGATGGCATGAAGATTTGCACAGATATACACCTTTGAGTATAGATGCAGGAATGATATGTTGTAAGAGTTAGTTAAATTGGTATCTTGACCAATTCACCCATGTCTGCGTAAGGACTGCTGAGACAGAATTTGCAAGAAACTGTGAAAACTTAAAACTCATTGGGATCCCGTAACAAAATCTTGTGTTAATATGTCATGTGATGGTTAAACATGTGAGCAGTGTCAATTTCAGCAATCTATGTGAAGAAAAGACACCTGACATCTATTCAGATGGGGTGTGAAGCTGAGAGTCAAGATTTTTTTATTCAATATAAGGTCCAGTATCAGAAGTGCTGTTCGGTTAAGGCCTTGAGCCCATTTGCCCCACAGTAGTCACTATTAATTTCTTTGCAGTTGGGTACATAGTTTTAACTACACAGAAAAAATGATGGCTAAGATGAGTCCACATTTGAGATTATTTATGTGCAGTCATTTTGCCCAAGCCTGGTAGAGGCAAGAGGCAGGAGCCAAGGTGAGTTATTACCAGATTTGCACTGAACTGGCCACAGGCTGAGAAGAGATTTGCAGTCTTAGGAAAATTTTCTCTTCAGTACTTCTTCTTACCATCTTTCTTGAATTAAATTTGAGTCAACTCTTTCCTCTAGTATTTATTCCTTCCAGATGTGTAGGCAGCTGGATGACAGCTGCTTTTCACCTGTATGAGGGTGTATGTAGCTCTGTCATCAACATATTGTTGACACTTGATCTTGTGTGCCTTTCCATTGAGGCTCAGCAGAGGGAGAGTGGGGTGGAATGGCAGCTGTGCAGGAATCCTTTGCTCTTGCCATCAGATCTTTACCATACTGTAGATTTTGCTCTACAGGCTCAGCATGGCATTTCATAGGGAATTCACAGGTACTGCTTTTGATCCACAGTCTGAGTTAAGGCAAAAATAAAAAAACTTCTCATTCCTCATGCCATAGGAGTGACCATATTTTGATTAGCTTGTTCCAGAACTCAGAGCTGTTAGTGATTTTTGCAAGAGATAGCAATAGCTGGGGGCAAATTCCTGTTTGCACAGTTCAGTTCACTTGTGCATCTGCCTTTTATATATCTGTATTTATCGTCTGTCATGCTAACACGCCCTTTGGCTTTCCTGTTTCTTTTCTTTCATTGTGCACATGTGCACTTTAAAGGACAATTGTTTTGTTTAGCAATTTCTTGCTTACTCAGCCCTAGGTTTCAGACCTGGGCTTTGAGCAGTTCCAAAAGGGCTTTTTGGAGGAATTACTCTGGGATTTACAGGTAGTAAATTAATAAGCCACTTCACTTCAAGTGTGTTATTTTTTACAAGTGAGGGCTTTGTTACCAAAGATGATCCATTTCTTTATAAAACCTAGTTTTTGTTAGGTCTGAAGTTTCCCACCAGTTATTTTAAAGCTCTTGCTCATATAGTAGTTCCATGGCAGGCTTGTGAGATAAAGTACCAGGTGATAATGCCAAGAGCTAGCCTAAAAAAAAGAAAGGGCTAGGCATGCTGTAATGAGACTTTTCCTGATTTGAATGATCAGAAATGAACTGTGTTATTAGGTATGGTCAGGAAGAACCAACAGTGTTTTACTGTGGCATAAAGTTTCTCTGTCCATCTAACAGAACCTTGTGGTGCTGTCCTCTTTTAGGAATTAAATCAAGTATGCTCAGTTAAGGTTTCAGTCGTTGCTGAAAATTAAGGTTAATTATCATTCATTTAATTCCCTGTGGCTCAGAAAGCAGAGCTGGGATTTTCTGCATTGACACAAGGTGCAGAAAGAAGTTTGTTGTATTGGTAAAGACTGAAGAAGAATTTCATGTATTATCCTATTGCATCTGGGAAATATAAATGGACTTGAAATAAATTTTATTTGTACAGAGCATTACATCCATTTGAGAACAAGACTGACAAAGCCAAAAAGATAAGTGCATTATTTTTTCCTTCTTCCATTTTATCAGAGAAGATCTAATGGAAAGATGTGTATGTTGGCAGGAATCAGCTGTGGGGGGAGGGGTTGAGAGCAGCGTAGACCAACCTGACTAATAAGAAGAAACTTAGAGAAAAAAAAAACATTTTTTTTCCCGTTTTATCATGAAAAATACATGTTCTTTGCATCTGCATAGACACAGAAGATGCCTTCCATACAAGGGGGAGATCTGCCTTGTTTTGAAAAACTGATGTACATTGTCAGATGAATAAATGTATTGAGCCATTGGTCAGTTATGTGTTTGTTCTGCTTTGCATTCAAGGTCTTCTGCTTTAGAGAAGCCAGACTTCAATGCTTTTGCAAAGGGCACTGGGGTTTGTGGCACTGTAAGACACAAGTCTGAATTTCCACATCCTTTGTGTAATTAATAAATAAAAGGCAGAGTAAAGTATGTAATCCAAACAAAAAAGCAGTAGTGTTATTTATTAAGGTGATCAGGTTAGGATGTCATCTTATGTTTCTGGACCTTAATGTTTAAATTAGTTGGCAGCAGTGCAGAAGTCAGGGATTCAGGTGGCTTCCTGGCAGCTAGACAAAGGACATACACTGCTTTCATTAGAGTAGTAGATGCTTCATTGGAACTTATCTGATATCCTGGTGTCAGAGGTAAATTCGTTAACACATTAAAAAATATACAAGGTAAGTGCTTTCAGTGGCAAGACTTTATTGGGATGAGTAAGGCAAAAAAACCTGTTAAGTCATTTATCTAGGGACTGTCCACTCTCAGTGAGGTGCCTGAAATCAAAAAAGATGAACTGAAACCAGGTTCTTGTTTAAGGTCAGGTTGTGGAGCAGAAGATGAAAGCAGACTGGAAAATACAAACTGTATGCAGCCCTAGTTGAACTGCTGTTAGTTTTGCTCTGCTTGTGCCTTCATCCTGTCACTGCACCTCATCTGCTGCTCTGCAAAATAGGACAAAGTGCTGTTCTAGTATTATTATTATTATTATTATAGCTTTATTCTAGTATTCTAGTATTCTAGTATTTTAACTAGTATTATTCTAGTTTTCTGCATTTTTATTCAAATGCTCTTTGAGTAAATTCATACTGTACATAGGCCTCAAGTCAAAGTGTGATTTCTGTGAACTTGATATTGTGGACTGGCTGTGTTTTTAGTGCTGCATCTGTTATTACATAGTCCATGTAACTTAGTTTGTTAAAGTGTACCTGCACTGCTAGAAGGTCTTGTACATCTGCAATTAACTTGGCAAAACAGTACAGCCTCCACAATTCCTTTGGTGGTATAATCTGTACCCACACGAAGAGCACTTTGCCACTATAAACTTTAGATCTGTGCTGGCACAAAATCTGAATGTTGGCTGCCAGTACAGCTAGCCCCATCCAGCAGAGATCAACGTTCCTTTCTGAAGCACTTTGCTTTGCAGCCCAGGTCAGAGTGGCCATGAAGCTGTGGATTTTGCCACTCATCCCAGTAAGAGGTTTCTATTGGGCTTAACATGTTAAATGTTTTTCTTCCTGTGTGTTTTCATGGTCAGCTTCTGGTGACAGCATCGATTCAGCTGAAAATCGATGTTTTAAATTGATATTTTAAATGAAAATTTAGTAATTAAATTTAGGTTGGTGCCTCATAAACCCACATGGTCTGCTCCAGCCTTTTCTCTCCCTTCACCTGTCAGGATGGAGCTTCACAGATGAAGAGCTTTTCCCATGTAAACAAAAAACAGCTGTACCTCCTCTCCATGCAGCCTTTATCAAGGTTGATCTAACAGCCCAGTTTACTGCTTGCTCTAAGCAAGGGAAATGACTTGAAATTTATTTGCACCTTGAAAGGCAATGCATCTAGTTGAGAGCAGGAATGTCTCTATTAACTTAAAAAAGATGAAAGCATGAATTCCTGCTGAGTTACCATACCCACTTATGCCAACTTTCTCTTCTCCTCTAGCTTCAAAACATTTTTTTTTCTCTCTTGAATGCCAGAGAGGAGAAGAAAGGTCTCATGCTGCCAAACAAATAGTGTTCAGCTCTCCTCTGCCTCCCATCATTCTCTTTAGAGGTGGGAAGGCCTTGAGCACAGAGATGGCTGTGCAGATGATGTGGTGCCTCTTCTTGGGCCAGGCATGGAGCTGCTCAGACCAGACAAGAAGTGAAAGACCATTGCCTGGTAGCACAGGCTTGGGGCAGCCTCCTGCTGCTCTGGTGACTGACAGGATCCTGGTGATTGCCCTGTCCAGCACACCTCAGAAATGGAGGGGAAAGGTGGAATTTGAAGAATATTATTAAATAGCAGGAGCTTCCCTGGCACAGAGTGGGAGGGGAAGAGGGAAACACTAGGTCACTAACGAGGGCTTTGCAGAGCAGAGGCTTTTACTAAAAGTTTGCTTAACCTAGGGCAGGTACAAACTGTCTAGCTCTATGCTTATATGTTGTTCCCTGGGTCCCCTTCTTCCATATAAGTACAGCAGCTTGAAGGTGAGGAAGAAATCATCAGAAAAGATTTCTTGAGGCTGCTGATTGTCACGCAACCTCTCCTGGCTATCTGCCATAAGTAAATATTTAGTTTAATACCTTAGCAGTGGCTGACAGCTGCTACAGTACTGATGTGTCGGCACTGACACGTTGGAGGAGGAGCAGCAGCAGTGGCCTGAGCAGTCCACATGCAGCTTGTTTGCTGAACATTTTGGGAGCTAAACCATTTTTTCCTTTTCCTCACAGCTTACAGCCCTGTTTTCTCTGAGCCATCTTCTCCCTACTGAATTCAGTGTTGAAGAAGTTGCTGCCAAGTGATTAAATGAGCTTTAGGGAGTTCAGTATCATAGAATCATGGAATCATAGAATGGTTTGGGTTGGAAGGGACCTAAAGATCATCTAGATCAAACCCTCCTGCCGTGGGCAGGGACACCTCCCACTGGACCAGTTTGCTCAAAGCGCCATCCAGACTGGTCTTGAACACTTCCAGGGAAGGGGCATCCACAGTTTCTCAGGGCAGCCTCTTCCAGTGTCTCACCACACTCACACTAAATGATTTCTTCCTAATGTCTAACCTAAATCTAACCTCTTCCAGTTTAAACCCATTACCCCTTGTCCTGTCACTATATGCACTTATAAAATATCCCTCCCTGGCTTTCCTGTAGCCCCTCTTCAGGTATTGGAAGTCCACTATGAGGTCTCCCCAGAGCCTCAGGCTCCTCTCAGAGCTTCTTCAGGCTGAAAAACTCCAGCCTGCAGCCTGTTCTTGTAGGAGAGGTGCTCCAGCATTTACCCCAGTACTGACTTGAGGAACTCCACTTGTCACTGATCTCCATTTGGACATTGAGCTGTTGACCCACTGCTCTCTGAGTGCAACCATCTAGCCAATTTGTTATGCACTGAGTGGTCCATCCATCAGATCTGTATCTTTCCAATTTAGAGACCAGTAGATGATGGATGTGTTCACTTCTGTTCAGGGATGATGGAAAGGACATGCCAAAGAGGTAAGTAGGTGCTTCTAGTGAGGTCTTTGAAGCAGAAAACTGCAGACATAAATTATTCAACCAAATCTTTCACCGCCCCTGGTTACAATAACGTAGAATGGAAGCAACTGGTTGATGCTTTAGTGAATATTGCTTTCCCTTCATATGAGAATCACCTTTTGTGTGGAAGCTTAGGTGCCTACAGTTTTAGTAGAGAGAAGCCTTTCTCTGGAGAAAGGCTTTTTATCTTGCTGACATCTCCTGGACTCAGAGGAGAGAGAGAGTCCCTGAAATGACAGAATACGTCTGGAATCCCCTGTGAACTGTGGGTAGATCACCAGAGTTGGGGTTTTCTACAAATAGGTCAGTCAGCTGTTCTCTGTAACTCAGGCTGGGTTTTGTGGACCTAAAGTGAAGGGGTAGAACCTGTGGAAATGACATATGTTTTATGTCATTGTTTATGTCATTATGTTTTATGTTGTTGCCAGGAAGAGGACAGCTTTCTGTTCTTCTGTTGCCTGCTGGGGCTTCTGAAGCTCCCACTCTTCTGACTTCAAAATGTTTATAGTTAGAGAAATGTACCATTCAAAATGCTGTTTCAGAACAGCATCTGGAAACAAATGCAACTGCTGATTTCATAAAATACTGAATACAGAATGCAAAACTGATAGTGGGGTGATGGATTACTGAATTAGTAGTCTAGTGATGCTAAAAGCAAGTTTGACATTGATAATGGCAAAGAGCCTGGAAACTTGCTGAAACTGCTGGCAGTGATTAAGGGATGATAAAGTGTGATACAATATGATATCTGTCCTAAATGGAAATTCCACCCTATTAAAAACAAACTCTCTGGAGGCTGTGGTACACTGTGGTGGGCACCTTAAAGATTATTGTCGTTCCTGAACAGCCCTTCTAATCTGATTTCTGAACTTTTGGTGATCAATGTGACTGCTGCATGTGGCCTGCAACTAGTCTGTGAGTCAGCCACAATGAAAGGCAGCGGTGAATTATCATCTTTATGCATTTTTATTACTAGTTTTAAATGCATTTGAGGATTGACAGCAATCTCTTGACCTAGAAGCTGGAGAATCATGTGAGTGGAGGATTCCTATAATAACTTGAATGTTATTTCTAGAAGTTCAGAACTGCAAAGTATGGGAAATCCCACTGTCAAAGAAGTGTGGTCATTCTGTGGTATCTTTTCAGGCTGGCTACTTTGGTTGAAATATCTTAGTAACTTTTGTAACATTTAGCAATGGAAACAAAAAAGGAAAATAAAAAGAAGGGAAAAAAGAAAAAAAAAAGGAATTAGCTGTGATCTGTGGAGAATAATGTTTCCTGGCAGGCCCTTCTGGCCCTCTTTGAATAGAGGGACCTGCTGATGTTGAAGGAACTTAATTTTTTTTTCCACTCTGTGGATAGAGTAGGGGGTCTTGCTAATGGATGCAAGTGCAACAACCAGTCTGAATGACTGCATCAGATTGATTAGCTGGGTTCTGGTTACTGCTGGGAGTGGTGATTATGTTAGTACAGCTGCTTTCTCTTCTTATGTACTAATTACCACATGCACGGATGTCATCACCCTTAACACTGCATGGAGTTGTCCCATTAGTGTGGGAGTGGGAAGCAGCAGGGAAGGGGAGCTCTTCAGGGTAACAAGATGTTTAAAAGTGAACGGAATGGAGTGATGAAGCAACTATTCTTACACAGAATTTTTATACCATCTTTTATTTGAGATTCTGCCCTCAGCCAGCATTTTTGCACGTTGTCAGAACCAGATCCATGTCCTTAGCAGCACTTTCCATGGGTTGCTGTTCACTGCAAAGTAGCTGGATGCTGAGCTGTAGCTTGCAAGTCCTCCTCCTTGACATGGCTGTTCACAGAGCTTGTGGGACAATGGTTGTGCAAACTGGCATGCCAGTGGAGGAGAGCTTGGGGCTAGCCTAGGAAGGCAGCTTCTTCAGCTGCAATACCTTGCAAAGATGCTCTCAGAATAAAAGATTCATTTCTGACTTGCCAAAGAAGGATGTGTTAGAAAACCCTTGCAGTTCTTGAGAGATTTGGAATGCTTATTTTATGAATTTATGCTTCCATCCCTGCTGGGCCCCTCCCTTTCTCCTCCTTCCTCCTCCTCAAAATCTAATCTCCCCATCTCAGAGAGTACCATAATCTCCGTGGTAACAGGTGCTGCCATCATACATCTTACTTTTTTTTCCCCCTTCTTCTTTTTTTTCCCTCTGCACACCCCTAACCCCTCCAGCAAGCAAGGTGGAAAGGGAATGGGGCAACTATGATAAACATGGGTACGAGGTAGATAAACCCCTAAGGGCCTGTTCCTTCCATACAAGCACTCAACTTCCCTGGATACATTAATTGCTGAGTGAGAGCCAGAGTGAAGAGTGACCTGCTTCTGTCATACAGAGAAGTCCATAGGACATATCCTTTAATATGGCTTCCTCAGAGGAGAGGTTATGCATAGTTATGCTATCTGATGAATACCACCCTAATGAATTAGAATTATTGCATCAGGCCACCTCAGCAGTGCACTAGTGGTTGATCTGCATTCCCATCTACCTTTATCCTGTTCTTTCATCATATCCTCATTCTGCTTCCTGATCCAGTACCCTGCCCTTTTCTGAGAAGTCCTCAAGAAAGTTTTTGTGATGGATGGTTGCCCAACAGAAAATCTAACGAAAAATCTTTCACCTGAAATCTTTCCCATTGACAATCTAGACTTGAAGTCTGCATTACCAGCAGGTAAACCTGCAGAAACTCTGTTAATGATTTAAACTTGGAAATAAATGCAGTCTTCAGTCCTGCCCCTCTGAAGCCATGATGGAATGTGCTCTGATGGCCCGGCTCACTGAAGCGGTTTATCCCTATTTATAGCTGGTAGTGAAACTTAGCTCATTGCCCCTCTTTCCACTTCCTGTGCCTTTGTTTTTATGATCTATACACGTCATGTTTTCTGGCTAAATGGAATGTCAGTGTGCCCAGTTCTGGTTGCTGGATGGCAGGAAAGCATTGTGCTGTACAAAAGACATTACCTTCTTGGACTCAAGGGAGATTATCTGCATAGATATCATCTGTTCTTGCTTTTCAAACTTATACACTTCAGAAACCAAGCTAGTGCAGACCAGAAAGCAGAGCTTGTTGTTGGTCCTTCATGTCCACAGTTTTCATTAACCTGCATCCATGCAGCATTTGGGAAGCACTGGCTTGCAGCCATGCTAACTACCAGCAGCAGCTCTTCAGCTTTTTACCCTGTGGCAGTTAAATGTCTGGTGTTCTAAGGGGACCTAAACTGAGGGATTTGTTACTTGTGTTATAAACTCTAGATTTTGATTGTTCTTTGTGCACTGTTGGTATGGGGGGTAGTCAAATGCAAACATTTTCAGAAGACTGTTTAAGAGTTTTAAAAAAGGAAAGATCCAGAAATTGTTTTTGCGTAACGTTTGATTTGTTTAATAGAAACAATAAGCTTTTGATGCTGAAGGACCCTATACCTGCCAGTTTCCTGTTCCATACTAGTCAATTAAGATGAGAGGTGAAGGCCAAAAGAGTCTCAGTTGTCCTGCTCGCCAGTGACTATACCACTTGTCCTCACACTGTTAGATTAGTTTGAATAGGACTGTGCAGATCACTGAGTGACACGCACTTGGGGTCAGAATTTCTTGTGCTTTGCAGCTGTGTGTCAGCCTCTGAAACATCCGGGACCACATGTGTGTACATTTGTAGCAGCTGCCTGCTGCTGGATTAGTTGTTTCTTGCAATATCCTGTCTGACCAACCTGATCTCCTTTTATGATCGGGTGACCCGCCTGGTGGGTGAGGGGAAGGCTGTGGATGTGTCTGCCTGGACTTCAGCAAGGCCTTTGACACCATCTCCCACAGCATTCTCCTGAAAAAGCTGTCAGCCCACAGCTTGGACAGGAGCACCCTGTGCTGGGTTAGGAACTGGCTGGAGGGCCGGGCCCAGAGAGTGGTGCTGAACGGTGCTGATCCAGTTGGCGGCTGGTCACTAGTGGTGTCCCCCAGGGATCAGGGCTGGGCCCAGTTCTGTTTAATATCTTCACTGGTGATTCAGATGAGGGGATTGAGTCCATCATTAGCAAATTTGTAGATGACACTAAGCTGGGGGGGAGTGTGGATCAGCTGGAAGGCAGGAGGGCTCTGCAGAGGGACCTGGACAGACTGGAGAGTTGGGCTGATTCCAACGGGATGAGGTTCAACACGGCCAAGTGCCGGGTCCTGCACTTTGGCCACAACAACCCCCTGGGGAGCTCCAGGCTGGGCACAGAGTGGCTGGAGAGCAGCCAGACAGAGAGGGACCTGGGGGTTTGGATTGACAGGAAGCTGAACATGAGCCAGCAGTGTGCCCAGGTGGCCAAGAAGGCCAATGGCATCCTGGCCTGGATCAGGAACAGCGTGGCCAGCAGGTCCAAGGAGGTGATTCTGCCCCTGTACTCAGCCCTGGTGAGGCCACACCTCGAGTCCTGTGTCCAGGTCTGGGCCCCTCAGGTCAGGAAGGAGATTGAGGTGCTGGAGCAGGTCCAAAGGAGGGCAACCAGGCTGGTGAAGGGACTGGAGCACAGATCCTATGAGGAGAGGCTGAGGGAGCTGGGGCTGTTCAGCCTGGAGAAGAGGAGGCTCAGGGGAGACCTCATCACTTTCTACAACTCCCTGAAAGGAGGTTGTAGCCAGGGGGGGTTGGTCTCCCAAGTAGCTACCGGTAAGACAAGAGGCCATGGTCTTAAGCTCTGCCAGAGGAGATTAGATATTAGGAAAAAATTCTTTACAAAGAGGGTGGACAGGCATTGGAATGGGCTGCCCAGGGAAGTGGTGGATTCTCCATCCCTGGAGGTTTTTTGAAAAGAGACTGGATGTGGCACTTGTAGAGGCAACCAGGTGAACACAATCAGGTGTTGCCAGTTAGGAGGAAGAAGGCAGGAGCTCCTGTTAACTGGCAACACCTGATTGTGTTCACCTGGTTGCCTCTACAGGCACTCGGTGCCATGGTCTGGTAACCAGGGTGGTAGTGGATTAATGATCCTTTCCAACCTGTCTGATTGTGTGATTCTCTGATTCTGTGATGTTTCTCCTTGGCCAGTTGTGCTCTTGCAAGATAAAGTGTTTGTCTGAGCCTCCTTGACTCTCCTGCCTTGTACTGTACTGTCAAATAACCTCCTTTTATTGTTTCAGAGAGTTTTCAACGTTCTGTACCCAATGCCTGCTGACCAGAGACGCCATGTCAGCATAAACTCTGCTCGCTGGCTGCCTGAGCCAGGTCTGGGATTGGCATATGGCACC
Organism: Florisuga fusca; assembly: GCA_038090715.1. NCBI lineage: Eukaryota > Metazoa > Chordata > Aves > Apodiformes > Trochilidae > Florisuga > Florisuga fusca. Next base: position 4,129,152 of record JAAWXA010000028.1, read on the forward strand.
AACAAAGGGGACCTGGTGATTTGCCGACCAGAGTAAGTGATTGCTTTACATGGAGTTATAACTGACTTTTTTTTTAAACTTTCCAATGGGAAAAGCAAATTTGAGCTGCTAGTGATATGCTTGCTTTCCTCAGTTTTCATGGACCTCTTTGAATCCACAAACCAGGCTGAGAGCTTCTGACCTAGAGTTACCAAATAGTTGTTACAGTACTGAAGGATGAGATTCTATGAACTGCCAAGATTTTTACCATTATTATTTCCTCACTTGAAAACCCAGTGATACGGTATATAGGCTTTAGCTCTCTCTTGTTTATTCAGTGCCAATGAAGGGTGTAACTACCCCTCTGTAAATATGCAATCTAGATGTGGTGTGACACAGATGATGACTTGGCATCTGAGCAGTGAGACGTATTCCTCTCATTGTTCTTGTGAATTCTCTGCACTTTAATGCCCTATTCTTAGTTGTGTCGTGCAGCTGCTGTGTTGTGCAGCTGCTTTTTGCTTCGAGTGCAGCAAGAACACTTCAGAGATTTCTCTGCTTCAGTTATTTCCAGGTGCTATACTACTCTGGTATTCTTTTAGGTTTTGCTGCATATTTTGAAGTTCCTTGTAACTTGAAACCTGGCAGCTCAAAACTTGCAGAGCTGCTGATAATCTTACCTCATGCGTGTGGACTCCATCTGTTGTGCATAAGATCAGGAATGTGGTGCTTGAGGAGAGTCAGTAGTCAGTGTAGAGCCACTATTTTAAATCAGAATAAATATATCAAGTAGTAATCATGACTAATTCAGTTCAGCCTTTTCATGAAATCTGTTGTTGGAATTGAGATTTTCCAGTTTCAGTAGTACAGAATGCCAGAACTCTTCAGCCCTTTGGTTCTCTTGAACATAGGTCTTATTTATACATGAAATTCTACAGTATATTATTATGGAATAAGCTATAGTTACTGTCTTCCAGGATTAGTGACTTTCTTCAAGAATAGCTGCTGTACTTGCCAAGCAGAAGAATTATTCAGGAATAATGGCTGTCTTTCCAAACTCTAGAGGGTTATTCTGAAGTTATTATCAATATAAAGAAGAGTTAAGATCTAGTCTACTGATTGTGGCTCATGAGATGAAGAACTTGGACAAGAACCCAGGGATATGAAGTCTTCCTTAAGGGTAGATGCTTTAATTAATTGCTGCAGCGTCAAGCTTGGTATGGCTGTCCTGGATTGCTACACCCCACATTAGATAGCCATTCTGGTGCTTAGAGTAGCCCTAAGCAAAGTGACATGTTGCTTCTTGGCACCTGACAAATGAAACACATAGCAGGAACACTTTCATGGTGTGTTATGGAAGCACTGTCAGCCATTCTGCAGCATCTCCAAGAACCTTAGCTCTCCATGTTGCTAGGGCACTCTTCTATCACAGCAACAATCATGAAGAATTGCAACAAAAATAAGGTATTTCTATATAAACATGAAACAAGGTGGCTGCAGAGGTGGGAGATTTATTAGTGGTTTGACAGAAATGCTTCAACATGTGTCCTGCTTCTGGTGTTTGCTGCAGACCTCTCATGGACTGGTGAGTTCTTTTTGGAGCAGGACATTTCATATGTTCTGTTCTCACCTGCACCATTTCACAGACCAACAGCAGCAGGAGTGACATAGAAACCGTTGCACAAAGGTGTAGATATGCAGACAGTGAGTAATTTGCACTGAGACCCTGTTATCAGAACACATGAATAAGGCTCCATCAGAGCAGAAGTGGCTTGCTCCTTCAACATCTGCCCCAGATGACTTGGAAGATCCTCAGAGAAAAGAAAAATCCAACGTGTCGATGCCATCTCAGGAGTTCTTGACTTAAATGTGGTTTGAAGTTGGCAAATCTGAAAAGTGAGTGACAGAAAGTATTTGTGTGGTTTCCATACACAGTAATAAAGGAAGAGAAATATTAAAGGATTCTACAATTGATTGAGCATTATATGGGGGATAGCCTAGCAAACATCAGAGAGCTAGAAAACACTGAGCTGTTGAAAACACCCCTACTGTTCTAATTTGGCAAAGAAAACTGATCAGTAGCAAACAACTGAGATGATTGTAATTCCCTTGGTCTTTATTCCCAGGTACCACGGAGGCATTTGAATGCAGGTACTACACAGATCACATAAACTGGTTGGAAGAGCATCTGTGTCTCAGATACAGAGTTTGAAAAGCCTGTGCTTAGGGAAGATCAGATTAATAGACTGTCTGTACAAGCTGCCCCCCCAAAAAAGGCATAATCTCCCTGTGCACATGATGAGAGACCATGCAAGTAGTTCTAATGAAACAATAATTAAAATCAAACGATTTGGGTTATATTGCTAAGTTGGGGTAGCACTGGTGGGAGGTTTTCTTGCAAATTAAAATGGAGGAGGTGAAGTTGCATTGGCCATCTGAACTTAGTACACAGATTTAGGGGTATGTGTATGTCAACACATAGTCTATGTGTTGAAGGAAAGGAAAATGTCCTGCATGGAAAGCAGGATTGGATGCACTGTCATTTGATTAGGGTGGAGTATAGCAGGCTTGGCATACCTGCCCTTGAAAATTACATAGATTTATTTTTAATTAGAGGTTCAACTAAGGACTTCATCCAAGTCTACTACCTCTGCATCTTAATAAATCCAGTAAATTTGTAAAGATTTAGGATTAAAACAAGATCTGATAAAGAAGAGGGGAAGGCCTGGCTAGAGGAAAGAATACAACGTGAGAGCTGGGCTGCTTCACAGAAGAGATCACTGACTTGTTTAAGGACCTGTTGTGGGGCTGGTTATTAGTGCTGTTTACACAAATGCCTTGCAGAGTGTGCTGAGTAAATTTGCAGAGTATATGACATTAGTCTTGTCACTGGGGAGAAAGATCAGAGTAATTCACAAGAAATTGATTGCCTTGGAAGTGACTGGAGCTGTAGAAATGAGACAGAATTTAGTAGTACCAAATTAGTTTAGAAACTAATAACACTGAACTCAGTAGGTAAAATGACAGAAAAGGAGAGAAGACATGAGGTTTTAGTTGATCATAGGTGATTGAGCCATCAATACATGAGGCTGTAGAACCAAAACATTTAGTTCTAGGATAAGACACAAGATGCTTAACAGCAGAGATACCAGAATGTTGCTGTGGCTTTAGAAGAAACTAGGTAGATAATCTGGAATAGTTTAAAATTTGTATATCCATATTCAGAACTGCCTTTAAACTCATACAGTAATTGAGAGGAGCTGCTAGTGTGGTCAGTGAAACATTTTTCCTTAAACCTGCAGCTTGGGGTCTTTAGCAGGGCTAAAAAGGAAGGGGTTACATAGCCTTCCATAAATCTCCAGAAAAGGAGGAGTATTTAAATACATATATTTTTAATTAGAGAATGAAGAGGCATAAATTGAATATAACTAGGTTGTGGCTGTGAACTAGAGAAAGATGGGTAACCAGCTGATTCCTGCAGCCTATATGTTGGTTGGTTGGATTAAAAAGGTTTAGCTGTTTGGAAATGCAGCCTGGCTGCCTTGCAGATAACAAGTGTATGACTGGAATACTTCTGACTGGGGTGGGAGAGGACTGCTGAGCCATGAGACACTTTTTCCACATTTTGAACCCAAGGTCCATGTCAATACAGGTGTTGACAAGTGGGCTCTGAGAGCTGCTGTGCTATAGGGAAGTGAGATGGTGACAGCAGTGTTCTTCCACACTTGGAAATGTACCTAATGGGTCTGAAAGAAGCCTATAAGAGACTGGAATTCATGAGCCAGTACAGCAGCTATGAGGATAGAATAAATGTTTTTATTACCCAAATGTATAACCCCCTATAGGGTTGCATTCTGGTGAGTGAAGGAAGGAAAGGACATTGTACACTTCCTTAGATTTCAGGGTGACATCCATCACCATGTAAGTCACTGGGAAGAAGGTTCATGGAATTGACTGCTGGGGACAGAGGACAAAATTAAGGAAGCTGACAGGAAGAAGAGCATCTACAAGTTCTGAAAATTCTTAAGAGTAATGAATGGAATTGTATAGATCATAGACAGAGTTATCTTTGGGGAATGCTTCATGTCTGTCTTGTTGCTTTTCAACCAAGTGTAGTGATGATGGGCTGGAGCAAGGGTACTCAGGTCTGGCTCAAAGGTGAGTCCTAATGATACACAAGTGTGTGGCCCTCAGATGTGGGTTGGAAACACTTTGCAGTGTGTCTGAGGTTTTGATAGCCTGTTCTTTTTTTGAAAGTCCTGTAGTTCATTCTTGTCATGGTTCAGTGTAAAGATGCTTGCCAACTGACAGACTTGGCATGCATATCAGATCACGAGTCAGCTAGCAGACATCTGCTTGCACATGGCCTCACATTGCCATGTAGTAGTCAGTGCCTTTTGGATGTAAGATGATTTTTTGTGCTCCATCCAGAAGTGTGCTATGAAAAGGCTCTGAGGCTCCCATGTTATGAAGAGTGAACGCCACTGAGCTAAAGCAAGACATTAAATGTATTACTCTAATGTTCAGTGGAAGAGACATGAGAACTGGATTCCCTTTGGGCATGCCACTTGAGGCAGTCTAGTCCACTTAGCAAATGAAGTAAACTACAACATGCTCTGGCCTGGGTGTCTGTCACAGGAGATGGCACAGAGCAGTGTGAATCCCCCCCAACCTACTGCTCTTGTGCTCCACAATGACTTCTCTGTGTGGCTGCTAATGCTTTTTTAGCTTTGCCAAGGCTGCTTCTCCACCACCATACAGTGCCTGACATCCTTTGTAACTGTGACCAAGGCTAGTGCTCACCCAAGTTCTCTGCATCTTCTTGGCTCTATATAGTTCAAGGTTTGATTAATTTCCTGAATTTGGGCGTTTTGTAACATGGAATGAAATCCACAGTATCTTATATAGTAGAAACACCTCTACTGAATTAAAAAGGAATTTGTTTTTTGGTGTTCATAACCTTTAATGTCACATCCTAACAAGAGTGTTCTCATTCAGAAACATCCTTGGTGGGTTAAGACCAAAAGTGAGGAGAAGCAGACTGTATGCTGCTTGTTGCCCTCAGCTGGCTTCTCTTGTTGAGGACTGCCATGGAAGAAGGGCAGGGGCTCCAAATATCAGTTCTTCCTTGTCTCATCCTAATTTGAGCCTTGTTTCATCCTCATTCGTCTTCAGGAGCAGGAAGGGCTCAGTGCTCATGTGATTTTGAATATGCAAATCCAAAAATCTCAGTCTTTTATTATTTAAAATTTTTAATTTATTACTTAATTATTTTATTTTTTAGAAAATTTTCTTGATGAGTTTAGGTAGCTGCTGTGTCTGGCTTCATTCTTTACTCCATAATTGCTTAAGTAGCCTTGTATAATTTTTAAATAGATACTTCAGAGAGAAAGTTCAGTATCTCATCCACTTTGAGTCATCATTGATTTTTGTCTTTAGCCTCACTGATGAATAGACCTTTTTTCAGTCTAGTGCCATTTTCCTCATGTTTATTTTTAGGATGTCCTTTCTTTTAACCTTTCATTTCTTACCAGGTCTATACTAGACCTTCCTTTTTCAATTGTTTACTCCCTTGGCTTTCCAGTAAGATGGTCTTTAACTTTTCAGTCTTTGATTCAATTTATTTATTTATTGTCCCTTATATCTGTGTTTTCCAGCAGGGACTGTAGTGAATCCAGCTAGCAAATAAAACAGACAACTGTTTCTTCATTTTCTTTCCCTTTTAAAAATATTCTAGCTATCTGGTTCTTTAAATGGTCTCAACTCTGTCTACAAACTGTGAATAACTTGAGTAATAATTGTAGATTTAGGATTTTTGTAAAGTTTGTTTTCAGTTTGGGGTTTTGTTTGTGTTTTGGTTTGGTTTTGTTGTTTGGTTAGTTGGTTTTGGGGTTTTTGTTTTGTTTTGGGGTTTTTTGGTGTGGTTTTTTTGGTTGTTTTTTTGGGGGGGGAGGTTGTTTTTTNTCAAGGTTTGATTAATTTCCTGAATTTGGGCGTTTTGTAACATGGAATGAAATCCACAGTATCTTATATAGTAGAAACACCTCTACTGAATTAAAAAGGAATTTGTTTTTTGGTGTTCATAACCTTTAATGTCACATCCTAACAAGAGTGTTCTCATTCAGAAACATCCTTGGTGGGTTAAGACCAAAAGTGAGGAGAAGCAGACTGTATGCTGCTTGTTGCCCTCAGCTGGCTTCTCTTGTTGAGGACTGCCATGGAAGAAGGGCAGGGGCTCCAAATATCAGTTCTTCCTTGTCTCATCCTAATTTGAGCCTTGTTTCATCCTCATTCGTCTTCAGGAGCAGGAAGGGCTCAGTGCTCATGTGATTTTGAATATGCAAATCCAAAAATCTCAGTCTTTTATTATTTAAAATTTTTAATTTATTACTTAATTATTTTATTTATAGAATTATATAGAATTAATTTATAGAATTACCAAGGTAATTCTGTGGTAACTGTGTGGCTTTCTTTTTGAAAAATGCTGCTAAGTTTTGGCCTTCTGTCACTTCCTCAGTTCTTTGTAAGGTATTAAAAATCAGGTACAAGTTAAAAAAAAATAACTTCTTGATTATTTTTTTTTTAAATTTTCTTGATGAGTTTAGGTAGCTGCTGTGTCTGGCTTCATTCTTTACTCCATAATTGCTTAAGTAGCCTTGTATAATTTTTAAATAGATACTTCAGAGAGAAAGTTCAGTATCTCATCCACTTTGAGTCATCATTGATTTTTGTCTTTAGCCTCACTGATGAATAGACCTTTTTTCAGTCTAGTGCCATTTTCCTCATGTTTATTTTTAGGATGTCCTTTCTTTTAACCTTTCATTTCTTACCAGGTCTATACTAGACCTTCCTTTTTCAATTGTTTACTCCCTTGGCTTTCCAGTAAGATGGTCTTTAACTTTTCAGTCTTTGATTCAATTTATTTATTTATTGTCCCTTATATCTGTGTTTTCCAGCAGGGACTGTAGTGAATCCAGCTAGCAAATAAAACAGACAACTGTTTCTTCATTTTCTTTCCCTTTTAAAAATATTCTAGCTATCTGGTTCTTTAAATGGTCTCAACTCTGTCTACAAACTGTGAATAACTTGAGTAATAATTGTAGATTTAGGATTTTTGTAAAGTTTGTTTTCAGTTTGGGGTTTTGTTTGTGTTTTGGTTTGGTTTTGTTGTTTGGTTAGTTGGTTTTGGGGTTTTTGTTTTGTTTTGGGGTTTTTTGGTGTGGTTTTTTTGGTTGTTTTTTTGGGGGGGGAGGTTGTTTTTTTTTTTGAGCAGGTTTCCCCTGTGTGCTAAACAGAACACTTAAGTTGTCTAATTTCAAAACTGCTGAAGATTAAAATATAAAACTTGACTTACCATGTGTATTTCATTGAGATTAGACCAAGCTGAGATCTTGTTTCTGGAGCTTGGCAGCTTTGTGTGTGAACACTGTTATGTTCTACTTAAAATACATGTATATTTGCTATGCTTGCTAATTTTAAATGGTTTTTTTTTTAAGTTAATTTCTCCCATTCTGAATGCATTTTTCTGGTTTAGTCTGTTGGTAGAAGGTCTACAAAAGAAGCCTACTTTAGAGTCACCTTTGAGCCAACATAAATATTTTCTCCTCAATTGCTAGTGATAGGTTAAACCACAACTAGAGAGTGACTTTGGCTTTGGAGACTGGAAGCAGTTTTAAGATATTTAAGGCTTTAAAAGGCTTAAGCAATTTGCAGTCCCTCAAAGACTCATAACATCCTAAATTGTCTAAGCCAGTGGAAGAGCTGATAGATGACAAAGAGCTTACAATACTGGGAGGGTACAAAGCTTGTTGGAGTGTCCTCTGCAATCACTTTAAGCAATTAACAAGCCTTTTGGCTTTTTAGAAGACTTAAATGAAGTTATCCATGTGTAGAGCTTGGTTTAAGGTGATGCCAAGCTAAATTGCTGTTATTTAAGGGACTTAACAGATTCCAGAAGGCAGAGATTTCTTAACCTGCCAAAGGATCCATCCCTATGTACTACTTGATGTTGTTGGAGCCAGCCAAATGAAAGATACCATGGAATACTGTCAGTATTTTCAGTGAGAATAAAATAAGTGAAAATTCAGTAAACTCTTACTTGATCTAGTCTGCCATGTTTACTCTAGACTATTTGAACTTGGTGGTATGTACTTATTCACATAAACATGCTTTCATGTTTGTTTGATTTTTGTAATTGTGATTGTGCTAAATTTTGTAAATTTGTAAGTGTGCTAAAACTCCTCTGTAGTACACAAAAACAATACTTACATTGGAGAAGCAAATCTTAGCTCTAGGTCTTCCTTGCACAAGTGTTTTGTCCATCTGATTACATTAGTGCATTAAGTCAAATATTTTGCATATAATAATATATATGCCCCCTCTAAATTATATGCCCTATATGCTCTAAATATATATGCCCCCTCTAAATTGGGATATATCTCCTGTAAATGTCAAAGTAGCTGATGTCTAGTTACAACATCAGTAGTTCAGCAGTCACATTTGGCCCTAAGAAGGTTCCCCTTATTCTCTGAGGCTCAAGGTACGGATTTCTATGTCATGCTGAAATTGGAGTTAAAAAAAGCTCTGGGAAGGGTTTTTTAGAAATCAGTGGTTGTGGCATTTCGGTAGGAGAATTGATATTGGCCTGAAGGCTGTCTCTGAGGGACTTTTCCTTTCCTTACTCTCAGCACAGGTTTCCCTGTGTAGCTTTCCCTCCCTTAAAGGCCGCGCTCTCGGCCTCATTTCTACATGGGCCCCAAGATAAGCAGACATCCAGACTTTCATACAAAACTCTTTCCTTTTTCTCTGTGATTTCCTTGGTGCTTCACTTCCATTTATCCCTCCTGTTGGATGCATTGAAAGACTGATTCTTAATTTAAAACTTTCTCCCTGGATCAGTAGTAACCCTCTGGATCAGTAGTAACCATTCTGTTTGGGTTGTTCCTACTGTGTTTATCTCTTTGGGTTATCCCACAGCTTAGCTGACTGGCAGCTCTTCTTTGGCTCTGTTCCTCACATTTTTGTCCAGGAAAGATGATTGCTAGAGGTGTGTCGTCCATCTAAATCTTACCCCCTAGCCACAAGAGCATGGACTGGATCTAACTTGAGTTGCTCAGTGGTGGGCAGGGCAAATTCATGCATGTTCATGCCATTGAGATAGAAAATGTTCGTAGCTATTGGTGCCTCCAGATGTGGTACTTCTGAATAGATAAGTCTGACTTCATTTAAATTTTAAGAGTCTGAATAGTGCCTCTTAAAAAAATCCCAATATTTAACCTAGCTGGCAGGACTGCATAATCAAATAAACAGAGCCTGATGTTACATAGTGTTCTGAGTTGGGTTGGAATACTCCCCTAAGCAGGCACATGGCTACCAGCTGCACCACATTGGGCTACCAGCTGCACCACATTGCTTGCTGTCTGCTTCTGCAGCACTTCTGGTGGTTCAAGTAGGTGTCAGGGTGGTTTGGTTTTTTTTTTTTCTTGCACAGTTGCTGGTTTTGAGCTGGGTGAAGCTTGCAGGATTCTGGAATATCAGTGGGCTGTATCAGTACAAGGAGTAAAAATGCACCTGCTGCTATTTGTGGAGAAGGGATGATCTTCCCATTGTCCTCTGAATGTGATGAGTAGGTAATTTCATACATAACTTAAACATCTCCGTGGTTGTTAATGGCAAACTGCAAATCTTGTGTTCTGTATGACTTACCTTGTTAAGAATTCCTACTTGGTCTCTTGCTCTTCTTCTGGCTGGTAATATATGGGCTGCACTCTGGGGTGTGCTGTGAAAGAAGCCAATGTCAGTGAAGCTGCCACCTCTTCCTTGGTCCAAGGGAATTACTGCCCATCAGAGCTACTCCAGGTATCCTCTTTGCTGGTTCCATACAGTTTGCACTGCAGCCAATTTTCAGTTGGATTTTTCTCTGCACGTGGCTCATTGCCTGCACAGAAAGCTAAATATTTATGAAGTAGGGTGTTAGAAATGATTGTTTTCCTATGCAGGCAGCTGCTGGGAGTACCTCATACTGACAGTCCCATTGCCTGGCTAATCATGGAAGCCAGGGATGGGCTTGCTGTGCTGATCATCACAGCAAGAAGACATAATGAGCTGCTGAGAAGGGTGCATCTGGAATCTGGCCAAGCATTGCAATGTGTGAGATGCTGTGTGCTGCTTTCTCCTTCCCAAACCAGAACAAGGGGTTGCTGTTTGTTAGCACTGTGTCACCTTACTTTCTGTAGCTCAGTTAATATTTCCTTGATGCAGACTGAATGATTTAAGAATGACAATTATGCACAAAGGGAAGAAAGCACATCTTGGGGAGTTCAAATCTGTTGAAAACACGCTGGGGTTTTTGTGCTGCTTCTTAGTGATCTTGAATGGATATTTGAGAAATCAGCTTTGAAGAGTAATTTCTTTTGTGAAGAAAGCAGAGCTTGGTAGCATGAAAATCAGCTATTAACCTGCCTGTGATGCATTTGTCCATTGCTTGCTGCCTTCTTCAGTCCTAGGGAAGGTTTAAGTCAGAAGTCAGTCAGTGCTATTTATGCTTTCCTGGACACGCATACCCTACTTGCAAATGATGATTTTTTGTCTTGCCATGTTTCTCCTGGGCTGTATTGTTGTGGTGGAGTTGGGAAACTTTAGTCCCAATCCCACCTCCTCTTCAGCTCCTGGTTTTGGATATGCCATCTGGGGGTTATCCAGATGCCTCAATTGGTTTATGCTGAACTGTGGTTTGTTGATTTAGTTTTTGAATACTGGTTAAGCCAGTGCAGTAAACTGTATTTCACCTATCTTGTCACAAATAAATACTTTTGTCATTAATTCCTAGAGCTTTCTCCTGGGTTCTTCAGTGGGCTTTGCCTGAACTGTGTAGGCAGTAACTCCTCCCACAGGAGAGACTGTGCTGCCTAAGTTGGTACTTAACAGCCTCCTCTCCAAATCCTTATTTGACTTTCAGCAAGGATGCTACTCTGTGCCCTTCATCCTCTCCAAGCTCACTAATAATGTGAGCTGGACACAGGCGTGAAGGAAAAGTCCATCTCAAAACAGGTCCCTGCTGGGAAAGGCAGGCTATGAGCTGCTCTGCATTTAAAAAAAGCTAGTGGAAATATCCAGGGAGTGCTTAGAGAGCTTAGTGACAGCCATAAAAAGGAAGAAAGAGAACTTGACTAAGTGGGCTTCAGTGTCCATGACTGATGCAGTGTGGAGAATTGCAGCTTTTCCCCCTGAAGCCCTGGGCAGCTAATGCCTTCCTCACTGCATCCACATCCAAGTGGCAACATGCTCCATGCTACACAGAGCTTGGAAAATGTAAAAGTGCTTCCAGCATTTCCACGTCTAGAGTTTGATGGAGCAAAAGTTAAATGCTTACATTACCTGAAAAATATTCATTTCTCCAGTGTAAGCTCTGCTGCTGTGAGATGAATAGTCAGGCCTTGATTTGCAAATCTTCTGGGAAATGTGGTGTGAAAGGCTTGCTAATTTACTAAATCCAAGTAATATTTTGCAATGGGAGTTAAAAAACCTTTAGGCTTTCTAAAAAGGGAGATTGTGCTGTTCTGAATAGGTGTGATTATCCAGAGCAAATTTTTAAGTTTAATCAAAAAATTGATTTAAACCAAGGTGAATGTGGTTGTTATAGACATCTTGTTGCACACCATCTTAAGGTGGTTTAAGGTTTCATTATGTGTCCAAGTTTCTAAAGCAGGCATGGTCTTAAAACTGATATTTAACCTATACAGTAGCAGTATTTCTTTGATGAAGTCTTTGATTAGAAAGAAGAAAAGTGTTGATCTTTGTATAAAAGATAGCACCCAGCCAGTTCCCTCTGTGAAGTTCAGATATTTGCTTTCTTCACTGTACCTTGATTTAGTCTGAAACATCTCCTCTGTAGCCTCAGTCAGACATCCAAAAATTGGAAGACCTGATGGGGAGCAAGCTGAATATTAGCTGTGGAGAGGCAGATGTGGGCTCCAAGTCAGAGAGATGCAGGTGCATACAGAGAGAACAAAGTTTGTGCTGAGGGTTTTGTTGCTTGAAGTCTTTTGCAAGAAGTGGAGTTGAAAGGGAGTAGCTGGTGAAGGGAAGAATCTGAGGAAAGGTGGCAGTGAAGATGCTTGCTGCTGCAATAGAGTGCCAGCTGTTGATTCTGTGCCACTTCTTTTGGCCCTGCAGAGAGACAAGCTCAGTCCAGACTAGAAATCCAGGTTAATGTGGTGTTGAGGATGTTGAACTTCATCCTGGCCATGTCTAGTGATGCTGGCTGAAGGCTGTTCATCAGTGTTCCCAGAGTCAGCAATGGGAGCAGTGCCACCAGCTGCTGCAAGTCCTCCATCTGGGAAAGAAAAGCAAAATCTCTGGCAGTAAATGAGTAATTAATAGGGCTCTGGCCATGAAACTGAGTTGATAAATGGCAGTGTTTAAAACCCATGTGCAAACTCATGTATTAAATGGAGTGGCTATTGATTCTACCATCCAGGGAAAGGTGCAAATTCATTGCCTGGAGTTAGAACACAATTTCCTGTCTTAAGAACCCAACCATACAGTAGTGAGCCTCTGCAGAATAGGCAGGAGCAGAGACAGGAGTTTTTAACTGGGGGTATTGCATGTCAGCTTGGTACCTTGATGCTTTTGTAGAAGTGAGATGAATGAAGTGTGTGTGTGTGTGTGTGTGTGTGCAGGAGCAGAAACACAGTGTTTTGGGTAAGAGAGGAAACAGTACTGCCAGCTCACCCTTCAGGAAAGCTTTGCAGTCTTCTGGTGTCTTGTCTTGTGAGCTAGCAAACTGGCAAAGACAAGCAGGGTACGCAGCACCCTGGCAAAGAATACTAGTTGTGTAGGTGGCTGTGGGGACCATTCCTCTATTTTGGAAAGTATGCAGTGAGGAAGGAGGGGGAGAACTGCATGGGTCAGTTTAGTTCAGTTGTGTAAAAGCTGCAGATTCTAAGCAAACTAAACTTTTTTAATTGAAATGTTGAGTCGTAGGTCAGAAAGTCTCACTTGCCTAGGGAGTGTGCTACTTTGCTGACAGCAAATTGTCACACAATGAAAGCAGCTGCCAGTAGGATGCTGACTAACACAGTCTTCAGAGTTTATTGACAGATGGTAACCTGTCACTAAAGCCATGCCAGTCCCTCTGGCTGCTCCATCCTCTGCCTAATACTTCACTCTCACAATGCACTGCAGGGCTAGCTCAGCACAAAAAAAAAAAAGTGATGACTGATTACTTCTTGTAGACTACATGTATGGTTTGGTTGACCTGATTTTCTCCAGCTTTTGCCCTTGGTCCTGACCTGGGGTGCTGTCACTCTCCCAGCCTAGCCCCAGGCCTCCAGCACACACAGCCCTCCTCTTGCAGCGTGTCTGACTTGCAGCATCCTCTAAGCTGGAGTTTTTGCCTGTTCTGCTGATGCATCTCATTACAGGACAGCTGGTTTTATATGCACGTGAAACACTTGTGCCTAAGCCATAACCAGCTACCAGCTACTTGCCCTGAATCCTTCCTTCAGGTTAGGAGACTACCCTTAGTTCATGCTCTGAGGTTGCCTACAGTGTGACCCAAGTCCAGCTCTTCAGACACAATTCCCTTCTGTCTGCACGGGACCATTTTTTTTTTTTTTTAACTTGCCTTGTGAAGTGGTTCCTACACAGCACTGTTGTTAACTCTGTGCACAGCACCTTTTCAAAATGCTCAGGCCAGCTCACAGGGAGCATAACACTGTACAGAAAGTCTTTTCCATCACAATGTGGCCCATAGTGCTTCTGGAGGTGGGACACAGCAGTAAGTGGGAGCTCTCCATACTGCCTTGGACTGTACAGCTTGTGCCTGTCCTCTGGAACTTCTGTATGGTGCAGAGTAAGCTGGATACGTTCTTATCCTCTTCTAGTCTTAAGAACTGTCAAGGCTGAGAAATAGTGGGAGATGCACTTACAGTATTGGAGTTATGGTGATTTAGTTTCTGTGATTATCCAGCCCTGGTTTTGAATATCTTTTGGAGAAATGCACTGTGAAAGGTTGCCAGAACATTGGCTGTTCTGTTAAACTTAGTAGCATTAGCAGTGAAATTGAAGTTTTGGACTTTTAGGTCTTGACACACATATGTGTTGTATGTGTGTACATAAGTGTGTGCATACAAGATGCAGTACAAACTCTTTTGTAGAAACTTATTCAAATATCTTCTACATCTGCCTGTGCTCCATGGTGACTGTCAGTGAGAGCTCTGTATAGAGGTTTATTCATAGGCAGAATGAGAACCATTTGCAAGGAAACTGAATGTCAAATAAGCATTTTACTTAGCATTACCTGGTGCAGGAGATGCTGGCAGGGACCATAGAGGGAACTGGCCTTCCCTTTCCAATTCTTTGTTTAGTCATTTGGAGTTAGGGTAACTTGATTCTGTACACACAGTTGTATGTCTTCATTTCCTGAAAATCCCTCTGCTCTTGTTGCTGTGCCTCAGTCCTAATATTGAATCATGAAATGAATGGAATATTCCAGGCCAGTCTGGGGAACACAGCACTCCATGTTTGCAAGACTGTTTATGGTGATGAGCCCTTTTAACAAAAATGGGACCTGAGCTAGATCTGCAGTTTCTGATGGGCAGTCCTTCATGTTACAGGGATGTGATGTGTGCTGGCTGGAGTAGTGTCCAATCGTGCTAATATTTTTTTTCCTTTTTGGTGTTTCAAGGGCCCTAAACTCTGGAGTTGAGTACCACTGGGACCAGCTGAACGAGAACGTCTTCACTGTGCATTCCAGCAGCAGGAGCACTGAACGGCCTGGGTGAGTCTCCCCAGTGTGTATAGAGACCTGACCTTTGCTGCTGCTGTTGTTACATCTGACAGCACATCTACTTCTTTGTTCCTTTAGCACTGGCTGCTTTAAATGTTCAATTTCTCCCACCACCGACCCTTTGACACTGCTTAGTTGGGTCTCCTGGCCTTCTTCTAGCAAGTGTCATTCAGTGTCCAAAAGTGCTGCCAGTGATAGTGATGTGTGTCTGTCATCCATGACCTCAGTAACATCTGTGAGCAAGCTGCAGGAGGAGCATGTGGGGCTTGATCAAAAACACTGTGCAAAGTAAATGGCCTTTGGAGTATCACTGAAATGGGGAGTTTAACAGAGAGAAGTGCAAATCCACTGAGCAGTCCTGGTGACTGATTTTCATCCCTTTAGTTTTCTGATCATGGGACAGTTGTTGCTCAGCAATAAACTCTAAAATTAAAGCTAAAGCCCTTGATGTCCCTATTGGCTGCATCATCCAGTCTGTCCAGTGATATACACACTGGTTACTCCAAACACAGGGCTGATGCTGCAGTCCTTTGCTTCTTGCTCCAGTGACAAGTACTTCTCTGTCAGCCATCTGTTGTCAGCAAGAGGGTGACAGTCTTGTTTCTGAATTGTGAGCTCTAGGATCCCAAGGAAATTATGGCCTGGTGTGCACAGGGCAATGGCTGTGCTGTTCTATAGACTTGGTCTGATTGAGGGTGAATGATAGGCAGTTGAGATCCTTTACTCTGCCATGTGAGTAGATGCTGCCACTACTCATGTTTTGTGGCAGCACATCTCAGCCTTGCAGGAGGACACGAGGAGCAGCTTGAAGGCAGAAACACTGCTCAGCAATTAACTGCCTCAAAGAGATAGCAAGAAAAGTGTGGCAGGTTGCAAAACCACGTGAAGAAAAGCTTGTGAATGAGCTGTGCCACTCCTAGAATCTATTTGCCATTCCCAGCCAAAGGTCAGTTTTGCAAGGAACATCCAAGCATTGTCAAGATTCAGTTCTTGTAGCACCATACACTTCAACTGTTTGATTTTGGGAAGCTAATGAGCCTTAAGGTGGTTCCTGTTGTTTTCTTTTGAGAACAGAGAATTTCTCTTGTCTGACTGGAGTGGTCAGAAATGCCTGCTGGAGTGCATTCATGTGGGATGCTGACAAACTGGAGGAGAAAAGGGATACAAGCTGAGTTAAAACCTCCCTGCTGACATGCAGAGGGGTGTTGTGGGTGTTTGTTGTCCTGTGCTGCATGTTGTGTTGCATACTCAACTCAGTGACCCCTGAGACTGTTATTCTGCAGCCTTGTTGATGCTTCAGGGATCTCTCTGTCTATTCCTGTCAGACACGCTGCTTCTGTGGAAGGGTGAGTGGACTATAAGAATAATACTATTGACTTAGAACTCAAAAGCACAGCCAGCTGACTCTAGAGAGGGGTGTCTTGTGTGTGTAAATAAGTGCAGGTCACAGTCTCCTCCAGCCCCATCTGCATAGTGGCTAGCAAGTGCCTGGTTGGAGTGGAGGCAACAAGAGGCTCAGGTGGATGCTTCAATCTTGCTGGGGAATTTTGCCTCCAATGCTCCTTGGTCTTACTTGTTTTTCTCTCTTTTCAGAACCAGCAGAGCCACATGGAGAACAGACAGGGACATGGGCCTGATGAATGCCATAGGCCTGCAACCCCGAAACCCCCCCACCTCTGTGACTTCCCAGGGTACCCAGACCTTGGCACCTCAGCTCCAGAATGCAGAGACTCAGACAGAGAGGGAAGTACAGGAGCAGGAGTCCACCTCTGCAGGTACTGGGGAAAGCAGGAATGCAAGCAGTGATTTATCTAGCAGCTTCCCTAGTGAATGAGGAGTTTCCACACAGGTTCCACAACTTACTGATGCATTAGGACACTCCTGTTATCTCTTCAGCAAAGGTTTCTCCAGCCTAATTTTCCTTTAGCCATGTGAAGAGTGAATTTCTGTCCATAGGAATAGAAAAGTTGTCTTTTTCACATGCTTTTGGAAGGCAAAATGAACTCTCCTCAACATAGTGTCTGTAGAATCACCTGTACTGGCATCAGTCTTCACAAAATCTCCTAAACTCTAACCATCAGTAAGTCTGCTAACTGTTAAGAACTATTCTTTCTGACTCTGTGTTTGAATTTAGCTTGGTCCTTCAACTTCTGCATCTAAAACCTGTGCAGGCTTCACAATAATGTGAAATACTGTAAAATACTTCTCACAAAGGAGATATTCTGGTTAGTCTGATTGAGGAAGTCTGTGGTGTCTAAGCTTAGCTACTAAAAAATGTCTGTAGTGCCTTCCAGTCCAGGGAAACTTACCAACATTTGGAGAAGTTAAAACAGTTGATGTGCAGTTCCTATATGACAGTAAAGTCAGTGACCTTTGATGATTTTTTTGTAGGCTTCTTGTCTCTATAGTGAAGCATTGTGCTTGAATCCAACTCTGAGGGATTGACTGGGGAGGAGGTGGGCAGTGTGTGCATAGGAATGACAGAGAAAACCCAGGGAGACAGTTTTGAAATCTTTGGCTCATGATGAACCTGCTTGGCTTTTGGAGACAGCCCAAACACAAACATACCTGTTTGTGCCTGTATGCTTTTTTGTGCTCTGTCACTCTGAAAGATGCTTTTTTGACTCTTCCATAGTTTCTGCTGTGCAGCATCCAGCACGTGTGATAAGGTTTTGTGTTTCTCTCATCAAAGTTAAGTGTCAAATTCCTGACCTGTGGGGTTTCCCATCTGCTAATCTCAGTGGAGCTGAGATAACCTCCCTGGAAAGTTTGTACTTTTGAGAATGTGTGAATCCTGCTGGAACACAGGATGTCTGGACAATTCCTGAACTTGTGGGAACTCATTCTTCTACTGCCTATGTTATGCAGAGTGAGAACAGGGTACAGTGTGGGACCTTCTTGCAGCAAGGCCATGGAAGGAGGTCTTTCTCTGCTCTGTTAAACCAGTGGAGTTCTCCAGTCATGCTTCTCTCTTCTGCTGTTCTGAAACCAGCTTAAGATTTCATGATCTCATTCTTTCTAATTAACCTTTCAATTTTCAGATCTACATCATAGTTTTCCTAGACTCATGAATGAGATGGGGAAGGTTTGTTTTTTACCAGTGTCTTGGGCAGGGTGTGTCTACAAAAAAAAGCAAAACATAGTATCTGGGAGAGAAGGAGTGCAGATAATAAGCCTAGAAGAGGACTTCTCTTTGGTTCCCTTTTTTGCTTGGAAGAGATTAGCAAGTTCACATCTGGTGTGATTTCTGGCTCAGCTGCTGATTTACTCCATGCACTATTGCAAGTGGCCTCACCTGCAAAAATGGCTCTCACACTCCTGTCTATAAGGATCCTTAGAACAAAGGAGTTATTCCAGTTCAGACACGTGCTGAAGATGAGCCAAGCCATCTTACCCTGTAGTAGATCAGTTCTTATGTCAGCTGCATCCTCAGTAGAAATTATTGAGCAAAGGCTCAAGAGCAGCTCAAAACAGGGATCTGTCAAGACTTTGACTATCAGGAGCATGTAGGATTTAAAAACCAACTGTAATCTATAACAGAGGAATAGTACAAGGCCCTATCAGGAAGCAGAAAGGCAAATTTTCAGTTGTTGATAGAAACACTTCAACCTGTTAACCTGGGACTTGTGGCACCAGTGGTCTGGTTCATTCAAGAGTCTTTGGGCTACACATTACACTTGGGCCCCTGCCACACTTCACTGTGAAGGTAACATTCCTGTTTTTCCAGTATCATAACCTCTTGTGATGTGCATCCAGTGCGTTCAGGAAGGGTAGATTAGATGCTGTAGTGTTTTTCTGGTGGTTAATTTGCCCACTATCTACAGTAACTCTATGCCTGTTTAAAGGATAATATTGTTGCCTAATAGCAGGATCTAGATGTCAGAGACAAAAAGGGGAAAAAAAAAAAATTTGAAATGTGCTATCCTTAATTTGATGTGTGACCTAGGGCAAATTATTAATCATCTACCAAATGGGAATAAATCTTCCCATAATACAGTACACCAGGGGCTGTGAAGATTAATTAGTGTTTTGTATGGGGCTTTGAAGATGTAAATCACTGTGTAAAAGCTTAGCAGTATTATCAGCAGCAGAATGGATAGATCAGATGGGATTCTGAGTAATGTAAAGGGAAATGTTTTAGTTATCACCTTGTCATGGCAAGGGGTAGGGGGAAAAAAAAACCCAAATGTTTCTGTCCTGTCCTGTCAGTCCCACTGTTGTGGGGAGTTCTGGCTCAGGGCTTACTGTATTTAAAAAAAAAAAAAAATGCAGAGTTGCATCAGAAATCTAATTAGGTTCTGTGTGGATATAAATAGTTTCCTTTTCTCATGCAAAGCTCTGCGGGGACTTTGCTGTTTTGATTATCTTTCTGCCTCCTTTGGAGGAATGAGTATATGATGACTTCATTAGAAAATAATCCCTCTTAAGTCTGTATCTTTTGGTTTTGTGGCAGTTGATGGCTGCTTTCTGAACTTTGCTCCCAAGCCACACATAAACCAAAGGAAGCTAGAGCTGAGAGAAAACTAGGAGAGCTACCAAGAAATGCCCACAACAGTGTTTCAGCTGTCTCCTACTTTATTGTAAGGTGACAGACATAGTAGAAATAGTGATGTAGTTGTAGCTTTGAGGCACTTTTAATTAGAAACAATCTGTTGAGAGTTATACTGTGCTTTCCTTTGCAAATGGGCAGATATGATGGGGACAGATATGTATTTAACTGGCAAATTGAATCTCACTTATAAAACAACAAAAATCCTTGATGAAATTTCATAGCCCAAAGTTTTAACATTTAGAAATTATAATTCCAAGTCCAGACTGGGTCAGGCTGTGGATTCCACTTGTTCATGCTGACTGGATCTGTGGAACAGGGTGCAAGTGGCAGTAACTGTTAGGGACTTCAACTGTATAAAAGGTTCTGCAGGCTGAGGAAAAAGGGACCTTTGCCAGAGCAGCAAAACTGTGACAATTGTTTCATTGTGCACCCATGCTGTCCCCTTGCTGTTGACAGTATATCAATACATCTTTCTGGTAATCCAGGTGTTAAAAAAATAACCCACATTCAGAAGAAACTTGGTGGAAATAACTGAAAGGGATTTACCATCTCAGTTCCTATCATTTGCATCGTTGCTGAGGCTTCAGATGGGTATCTCAGAGCTTATTGTGCAAGCAGGCATGTGTTATGAACCACTGAAATTTTAGCCATCAGAAGACTTGTTGTCAAGGGATTGCTGGTGTCTTTGTGGGATCAAAATTGACTACTGTCATGGCATCTACATGTTTTGTTAAATTGTTTCTAACCAGTCAGTACAAATTTCCATCGTGTCCAACTGCTCTTAGTGGTTGCAGTAGATATTTTTGAGTGGGGAAAGGGTTGTAAAATGAAGACTTGGGCTTGGAGGATCTGTTGGATCCGTCTCTTCAAGCTGTTAATAGTGAAAATCTAGCACATGCAAGTGAAACATTCCTGCTACAGGCATAGCAGTTGGGCATGCTGAAGGAGCACTTAGAGTCATTGTGCCTGTGTGTGATGCAACTTATTTAATCTGAGACATTAGGAGTGTGTGCCGGGGATAATGTGTCCCCAGCTGAGCCCTGTGAATGCTAAAAGAAGCATGTTGATTTATGATAGCTGAACACTTTCTTGAAATGCTCTTGTCAGATGTGATGTGACTTTTCTGTGATTTCTGTGGAAATGGCAACCAGGACACCAGGGATCAGCTTCCAGATCTGCCTCTCATTCTCCAAGTAGAAACGTGGGTCAGATCCCTTAGCCTTTCATCTGACCATCCATCTGTAAAATGTGTGGCATATGTCCTGTAGAACTATACATTTTGGCTTAACTTTAAAGCCTTTTGAAAGGAACTACCTAAAACTAGAATCAGGTTCTAGAGGCATATACTGCACAAGCCTTTACCATGTGAACTACTCCAAGTTTTTAGCTCTCTTAGGATTAAATTGTGGGGATTGCTTTTCTCATTGCAAAAATAAGTTTTGCTCATACAAATCACCAAGGTGAGATATTGCTAAGAAATTTATTAGAATTTAAAGCAACTGTGCCTCTTCTGTGGAGCTGTTTGGATTAGGTAGCTTAGAAAGAAAGTGTGAACTTGCTTCTGGGCCTGGTTGGGGAGAAAAGTAACTGGTAGTATTTCCTCTGGCACTTGGGGACATGTGATTATTCATAGCTGGTTATGCTCCCTTATGCTCTCCCTTTCCTATTCGTATGCAAGGAGTGAATTAATTGTAAAATGCTGATTTTTTTTTATCTTTGAGCATGTGAATTAGTAGGTCAGATCACACCTCAGAGCTATTATTCCAGTGCTTACTTGTAGTTCTGATTTTGAAGCTTTGTTTGCAAACGTGGCTACTGACTACTGCTGGTTTTAGAAAGAGGATATCTGAGAATAGGAAAAAATTAAGGCCATAGTCAGTTTATCACACAGCCACAGAGGAGCCTGATCTGGTTCTTGCTTCTTCAGGCTTTGTTCTTTATAAGATGTGTGCCATGAATGCCCAGAGTTAAACAAGTTTTACTCCTCTTAAGTAGTTCAGAGACCACTTATTTAAGAGTGGAAATATTCCTGCCTTATGAAGGTTTGCTCCATTGAAGGTTTGCCAGAGGTTTTGCCTTTGTAGTCTTCCATATCAAACTCTTGCCTTGTTGAAAGAGCATGGCAGAGGTCTTCTAAAGACAGATGCATTAGGCTAGAGAGTCTTTTGTTAAATGTTGGAGCCAATGAGCCAGACAAAGACCCTGGTCTTTGGGATGATTACTCTTGAGAGTAATGTTTTGTGTCTTTG
Source organism: Florisuga fusca (assembly GCA_038090715.1). Lineage (NCBI taxonomy): Eukaryota > Metazoa > Chordata > Aves > Apodiformes > Trochilidae > Florisuga > Florisuga fusca. The sequence continues at coordinate 4,150,723 of JAAWXA010000028.1, forward strand.
TTTGGAATATAAAGGGGTTTGTACCTCTGGAAATGTCACTTTGGGTTAGATTAGAAAAGGTTTGTTGAAATACAGCACGGTGGACACACCACGAATACTTGTATTGTGGAAGGGATCCATGGGCAACCATCCTGTCAAGAACAGAACTTGTCTCCCTGTTCATAAAAAGATGGGGACTGTTTCTCAGGATTGCTTCCTGCTTTGTGATGGATTCTGGTACAGGGACAGCCTAGGTGGAGAACAAATTGGCAGGTGTTATTAACACACAGTAGCTCAGTTTTGTAGATGCTCTCTGCAGTGCTCTGTGAGGCTTTTCTATTTTTTGACCACAGACAATAGACTAGGAGCTCAAGATAAAGTTGAAACTTCTAGCAGCCCAAGGTGTGGGGTTTATGGCATTGTTCCTGTGTGTCTGCATGCACACTCTGAACCTCCGCCAAATGGAAGTTGGGTTATTTCACTTGCACTGAGTACTAATGTAGTCTGCACTGGCAGCCTGGTGAAAGAACATGTGTGGGAGTCAGCAGGCAGTGGAAATGGGCTGTGTGTGAATCTGTGCTGTAGCTCAGCTGAAGGCAAATTGCACAGGAAACTTTGCTCTGAATCAGACAGTCAAAGTCATTGTTAAAACCTGAAGGGAGAAAGGGGAGGACAGCCCACGAAGCAGAAGCTCTTGAACGGTGATACTTGCTTCTGGCCCTTTTGATGGGCTGTTCTTCTGGAATTTCCAGCAGTGATGTCTCTCTGCACTTGTAATCTGAAGAATCGTGACTTGCTGATCTCTGTGGCATCAGCCCTTGGCTGTTTCCTGAGCAAGCAGCTGCCTCTACTGGAAATACAGCCATGACACAGAGTATTTAATGGACAGGGAAGAGCAGGGGTTTCTGTGGTGTGCCCTGCCTGCATGGGCTCCTCTGGTGAAGCAGTTCATAGTGCTGAGGAGCACTGGCTGGGGATCCGTGCTGATTCACTGTGCCAATGTTCCTCTACTGGGTTAAGTTTATATTAAGTGATCTTTCAAGAGCACAGTACCTGCTGCTTCAGGACTTGTGTAGAGAGGGCTGTCTGGCATGTCTTTAAGCCAGGCTGCACATCTTGGCTTTCTGAAGCTTGCTTTCTGGCCTGGCCAGATGGTTAGTCATGAAGTGGTTGTGACTGTGTCCTCAGAAGGAAGCAATGACTGAATCCAAAACCATGCTTCTTAAACCTTCAGCTTAGTCCTGCTCATGATTAATGCTCCAGAATCCCCTCACATGCATGTTTTTCACACTGAAGTTTCTAGTCTAATAGCCTCTGTTCTCAGTCTTCATGCTGGCAGCCAGGTTCCTAGTTCATGCATCAGCTACATCCTGACTAGGATTTCTCTGCTAGAGTTGTGGGTGCATCTCAGCCCAGGGGGTATTCTTGCTAACTCCTCTAGGCTCTGCTCCAGATTTTCATGTGCATACTGGTGACTGTCATCTCACTGATGCTCTAACTAAGAAGCTATGTAATTGCTGTATGCATAGTGAATATAGCAGGCTTTCCAAATTTCTAGCAAAAAGGCACTTACTCTCCTTTTTATAATTGAATTTCCCCTCCTGTTCATAGTATTCCTACAGCAGGGCAGTTTGTGTAGCAGGTTTGCTTGAAGATGAAATGAGTTGCACCTTGAGGTGGAGGAAGCTTATGGTGTTTGGTCCAAGTACCACTGAGTCCATGGGGAAAAGGAATAAGTTATCACTGACTGACTGCACAGCGTGATAACAGCTTTAACAAGCTTGCCTTTAAAAAAAAGCAACCTCAACATGTTAGATAACCTTATCATGTAGACTGTGCTGAATACTCTAGCTCTCATGTTGGATACATGATCTCTACCTCACAGCCCCAAGCAGTTTCATTTTCCTAGTTAGTGTGGCTTTGGGGGGTTTTTTAATTGTTTTAACTCCTGCCTACATCAGCCTTGTTGACATTTTTGTTCATTTCTTTGGTGCCATGGAGAGCTCATGGCTTTCTCCTCTAATCAATACTGTGATAGCTTCATGGAGCTGGAAGTGAGATTTATCTCTTTAATAAGAATCATCAGGATACCACTGTGGAATGATTCTAGCAGTTCATGACTACAAATTGTTTTCCTCAAATGGTCGGGGTAGGGTTTGTAGCAAAAAACAGGATGCTGGCAAACAGACCTAGGCTGGGCTTCCCTGCCATGGGGATTTAATCTCCTACATGGACTGTTTTCCTGTGAGATTTTATTATTCAAAAGTAATCTTCAGTAACCAAGGTATCTGACTATGGTTCCCTGAGAGCTCAGTACAGTGTGACTGTGAAGGGAAGCCTTGGAGATAGACAAAGACTCTACATCTGAAGAGATGTTTTTTGCAGGGAGCAGAATCTTGATCTTTCCTTGGTCATAGTGATGTGGAGGCACAGGCCATGTTCTGTAGCTTCTGCCTGGTCTTAGCCTGTGTCCTCCCTGATACCAAGGAGATTGCTGTCATGTCATCTTTCTTGGGTGCTTTTGAACAGGTGAAGTAGGAAAAGCCCCAGGACTTCTAACACATGGTGACATGTTTGGTTCAGTGCAATGCAAACTGAGGTTTTTGTTCCTTGCCCTGTGGGACTGGCTGGACTGTCTCTGAAGCTTTGAGAAAATACACTTCTGATTCCTTGTTTTTCCCCACCTTTATGGCTAGATAGAAGCTGCTTCTACAAGGCTTGGGTATGTGAGTCTGTGGAGGATACCTGTGGGGAGTGGCGAAGGTTTTCTTCACAGAGTTCAGTGCCTTTGGCAATTTACCAGAAGTTAGAGAAAAAAAAAAAAAATTAGGTCCCTCTGGAACAAACCCCATTTTTTATCCTGCCACTAAGTGATGCATCTACTCTGCATGCTTTACCTTAGTGTTGCAGTTCACCTTGTGCACCAAAGTTGCTTCTGCTTTCTCTTGCAGCTGAAGGTCCAGAGTATGGGGCCAGTGGGGAGGATGCCCTGAGTAGGATCCAGAGGCTGATGGCAGAAGGTGGCATGACTGCTGTGGTCCAGCGGGAGCAGAGCACCACCATGGCATCCATGGGTGGCTTTGGCAACAACATCATTGTGAGCCACCGGATCCACCGCAGCTCTCAGACTGGTGCAGAGTCCACTGGAGTTGAGGGCACATCAGCACAGCAGTCCACCTCACAGCAGCTGGCAGCTGAGCTGGAAGGAAGGATCCTTTCAGAGTCTATGCAGCTGTCAGAGCACGGCCTGAGCCCGCGGACAGCCCCTACCAGGAGTGAAGGACAAAGTGCTGGTGATCTGGACCTGCAAGAGCAGGCCCAGTCCTCCATGGACACCGAAGGACCAATTGAATACAGTGACCTAACTAATAATAACCATCTTCCTGACAGTACCAACTTCTATAGTAACGACAGCACGAGCAGGGAGTCACGGAACAGGTAGAGATTGAATTGTGTGTTGGTGCTACCCTTGTACTGCTCAGCAGAGACCTGTACCTCACAGCTGGCCAGGAGCTGGAAGAGTAGGGACATGTGACTGACAAGATGCTGGTGGTTCAGTGGGCTTCTCTATCCTGGGTGATTGGAGCAGGGTAAGGACTGCAAGGGAAGCCATGGGGAAGAAAGCATACTTAACTTCCAACATTCCCACTGCTGAAGAGTTAAAAGGAATATGAACCATAGTGGCTGCACATGGTGCAGATTTTGATGCCCCATGGGATTGCCTGAGCTCAGTCCTAACCCCACAGTTTGGTCAGTGTCATCCTTCATAGGCTTTACTTTCTTCTCTCCAGCCCTTTTATGCTCAGGGTCTGATAAAGTAGAGTGAAGAAAGGGAAGGGGACCTGCAGCATCCTTCTGAAGACAGTCAGTCCTGCTGGGCAGACATGGGTGTGATGCACCAGCTCTGTTGCTGGAGTGAAGGAGTCTTCCAGGCCATAGTCCCACTCCATGGCACAGCACTGTCTTTCCCCTCTCAGAGTATGGTGTTCTGAGACCCAGCCTGTCTGCACTGTGGTCTTTTATGGGAAGAACTGGGTTTTGCCAAAACCTGCATGGCTCAGGATCTGCTTGCAGGGTGGGGGGGTCTTTTGTTTTCAGAGAGTTAGTTTAATACAGAACTGCTGTATAGATGTGTACAGGGCTGGGGGCAACTGCTCTCGAGTTAGAATGCAGTTCATGCAAGAATGTTCTAAGCTGTGCCAATATTAACATGAATGAGCCATCCCAGTGGTTTTCTGGTGCCAGGACTGAGCTGCACCTCCTTGGCAGGGGTCAAGAAATGTCTTTCAGCTCCAGGCCAGGGTGTGAGGTATGGGTCTGTGATGTAAGGTGTTGCATGTGATATCTTGACCTTGTACATGTAGTTTCTAGTGGAGAAATCAAGGCTCTGATATTTCGTTTTTAGTCTCCAATGTGATTTTCCTTTTCATTTGTAACTCTCCATCCCTAGCAGGTTTGTGGAGGAAAGACAGGGAGAACATGAGTGCTAACGAGGGAAACACCAAAGATCAATGTCATTAAAATATGACAAACCCTTGCTTGAACTACTGTGTTTATTTGTGCAATGGTTATTTTTGTGTTTAGCCTTGACATAGGTACATCTAGTCAGAAGCTCAAGGTATCTTACAAATGTCAAACAATGACCACACCCTTCCCAGGAGCCAAGCAGGCTGGGCTTTTGTTTTGGAAGAACCTGAAAACTGGGAAACAGCCTCTGGTAGTCTTGATTGCAAATCATGTTTTGACCAGTCTGGACATGAGCAAGCATTTCTGTGTTTCCCATCATTCAGGAGAAAGAGAAGCATTTCTTCTATTTGGCTTCTCCTATTTGGTGTGGAGAGATGTAGCACTGGCCTAGGCAAGCAGAGAGAGGTCTGACTTGCTGAGCTTTCAGTACAGAAAAGAGCTGCTCTATCTGGCTGTTCTGGATGAAGGAACACGTGCCCCAGTGTAATCACTCTGCACTGAGGGATGCTTTCCCCTGGGCACCTGCTGGCAGCTGCTGTGCTCCTGACCAGCTTCTCCCGACTCTGCGCTGCAAAGAGACACTAAATGAGGCTGTCATTAGGCGGCACTCGAGCTCCCAGTCAGTAGAGTCTGTTAGAGAACATGAAGCAAATCTTTTCTTAAATCACAGCCTGGAAATGAACCTTAAAGCAGCTGCTGCCAGGCCTTATTGTGGAGTGTTAATGAAGCTCTAAAACCTGCCCTGAGCCAACCGTATCGCTGATAGGACAGGAGAGCAGACTGGAAAATGGGATTTCCCTGTGTGGTGAGGAAGATTGTATTGCCTTTGTGGGGTGGCCAGAGGGTGTGCTGGCACCTAGGAGCTGGAGGAGCTGTGCCTCAGCTGAAGACTTGGGCAAACAGGGTGGTGCAGGTCTAGGCAGAGCTGCTTACTGCTCTGCTTGAGAACAGAACCTGGAAATAAAACTTGTTTCTGATTCAGCTCAGCCTGGCATCCCCTATTTCCTCTTGCTGCACGATTCCTGGAAGAGACCATTATTGGTTGATGTGTTGCAGAGCATTTACAGATGTCCATTTCCATACCCAGAGCCAAACTACCTATGGGAAAATTTCCATTGTGGTTGGAGAAAGGTCTTCTGGAATGTCTCACTCTAATGTTGGCAGATTCTCAAAGACCTGGCATGCACTGTTGGTGGACAGGCTGCTGTGCAGAGGCCTGAAGCCTGCTCTTCTGAGACTTCCCCTTATTCTATACCTGCCCCTACTGCAGACAATGACAGAGGAAGCAGTGAGCTCCAGTGGGAGCAAACCACAGCTGCTATCCCTGACATCGACTTGGGACATCTCTGAAGGTCTGAAGCAGCTTTTCATTCTAGGCTCATAAAGGAAACTCTTCCAGAGAAGGTAAGGACAGAGACCTGATCAGGGCATGCAGCTTTGATGTTTCACCTAACCTGCTTTGTCGTTCTGGGCCAAAAGCTGCTCACAGCTGCAGCCTGATTCCTGTATTGGTTGACTTGTATGTAGAGAGCAATGCAATGCTTCTGTGTGTGTGTGTGTGTGTGTGTGTGTGTGTGTGTGTGTGTGTGTGTGTGTGTGTGTGTGGTGTTTCAGACCTAGAGTCTGCTAAGCTTCTGTGTGTGTGTGTGTGTGTGTGTGTGTGTGTGTGTGTGTGTGTGTGTGTGGTGTTTCAGACCTAGAGTCTGCTAAGCTCAATTTCTGTCCCTTCCCAAGACCTTACGGATGAGTGAGAAAAGGGGAGATGGAAGAGAAAAGTGAGCACACTCCATGCAATGGCCTCACTTCTCCTACACACAATGCAATTTATTTCTTGTGGAACTCAACTCTCTGCCTTGGACTACTGTGTTCTGGCCCATTGGTCTTCATTGGTTAGTTTGGACGGGGCTGAGCTGACCTGTACCCCTGCATCCACACAATGACCAGAGGCACGGAACCATGAGCAGAACAGAAGGTGATGTTGATTGCCTGTGTCTGAAGTAAGCACAGCCACAGCAGCACAGGACTCCTCCAAAACCTCACAGCTTTTATCTGCTCTCTGCAGCCAGATAACTCAGGGCTGAGGCAAACGCCCTGTCAGGAGCAATGTGGAAATTTAACAAGAGCTGCCTGAGGAAACCAAACCAGAGCCATGCATTGCTGCCCCAATTTAGGAAGCAAAACGAGAGCTTTGCTGCTTAGGAGCAGGAAATAATCTTAAAACCAAAAGCTTTTCTCAGCCCTAGCCTGTCAGGAACCTTTAAATGTGCTAATAAAATCCTGGGGAAAGGAGAAATGTAGTGCAGAGTTTTTTATTTAGCTTTCAAAAGGTTTTTGATGAAGTCCCTCAAAAGAAGCTATTAAAGAAATTTAGTCAACTCAAGGGTTGAGGGATAAAGTCCTGGAGATGGCAGCTGTTTGAGGTGGAATTGGAGTCAAAAGTAGTAGCCAAATCTTGGCATGGAAAGAGGTTAATGATGCTCTGGTCAGTTCCAAAAGAGGCAGTGTTCTCTAAAAGCTCATAATGAGCTGCAAGAGGAAGGGAACAGCTGAACATGAAATACTATTAAGGTTATCTAGGAAGGGAGAAGGTGCCACAAGCCTGGGACAACAGGAGGAGACTTGAATCTGCTGTACTCAAAGGGGGCATTTGTATGACTCCTTCACAGGTCCCTGGACCTGGGACCAAACCAGCTGGTGAGCAGTGCCCAGAAACCTCAGATCCTATGGGGAGTTGCCAAAGCCCTGGGAGCTGCCTACAGCAAAGCCATGAGACCCAATTATCCCAATGTGTTCTGTGTTTTCTGCCCACTCCATTGCTGGCCTGTTGCCCCATCTCATGCACCTCCATTTGAGTCCTCCTGGAAGTCCATCCCATACCAACATGTGTGTAGAGGCAACCAGGTGAACACAACCAGGTGTTGCCAGTCAGGAGGAGGAAGGCAGGAGCTCCTGTTCAGCCCACCTGTGCCCAACTGCACATGAGCAGAATTGGGGACCAATAAAAGGTGAGATTCCAGGAGGGAGCTCAGCTCACTCCAGAGCAGCCTGAGGAAGAGGATACTTGACTCCAGAGCACTAGCACTCAGACTGGCTAATTCTAAGGGCAACTTTTGGAGTGCTGTCCTTGCATCTCGTCAAGAACACCTACTGGACCCCAAAACACCATGGTCCAGGAAAGGATTATCAGCAACACATGTGGCTGACATGGGGTGACCCCACAGTTGGGTGAACCCCAGCTCTATATGAGGCAGGAGCTGTGCTTGGGTGGGAAGGAATGGGCAGGGACCAGGTCACAGCTGGGCGCATGGGGAGTCTCTGTCTCCTGGTCCTATCAGCTCCTTCACCTGCAGCTCAGGCTGCCAGCCAGGGCACAGCTGCCTTCTCTGCTCAGTCCCAATCTGTGACAGGAGCTGTTCTGCAACAGAAAAAGACAAATTAATTAAAGCCTGCAGAATGTGAGCCATCCGCCTCTAATTGGGATGTTGGTGTGCAGCACATAAATGTCATGTCCGCCGCCACCTCCTGAGTGGAGGAGGAGGAGGACCTTGGCACAGGAGGAGGCCAGGGGGGCTCAGCAACACAGGAGTCCCTTTTTTCTGGCCTGCAGAAGCAGAGGCCTCCCTCCTGCCTGCCCCGCTGCAGCTCTCCCAGTGGCTCCCAGTGTGGCAATGGGCAGGAGGCTTGTTCCAGCCACTCGGTGCAGCCTGGTGGACGTGGGGAGTTGTCTCCCTTCAGGTTCTTGAACAGAAGTGCTTCTCATCTGTTCTCAGTTAGTTCCCCCAGCTCAGGTTTGTTTTGCCTTTCAAAGGGGTGCACTGAAGCTGGTGGGGATCAAGCTGTCCTCCCCAGGACTCCAGCAGCAGGTGTCAAGCTCCCTCCCAGCCAGGAGTCATAATCCTGGAGAGGACACTGATGCTTCCTCTCTGTCCAAAATGAACTTGTCTCCAGGCCTCCAAACATGCACCCTCTGTGCCAAGGTCTTGTTGATTCGGACCAGGGTTCTCCAGCTTGATGGTTCCACATGGGAAGGATGAGGAGGCCCAAGCACTGTTTGGGCAGAGCTCAGATGAGCTGGTGAGACAGGCAGGGTGTGAGCAATAGGGAATGTGAGCCCAGCAGGAAGCAAATGGCACTGCTGGAAGAAGCAGTCAGACGTGGAGGACCCATTGCAGAAACTGCATTAACATTTTGCCAGAGAGCTGTCCCACTGAGCCTTTGCTTCAAGTGTAGCTGAAGCAGGACAGTGAGCTCCAGGCTGGCACATGGTTTTGGCAGCCTCTGAGGTTTCTTTTTCTGTCCTAACATCCAGCCCTGCTCCAGAAGTCGCTGCTCTTCCCAAGCTCAGGAAACACCTGAGACTCCCTAGCCCTGTACCTGTAACTTCTGAGCTCCTAACTCTGCCTTTACAGGGGTAAATAGCAGACTGCAAGCCATGCAAAAACATGAGATGTCACAGTAATTTAGGCTTGGTCCTTCCTATTTCTGAGGCCTAGCTACATGTCCAGACCAATATTCTCATGCAGGTGGGTGCCATGGCCACACCACTCCTATGACTTTCCCCAGACTTTCTCTGTGCCATGCAAATGGCAGACCAGCAGAGCTCTAGGTCAGGTGCCTGGCACTTTGAGCATTGCTTGGCACACACAGCAAAAGCTGCCTTCATGTCTGCACTTCCCCTTGGAGCTGCTGGGGAGAGGGAAGTCTTGGACAGCTGTGAGACAACAGGAGGCCAGGATGGGTTTTGGGTGATGGGGAGGCTCTGTGGCTGCTTTATTGTGAGTAAATCAGAGGGGAAATGGAGCAATAGGAGTTTGGCTGACAGTTCCTAATGTGTGGTAGGCCCAGCACAAGTGTAGTCTCCAATGCTCACTGCTGTTTGGAATGAGCTCCATCATCACTTACCAAATATGCATGAGGTGTCTGTAGCAAGCTCTGTATTATATTGGTTTGTTCTCCTTTTGATTTGAGGCTCCATCAGGTTGCCCAGCATTGGAGACTTGCTGCAAGATTGTATGCTGCTGTCCTGCCTCTGCCCTGCCAGAAATGCCCAGAGCATGGAGGAGCAGAGCCCAGGAACAGGTCTGGTCCCTTCCATGCAACTGTGTGTGGTGAGCCTGGGGGCTGCTTTGAGCCAGCAGCTGCTGGGATGATTTTCAGACAGAGAGGAGGGTGCCCAAGCAGGGGCTCTTGCTGTGCTCCCCCAGTAGCAGCCCTGAGCTGCTGGGGCTCTACCATGATCCTGTGTCAGTGAACTGAGGTACAGGTGCCCAAGGTGCTCTCCTGGTCTGTTTCAAAGCTTGGTGCTCAGCAGACACAGGATTATGGCCTCCACTAGCAGCTTCTGTGTATGAGCCTGGGTTAATGTGATGCAGAGATGAAAATATTTTTATCCTCAAGAATTTTTAGGCATGTGATTTGCTGCCTCAGAGCAGGGAAGACATGCAAAGCTGCAGCCTTTCCTGGAGTTTAATGCTGGACCCCTGATATCATCATAGCTATTAAAGCCCATCCAGTTCAGCAATACAATAGGAACAGGGGTTGTCTCTGATGGCAGATGGGCTCTGGTCCCTCCTCTGGTGCAGAACAGGGCACTGTCACTCTATCGCAGGGCAACTTTAGTTCACAGATATTTGTTTTCATGACAGGCTTTGGAGGGGGAGATGAGAAGTTCCCATTACTAGGGTGGTGGCTGCAGGCTGCTGACCAGGCACCACTGAGATCCAGAGCCCTTTGCTGGGCTTTGTCACACTTTGGTGGCTGGTGTCCAAACCCAGCTGCTCTCCTTCACAGGGGTCCTTGTCAAACCTCCCCAGGGTGACACAGCCATGGCTCTGCCCTCTTCTTTCTGCCCTGGTTTGCTCACTCCAGATGGGCAGGGCTGTACCTCCACCTCTGTGCCCATGCAGGTGCTGCCAACTCCATCCCACTGCTGTGAACCCTACTTTGGCCACAGGAAGATATGGAAAAGGCTCAAAGGAGTTAGTGTAAACTGACTGGCAGTGACCAGGGAGGCTGACATTGAGGTGTTTAAGTATTACAGCAGTACACAGGGCTGCACTTGCCTGCCTACTGCAGAAGTTCCCAAGGAAGGCCTGCCAGCTAACCACCTGCATCAAGGAAAATGCTAGTTAAACCAATTCTTTAAGGAAGGATGGAGACTGGTCCTGCTGCGTTTCTGAGGGGAGCCAAGCACAGCCACAAAACAGCAGCTTTTGAGCCTCAGGACCTGGTAGGGCTGGCAATGACAAGTGGCACTGGGAAGGACAAGGTAGTTTTGTAACACATGGGGAGCACCTGGACCATGGTAAACAGCCTGTGAGGAAAAGGAGGAGAGATGAGCATGTAGAGGCAGCAGTAACATCATTTCCCATTCCACTCTCACTGCGTTCAAGGTGCTGCCCTGCATCCAGCCCTTCCACCCACTGTATCACCCATGGCTGCTTGCAGGGTGGGAGCAAAGATCTCACACTGGGCACCCTTTATTTCAAAGTCCTCTGTGGTGGTACCTGCTCTGCCCCTGCAGGCAATTGCAGTCGTTGGGGTGGGGGCTTGGGCTGTTCCCTGCAGAGCTGTAGCCTTGCCCAAGGGGTTGGCAGCACTCAGGGGTGCAGTGACTCAGGAGAAGCCCTGGAGATGAGTTTGCTCTGGAGGTGCTGAGGATGGCTAAACCCAGCATTTTTTGTTTAATTTTTTTTTTTTTTTAATGAGACCTGGGGTTTGGTTGACAAAGGTAGCTGTGTTGGCATAATATGCTTAGGCTCCTGTAAGGTATTTGACATAATGCTTCCTGACAGCCTGGTTGGAAACTGGCCCTATAACATCACTCTGTGGGTTTAATGCAGCTAAGCACAACGCTTTCTGATGGGGGAAGCAGAATCTAGGTCACAACAGTGAGGTGGGGATGTGTGCCACGGGCAGCCAGGCAAAGGTCAGAGTGGCTGAGGTCCCTGGGGGACAGGTGGCACTGGTGGGTACCATGCTGAGAACAGACTGAGCTTTTTTGCCCAGAAGTTACTTTGGGAATCAAACTTGGGGAATGACACAGCTAAAATCCCAGCAGGATTCCATGGTGCCATCAAAGAGCTGGCTCAGGGACACTGGTAGTCAGTAAATCACCAGCAAAGGAAATTCCCATCCAGGTTTATGTGCTGCTCCCTGCCTCTGTGCTGTCTGGAATCCTGGCAGTCCCTCGATGTGGGCTCAGCAGGATGGGGCACTCCTCTCTCAGGCTTCTCCCATTCCCTTCTGCCCTCCCTGCACCTTACCCCTCACCAGCTGATTTTTCTCTAGCAACCTCCTGCTGCTCTTTTCCCACCTGTCCTCTGGAGCATTGTAAATCTTACACTGCTGAGTGTGGGTGAGCTTTCCTTCCTAGGAGCACTACTTCTATGCAGTTAATGGGACTGGTGGGAGCAGGACAGTCTGGAAGTGGTGGCTGCCAGGGCTCAAATCCATCTGCAGGGATGTTCCAGGCTGCTGTAGGTTCACAGGCTCTGCCAGGCAAGAGCAGAGCCAGGCTGCAAGCACCCGTGTCCTGTACACACTGTGTGCAGAGGTCGAGTTGGTGATCCAAAGGGTTGCCCTTGGGTAGACACGCTCTGCAAGGACCCACCCTGGTGTTGCCAGCCCTGACACCCATCTGAGGGCCTTCTGCCCCCACCAGCCTGCTCAAACACAAGCTTAAGGGATGGTGACTTGCCCTGAAACCACCAAGATTCCTCTTGATTGGAGCAGCCTCAGCTCCATCTTCATCAAGGCTGTTTAAGGATGTCCAGATGGCCTAATGGACCTCATCAAAATACAATTTGTATGGCAGTGTGTAGCTATTTGAAGCATTCCAGCTACAGGCTTGCAGTAAAGCTTTGGCCAGGCCAGTGGCATGTCTGCCTCAATTCACTGTGGAAGTGATGGGTGGAGGGACCACACTCTTGAGCCTGGCATGGGGCAGCTGGACAAGCACCTGCAGGTGAGGAGGGACCTGGGAGGCTTTCCCATGTAGACTGTGGTGCTTGTTGGGTCTCCCTAAGGGGGTGGCAGCCACTGCTGGGGGATGGATGCAAATGCAACAAGTCACATCCTTTAGGAAAACAGCTGGAAAAGGCCTTTGGGCTCCTAGAAGAGCACAGGATCTGTCTGGTCCTGTCCCCAAGTCACAGTCTTGCTGCTTTGGAACTAGCTCTTTATAGTCCTAAGGGTTTGCTTCTCCCTGATGGCCTTTTTAGAGCTTTGGGGGAATTGTTAATTGTTGCTTTGCTTTGTTCTCTTCTAAGCTTGCTGGACAGGCTCAGTGCACTGCAACAATCCTCCTGCACTGTCACCCACTTCTAGGGGTGTCCAGGCAGGGCCTCAGTCCCTGAATAAATCAATAAAATAATTTTGCCCTCAGAATAAATGAGATCCCAGCTGCCTACTTTCCACTAAGATGATGTATTTTTTAATTTCAGTTATAAACCCCATTTAGGGTGAGGTACTCAACTGGGTGTGATTCAATTCAGCTCATCAGGGTGCAGTGTCCCTCCGCAGGAAATCGGCCCTCAAAATGTGTTGCTCTCACTTAGGTAGCTCTGAAAGCTATGAAAATGGGATTTTCTCCGCTTTTCAGTAGTCAGAGAGGGGAACCTAGCTGAGGTTTTTTTCAGTGTATTATGGGAGTGGCTGCCATCTCACTCCATGACAGCAACTGGGGGATGCTGGCACGCTGTGGGACAGAGCAGCATGGGCACAAGCTACTGCCCCAGCACATGCACCAGGGGGAGACTGGAGGAGCTAGAGAAAATCTGAGCTTGTCTTCATCAAATTCATACTGAGCAGGGTGCAAGGAGAACTGGATGGCAAAGGTACAACCATGAGGAGGGGTCTACCCCGTGGTCTGAAGATGCTCCCCCTCTCCCTCTCTAAAGGGACCTCATCCAGATCCAGATGAAGGTGATTGCTAACACCCTATCTCCAGCAAGGCAGCTGGAAGAACTTGCTCTCTGGAGCTGTTGGCAGCTCCACGTTGCAAGTCTGTGCTCCAGGTTGCAAGTCTATGCTCCTATTCCCATTTTGGAAGGGGTTCATGGTCCCTCAATACCCCTTGGCTGCACTTGGCTGGGCCACAGCTCTGCTCAGACATGTCCATTGATGCAGCTCTGTCCTAGGGGCTGGAAATAAAGTCCTGTCACAAGCTCATTTTCATTAATAGGAATGAGCTGGGATTTTTATTTATTTTGGTGATTATCTGCCTCCCACTCACAGCTCCCCCAGCCCCTGCCCTGCAGGGAAGGGGATATTCCACACAGGTTAATGGACTCCCCCAGATTCCTTTTCTCCACACCACACCCCAAAAATCCCAGACCTCCCTAATTCCCACCCTGGGCAGCTCCTCAGCCAGCCCCTGCTCTAGCTGCCAGAAGGTTGATCTGCAGGCATCCCCCCCAGCCATGGGTGAGGGTCTCAGTGCTGGGTCCCTGGGGAGATGGACTTTGCTGCTTGCCAGCTGGGGGCAGGAGGTGGCCTGACTGCTGGGATGAGGAGGAGGGCTGTGTGTGTGTGTGTTTGTCTGAGGGAGTGCCCATGGAGGGGAGAGGGGCTGCAGTGTGAGCAGGGGGATGGACAGAGCTGGGCTGGCAGCGTTCTGCACTCCTCCACCCCCTGTGCTCTCTGAGAAGTCTTCAAATAAAAGGTGCAATTACAGAGAATTAAGTAGGGGGTGGGGGTGAGGGATTGATGCCAAGACAAAGATTGCTCATTTCCAGCTTCCCCAGATCCTCCAGGTTTTTCTTGGTGCCCTTTCCCTCTCTCTTGAGGTTTCTCTTCCACTGAAATCTTTGGAAGAATAGAGACCAGCCTGGCTGGAGACTGGTCCCCTCCTCCCTTGGTGTCTCCCCCAAATGCAATGGTTCTTTCAGTGGCTTTTTTACTTCAGCATCCCCTTGTAAGTACCTGTGCCCTCATGCCTTCGCCTTCTGCAGAGATTCCAGCTCTGGCATGAATTGTCCTGGGGCTGCACCTTACAGGCATCCACTCTCCTGCCACCCTCCCACTCTGCAGCATCCCCCTCCTCGCCTCCCCAGCAGACACTGTAGCAAGATTTTATCGTAATGATGTCTAACAAGGCTGTATCAGGAGTTATGCTGATAAATCTAAACAGACAGCTCATAAAAAAAAAGCAAAAACAACCACAACTGAACCCAGGCCTGTAATTTAATACAAAGTTATTAGCCTTGCTGGCAGAGAGCAGAGCTCTTGCATCCTGCAGCCTCAAGTCTCCGTCATCCCTGGCTCTGCCTTGAGAAATGGCCTCTTGCCATAAAAAGAGACTTCAGCCAGGTTTTTGTCGTGGCTCTTGGTGTTGGAGTCTCCTTGGGTGCAGGCTACAGACCTAGGCATGAAGGGAGGAGGCTGCCTTCATCCCCAGCAGCTCTATATCCACCACCAGCCCATGCAGGACCCCAGCATGGGGTTTTCCTCTCCAGGGTAAACCTTATCATAGAATCATAGAACTGGCTGGGTTGGAAGGGACCTCAGAGATCATCAAGTCCAACCCTTGATCCACTCCCGCTGCGGTTCCCAGCCCATGGCACTGAGTGCCACATCCAGTCTCTTTTTAAATATCTCCAGGGATGGAGAATCCACCACTTCCCTGGGCAGCCCATTCCAATGCCTGATCACACTCTCCGTAAAGAAATTCTTTCTAATATCTAACCTAAAGAAGGTTTCTAATATCTAACCTCCTTGAAGGAGGAGGCTAAGGAATGAAGGTAAGAAGAGGGGCAGTGACATGCAGGAGATGTGAATGCTGGAAGACTCCCTGCTGCCACACTCTCTGCCTGTGGTGTGGAGATGAGTGCCTGGCAGCTGGGTGCCAGCCTGGCAGCTTCCCCATGGCAGGGGCTGAGGCATTGTTGGGCACAGGCAGAGCAGCACCTCTCGTGGGAAAGAAAGGATCTGCTTCAGTCTGGCTGTGTTAAATGTGTTCTTGACACAGCAGTCGCTGACTGTTTTGTTTTTTTTTAACTTGTGGTGGTTTTTGCAGAAGTGCTGTGTTCCTCTTGGTTTCCTTCCCCATGAAGAGGACTGTAGGTAGCTTTAACATTAATGGGGGGCTCTATGCAACATACATGTGTGGGGAGCACAAATCTTGTCCAAACCGAGGGCTAAGCTGAGGTGCACACATACAGAGTTCTGTGTCCCCCAGCAGCACTGACAATGATCTCAAACCAAGGGAAAGGCACCTTTTTAATAGAGACATTTAAATGAGTGGGTACGTTAATGCAAGTATTTATTAGGCTACGTGTGTATCAGAAGGGAGGCTCCCCCACGATGCTCAGTGAATTAAAACTTCCAGCTGAGCAGCTAAGTTCTGGACCAGGCTGATGGCTCCCTGCCCCAGGGGGTAGGGAAAGCCCTCAGAGGGGCTTGGCTTTGCCTCTGTGCCCCAGCACAGGGAGGCTGGCAAGCCACGAGGCATCTGTTCTGGTGGTTCAGTACCCATGGGCTGGGGCTCCATGGAGGCTTGTGGTGTTTAAGGACTCCATCCCCTTGTAGCCCAGGGGCTGATGGAGCTGTGTCTCCCGTAGTCATCCTCTCCTGCAACCCTCCAGCTGTTGCTGTCACCTTCTGCAGAAGCCACCAGCCTCTGGGAATGGTATAGACCAGTGGCCACAGCTGGAAGGCATCAATCTGTGAGGTGTCCCAGGACCCTTCAGAGTGGACTCAGCAGCAGCCAGGCTTCTGGGGCCCTCACACTGTGTCAGGGAGGAGAGCTGAGCACAGCTGGAAGGCATCAATCTGTGAGGTGTCCCAGGACCCTTCAGAGTGGACTCAGCAGCAGCCAGGCTTCTGGGGCCCTCACACTGTGTCAGGGAGGAGAGCTGAGCACTCTGAGGAGACTGCTGCTGTGTGCATAAGCAAGTGGATTAGTGAATTCATGAATTAATGAAGCAGAGAATTAGAAAATTAACAAGGAGCTTGTTAAAGGAGCTTGAGCCTCTGTTTCCTTTTTGTCCTGGCTGTCAGGCTGGAAGCCATGTGAGGGACCAGGGGAGTGCAGTGGCCACAGGCAGGCACTGTGTTTCACCACCAGGCCAGACCCAGCCCATGGAACAACCATCACAGGGGTGATGTGCCACCACCTTCTGCAGTGGTGTGGGAAACAGCAGGGGAACAGCTCAAGCCTACGTTTCCACTTTTTTTTTTTTTTAATAATAGGTATAAAAGAAGTGATTCAGAAACACTTTCCCTCTTCCATTACCCAGAAAGCAAATAAGAGTTGCAAGAATGGGAACTGCAACAAAACAATTATGTTGAAATATTCAAAGTCGTGCTTATATGGCAAATGTGAAAAAAAAAATAAAAAAAATGAATGCAACCTTAAAATAGCAGCACTAGCAATCTTCTAAAACACGACAAGCAGATTATCATCTATGGAAGAGATTGCAACGTGCCAGGCTGGGCAGCAGGATGTTGTGTTTGACTCTCTCTAGAGGTGTGGCTGCATTCCTGCTTTTGATGAGTTGGAGCAATCAGCAGTGTAAACCAACCAACTTTCCAGGGACTAACATTAGGTCAGATGAAGTCTAATCTTTTGCCTGCTGGGCCACCTCATGTGAGCTAAGGCACTGATAGCTGTGGTCAAGCCAAGAGCATGGGTGTCTAGTGTTAATTGCACTGGTGTCCACTAGCCAGGTGTAGGAGGAGGACTTCCCACAGTAGTCACAAAAATCTTCTGCACACTCACCTGGCTTCCCTGCACAGGCTTGAGCAGCTAAACCACATTTTCCTGACCATGCTCCCAGGGCAAGCAAGGGCTGCTGGTTCCCCTGTCACCCTGACCATTGGGGCTGCACCTGCTGAATGGCAAAACATAGTCACCTGCTCCCTGGGGCTGCTGCTAGTGCTGAAAATTCCATTTTTCCAAATAATGTAATTTTCTTCATTACTCTGTCTCCCCAAGCAGCCTGGGAGGCTAAGAAACAGCTGAGCACTAAGTGATGTTTTTAATGCAGCTTCAGCCTCAGTATTTTAGCTCCTTCATCTCTGATCCTGC
Organism: Florisuga fusca; assembly: GCA_038090715.1. Taxonomy (NCBI): domain Eukaryota; kingdom Metazoa; phylum Chordata; class Aves; order Apodiformes; family Trochilidae; genus Florisuga; species Florisuga fusca. The sequence continues at coordinate 4,168,199 of JAAWXA010000028.1, forward strand.
TGCTATGCAGCACGAGAGGATGTGGCTGTGGGGTGTAGCCTTCTGGAGGCCTCGCCAAGGTAATGAAGCACAGCTGGGTGCCTTCAGTCACCTCCTTTCCCAGGAAGGCTGCAGCCAGCCCTGCTGATAAATCTGGGCTCTGAGTCCTCCTGCCATGCTCCTCTGCAACATCACCTGCTCCCTGCAACGTGGTTCTGTTCCAGCACATTCTGGGCCCTGGCTCTCCCTGCATCTGTGAGTGATTGCCCTCTCCCGGGGTGCTTGTGGGGTTGTGTGTGCCTGCCCAAGGAGCTGCTGGGGTGATAGGGAAAAGCTGTTGTCCTGAGGAAGGGGGTGTTCAGCATCACACCATTATGCATCTCCTCAGCAGCCATGGGAGGCTCCAAGCAAATACGGCCTGGGAGTGACGTTAAATTCTGACTCTTTAAACCATCCTAATCATCTTTGGGAATATACCATCCTGTGGCCTTAGGCAAACTATTAGGAGACAGGGAGGTGACCACAAGGTGCTGTCTCCATTCCCATTGCTACAGGGGCACAACCCACATCCCCTGTGGGCTGTGTCTCACCCACCAACACCCACAGGGCAAGAACTTACCTGTGGGTAGCATTACCTGTTGCCTGCAGCCCTGGGCACTGGCAGAACCTGTATTGCTGCCTTGGCATTTAGACAGCCACCTTCTGCCAGGCAGCACCAGCTCTGCACCAGTGAGTTAAGGGGCTATGGTCCCAGGGGCTTGCCCTCCACCCCAGCCATCCCTCCAGGGTTCCCTGGGGTGTCTCCTCACTTGGCCAAGAGCAGGCAAAGCAGCTGCTCCTGCTCCCTGTGTCTATGCTTTAATGCTCTCACCAGCTGCTGAGCAAAGCCTTCACACCATATCCCTCTGCAAGGTGATGCTCCAGAGGGCTGAGCCTTTCTCACTGTCAGTGTGGGTTGTTTTTTTTCCTCTTTCCCTCTTTCTGAGTTGGGCTGATAGACGGGTTAGCATTTATCACCAGGCTGACTGCTGGAGGGTTATTAAAAGTTATTTGCAATGTAAACACTTTCATCATCAACCGCATTTTCTCCAGACAAGGGTTGACTTCTATAAATATTAAAGCCCTGTGGATGGGTTCAGTGGGTTTGTGGGAGTGCATCTTGTGGAGGGGGGTGGGGGTGAGGGCTGGCTGCCTGATCTGAGCTCAGAGAGAGGCAATATAGATCTGCCTGGGGCAAAGAGATCTGGTGCTGGTGGAAGTGGAGCGTGAAAGGGGGTGTGTGTGTGAGGCAGAAAGAAAACGAGTGCCTTAGAGAGAAAGAGAGGAGAGTGGGCTTGTGAGCCCATGCACAAGAGCATGTGTCTGTGAGCAGGATGGGGGGACTGGCTGGGGTGGGATCTTTTCACTTGAGACTAGGGGAGAACATGTGGAGTGAGGGGGGAAGCCTGCCCAGAGCTGGCAGCAATCAAATGGCATTGCAACACCCAGTGCCTGGACAGTCATGTACTCAGCAGCCCTGTGTGCTGCAGGGATGGGGGATAACAGCTTCTTCCCTTGCAGAGTCCCTGCCATGGATGTGGGGGCTGCAGGACCAGGGGCAAATCCCCAAGCAGCCAGAGGCAGGTGTCAAGTTGTGCACCAGGAGCTGGTGCTGGCTGCTGCCAAGGCTCCTGCTCACTTCATGCTCTGCATGTGAGTTACTGGGAATCTCCTGGGGATAACAGCTGGATGTTCCCGTGTCTGCGTGGGAAGACAGAGTGAATTACTAGGAACTGCTTTCCTTGCTCATCAAATGCACCCAGCTCCTGAGCAGTCCTCTGCTTATGGATGGAGCTGTAACAAGCCAGGATGGAGCATCATTTGCCACTGACCCCTGCATCTCCCTCCTCAGGGGTGGAAGAGAGGGGAGTGGCTTTGCCTATTTTTATGTGTTTTTGTTGTTTTTGTGTGAGGGAAGTTTTTGAACAGAGGAGCCTGATGGAGTATTGCCAGATGATAATGAAAGAGCAGCAGCTGCTGATTAGACATCAGGCAGGGCAAAGCTCATGGGCATGGCTAAACAGAAAAAAAGAAAAAAAAAAAAAAAGCCATCCAAAAAATGGGGGATGGAAGTACAGTGATGAAAGAAAAGGAGATGTTGCAGATGTGAGAAGTGGTCAGCTCCAGGAGTATCCCAGATCCCTACAAGGTGTTGTGCATTGGATTTTACTCCCCAGGTCCAGATTATGCTGTGTTAGTCAAGAAGGATGACAAGAGATGTAGGCTGTCACGAGTCCTAATCCCACAAGAGCATAAGGAAGGCCATTTGTTTGGTTTTGGCACTGAACAGGAAGGCAGGTTAGCCTCTGGCTTCTGACACAGGGCAACTGCAAGTCCTTTGTGTCTTATCTCACACCTGGCACAAGGTATCTGGCCAAGGGAAGGGTTGGAGCTGGCGTCAGATTTTTTGAGTGGAGTTATTGTTTTTTATGACCAGCTCCTAGATGGGATAAAAAGGAAAGTGATGTCACTTTGGTGATAGCAAGAGGGGCTGGTGAAACCTGCTGGAAGCCCATAAGCAGGGAATGTGCAGATATGTCAAGGCAGGAGAACCAAGTGCCATCTTTAATTGGAATACATGTGGGTAATCTGGGCTTTTGGAAACTCTCTTTCTTGTTATTAATGAGAATGTATAAAGCCAGTAGAGGAGTTAGAAATCTAAAAGGTTTATATTTGGCTTGGTTACACATTTTTATCTCTATGACTGATCAGCTTTGGAAGGAGACTTTTTGCTGTTCATTACAGCCTTTTGTCTATCCATGGGGAGTTGTAGTTTGAAACTAGAGTCCAATTAAATAATCCAACTTCAGTGCAATCAAATTGTCTTTGAATTAGATGTATCCTAAGCCTGATGTGTTCACCCAGAGCATAGCAAAGGTCCTTTTCCTTTAAGATTTTTAAGCACAGGAGAAGGAGAAGGAGAAGGAGAAGGAGAAGGTAATATTTATTTGAAGCCAGGGCTTTGGGCTGAGGCAAGAGACTCCAATTAACTGGCTGGAGTCTTTGACAGGTTTTGTTCAGTGACTGCAAATATGGTGTGGGAAGATCTTAAGCTGGCAAAAGTCAGCAAAGTCTCGTTGCAGTCAGCATAGTGGCATGACTTCAGCCCAGCTGATGCTGGGAAAGCTTTGTCTTCTTGGTCCTCAGAGAAGGTAGGGAAGAAATTAATACCCATTGACTGAACACTCACTAAAGGAATTGCAGGATCTGGCCTAGGGTGGCCAAAATACAAACAGTGTGTCTGCCTCATTGCTGTGGCAGGGCCCTCTCAGTGTGAAAAGGCAGCAACTGAGCTGTGGATGCAAGTGCTGAGAGGTTTTAGTTTTTCCAGGGTGCAACGTGTAGTACTTCGAGCTGGAGATGTGTCATCAGAGAAAATTGTCTGAATGTTCCGTGTTCTCTCCGCTGGGATTCAGAAATGTGTCTTCATTTCCAGAGAAAAGATATCAGATTGCAGCATCTGGGGAAATGAGAGGCCAAATCTGTGAACTCGGCTTGAATAGATGCAACATGGACATCAAACACTGGCCTTTAGTTAAGTGCTACCCCCCAGAGAAAGAGATATGAGAGAAGGGTGAGAAGGTGAAGCAGTGGCTAGTGCCTGAGACTGTGATCACTGAAAAGAGGAAGAAAGTGGGGCGTTTATTTGTTTGTGTGTAGTTACGTGTAAGAGCAGAGCAGATGGGGCAATGATACCCATGTGTATCTTTATGACAGTGCAAGTGAGAGGCAGAAGGTGGATGAGAGAGCTGGTCTAGGTACAAGCAGAGAAGGGAAAAGGTGCAGAGGAAAAGGAAGACAGATCGCTTTTTTTTTCTATTTGTTTCTTCTTGCTTGACACTTTCTCACAACTACAGTGCAAGAAGAAGGCAGTCAGTAGCTGTGGGGCAGTCAATTGGCAGTGAAATTGATGGGTTTATTCCTGGGGGGAAGCCCCAACAAGGAGTATTAGTGCCAGCCCGATGAAGAGTCCATCGTGTGTCTCAAGTTAACAGATGTGTGTCCAGGCTCTGGATTTTAACTGCGTTTTGGGTGCCGGGGAGCACATCGGGGGTTCCCTTTGCCACTCTGTGCCGGACCCCGCTCCGCTTCCCCCGGCGCCTTGGGGCCGTGGTGCTCCCGGTGCTGCCGGGCGGGTCGGGCNGCCCTGGCAGGGTCGTCTCACCTCACGACCGGGGGCGGGCGGGCGAGAAAAGCCCCTAACACGCCAACTTTCTCCTGCATCTCTCCGGGGACACCGGGGATGTCCTGTGGCTCGGGCCCCCCGCCTTGGTTTACCACGCCGGGATCTGTGGGGTCGTGCAGGGTTGCCAGGGCAGCGGCAGTGGAACAAGGTCCAGCAGCCCCCTTCCCCACTGCCATCCAAAACCAACACCTGCTTCCCAGGGGCCGTGGGCCAGGGCACTTCAGTCCCCCTGCTCGCCTAGGAACTGGCCCTGTTGGAACCATGCCACGGATATATGAGTAGCTTGTGCCCCGAGGACACGCAATCCCTAGAGGGGAACCGAGGCAAAGTGTCGTGGTACCTCCTTTTGAAAGATTTGTTTTCCATGTAGGAAACTACTTGGATCCTTTCTTTCCTTCCCTCTGTATTCCAACAAGACCAGCAGGGACATGATCCCACATCTTTCAGATATTTTGTCACCATGCTGGAAAAAATGCTTCTGGCCCTTGCGGCCACCTCCCAGGACATGATGAGACAGAAGTCCCCCCCGTGCCCCTGCAGAGCCCTTTGCCAGGTTGTACATTGAAAGGGTACAGATCTTGCCCCCATATCTTTGCTTCTAAGGTGGGGATCCCACCTGCCCAATGGCAGAGCTGCCCTGGGCTGTCCATGGCCCATTGTGGCCAAAAGTCAGACAGCCACACCTTTCTTTTCTCCCAGAATAATGAAATTGGCTTTAAATCAGGGAACAGTTCTTGTCATTTTTGAAAAAGCAAGCAACACTGGCTTTTCTTCTGTCCTGCTTTCAACCCTTCTGACTGTGCCGTGGTCACATTTTCTAGCTGGTCTTTGTAAAGCCCAAGGCTAGGGCAGTACTTCCCAACCTGCAGAACAACTATCATTCCTCTGTGCCCTGCTGGCATCTGGCAAAGGTGGTAAGCTTTGCTTGGGTGTTTGAAGGCTCCTGGCTTTGTCACAGATGCCTTGAGTGACCTCTGAAGGTGGCTTGGCTTCCCCTGTCACTACTTGCAGGATGAACAGAGGGGCTGGGAGGGATGGTACTCAGCCAATGGGGTAGCTTGTGAATGCTGGCACTGTCAGTAAAAATACTCAGATGCCCAGGTTTTTGTTGAAACATCACCAGTGACAGTGTTCATGATGAAATCACAGGTGACAGCAAGATGCTTTTTGCCATCAGTACTGCTGGGCATCACCTCCTGCTTCCTACAGCCTTGACTTCTGTGATCTGATAACCTGCTGCTGCACTGCAGCCTGGACTAGCCTGCCCCCACCCCCCACACCCCATGAGACACCCCCACAAAGAGCAGGCAAACTGAAGGAGTGATTGCACCCCTACAGAGATCCTAAGAAATAATGACCCACCCTTGGTTCACCTCTCAGCTGGGCTGGTCTCCAGTGGGCAGAGCCCCTTTGTGGGGAAGGTGGGGATGGGAGCAGGTATCTGCGAGCAGGTGATGTCCCTGCTCATGCCAGGCCCCTGGGTCCTGTGAAAGCAAAGCCAACACATCCTTGTTCAGAGCCTGCAGCAGGTTCCCCAGTCTGTAGGAGGGACCAGCAGCAGCCCCAGGCGTGACCCAGTGAGGGTGCAGGTGGAAGCTGGCAGGAGGGGGAGGAGGAGGACTATCGGTAAAAGCAATTTGTTTGTTCACACAAGGGGCATGCCATCTCAGCGGGTCAGTCTGGTTTTTTTCATAGAAAAGAAATGAACTGAAATGATTAATTAATGCCGTGATCCAATTACTCTGTCTGCAGAAGGAGCATGGTTTTTCTCTTTAAACTGTACCCATGAGGATCTTATTGATATCAGGTTTTGTCATGGTTGGCTTTTCCTTGTGTTTTGTTTTTGTTTGGGTTTTTTTAATTAAAATGACAAACATCACTGCAGGAAAAAAAAAAAAAACAACAACGCCACAAAACCAAACAAAAAACCCCAAGCCAAAACCAAACAGGGAAATAGTGGGATCAGGATGAGTAGCTGATGCAGGCCAGTCCCTTGCATGCCTTTGCTGTTGAGCCTTCTCTGCCCACCCTCGGCCAGCATCACCTGCAGACATGAAAGGGGCTGGTGAGTGCCCAGCTGAGATGGCAGAAGCAGCTTTGAAAAGGCAGCATAGAGAGCAATAGCAAGAGGAGAGGGAAATGGAGGCTGCTTGCAAGGGGCTGCCTCTTTCTGCACAAATGAAGCTCCTCTCTCCACATGCGTGTACACACAGCAGGAGTTTTGTGTGCACAAGCTGACCCCTTCTCCTTGGCACTCTAAGTCAGGGCTTTGACAGGCACCTTCTGGAGAAGCAGGCATTTGTCCTTCAGCCAGTCCCTGCTCGGTCTGACACATGGATATGCCCTTGCTGCCAGTAAGCCAAGGGAAGAGGTTTGCTTTTCATTTTAGCATCCATTCTGGGCTGTCTCCAAAACTGTGTATTTAAAGGACGTTTGCTTTTGGGGATGTGTGAGAATGCAGGACCTGACACAGGCAGGAAGTGGAAGTTTGGACCCAGTTGTTACCATCTACTTCCCCTCATGTCTTTATCACTTTCACAGCATCCCCCACTGACTGCTCCTTAGCCCACCTGTGCACTGGCACCCACCATGGCTGTGCTGAGAACCAGGGGTGGGCTCAGAACCCGGGCCACGTTGAAGCCTTTTTGAGACAGTGTTTGGAGCCAAGCCAAAGCCATCCCTATTCTGAGGGATTTGGGCGACCAGTTAGAAAACAGCCAGCCTGTCTCTAGGGAGACTCAGATGCACTTCTGCAGGCAAGACAGATGAGGGACTTCCCTGGGTGGCTCTTACCTAACTTGTACCCAAGTGGGAGAGTGTATGAGCCCCAGGAGGGCACTGGCCATGCAAAATCCTTTTAACCCTCTGGTCACAGGAAAAGCTTGCTGCATCCAGACACTTGAAAGTACTGAGGTTGACCCTTGCATTATATTCAGATAAACACGTTTGCTGAAGTTTCAGAGCAGGGGGGTGAGAGGGGACAGAATTAAGCATTTCCTGGCTGAGAGTCTGGGGCTCCTTGTGCAGGCTTGCCCGTTACACCAGTGTTTTGCTGATGCAGGAGTAGAAGTCAGGTTGTCTCACTTACAGGTCCCTCCTTGATGGTTAGTGGCAGGGTTTGAGCAGCAGACACACAACCAACCCCTGTGTCGACCCCCCTGGCAGACACCTAGGTGTTCCCACCCTGTGTGCCTGTTGGCATCCATCCCACCTTCCCTGTGGATGGATGCACCAGTGGTGTTGGGCCTTAGCTCTGGGCCACAATGCTGTCATTCGACCTGGCTTCAGACCTTGAGTCCCTCAGCACAGTGAGCATTGGCAAGTGAGGCTCTGCCAGAGCTGTTCCCCATCTTGATCCCTCATGTGTTGTTCACACTTTACCTCAGGGCTGCTCCTGGGACCCTCCAGGGATGCCTGGAGGCTGCACTGCATGGAGGAGAAACTCTAAAGGTTCGGTTTATACCTTGTATGATGTAAGTTTGCTGAGAAAATCAACTTCACCAGCCTCCAAACGAAGCAGCTGCAGGCACAGAGCTTCATCACTCTGACGGTCCCTGAAACCCTTGATGGAGGTGCAACAAATCTGAGTGGAAGGAGAAACACCAACACTTGTGTCTTGCTGTGACCCTCTCCCCATCACCCCTGGAGCCTTTTGCCCCAGCATCAGGCAGGCTGATATGCTGGTGCAGGGGAGTTGCACCCACCCTGGCTGCTGTTTCCATGATTCAGAGATGGCTGGAGAAGGACACAAGGAACCATGAAGATGAATTTAATTCTGGGTTAGCTGGTGCGGGAAGAGCAGCAGCTGGGAAGTTTGTCCTTTACAGGCAGGCCCCAGTGTCAGCCATGAAGTTCCTTGGACACAGCAGGCTCAGCCAAAGCTGTCGATGTGGTACAGTGCTCTCGCCGCTAGCTGCACTCCATTAGCCAAGAAAGCTGGACAGAGCAGCAGCCCCTCTGCTACCACAACTGCTGTTAAATCTAATGATGTCTTTTATGGCACCTTAAAGGTCATGGCAGCAGCAGCAGCATGTCTTAGCACTGCTAAAGCTGGACAGGAGGCAGTGGGCCTGGCATCGGCTCAGCTGGAAGCTGAGGTGAAGTGTCTGGAGGATGGGGATGAAGTGTCAGATGCAGGTTTCAGGCTCTTGGCAAAGCTAGTTTGTGTTTGCTGGTGAATGAGTTAACATCTTTAGATTCTTAAAGCAGAATTAGGTCTGTGGCAAACTCAGAGCTCCAGTTGTGCAACACCAAAACATCACTCTGCAAACACAATGCCCCAGGTCCTGGCATCCACTCCATGTCATGGGGTGGCTCTCCAGAGGCAAGCCTGGCACCTCATTTTGCTGACCCCTCACTCTCAAGCCCAAAGTGGATGCTAGCTGCCCACCTCCCCCCCCCCATGCAGCACAGCAGGCTGTCCCAGAGGGAGAGGCATCCTTGTGGGATCTTTGCATGACTGAGATGGGAAGGAGTGTACCCTGCATCTCACCATCTCTGGTGCCTCCAGAGTAGTTTGGATCCCAGCTCTGCCAGCAGTTGCAGCATGTGCAGTCCTAAAGCCCCCAAAAAACATGTATTTTGGCTGCACTTAAGAGCAGCATCTAGCATAGTCATCTCTAGGCTGTTTGCAGAGCCCAGGATACACACCCTGGCCATGCCCAGAAGAGATGCCCAGCTCATGAAACTTTCTGCCACCCTGTGCAGCCGCAAGACAATGGGGTGGCCAAACCCTCACCACGTGCAGTGCTTCAGGGCACTGTCTGCTGCTTTAGTGTAGGGCCATGAGAGGCTGGGGACTACCATCCTGCAATGAGAGGTGACTCCTAGGCAGAGCTGGGCTGCCTGAGCAGGAGAGCTGCAGGTTTGCAAAGCCTAAAAAGGTTTGCAGGCCCAGGTAGGCTTCCCCTCTGCCCAGCCAGGAGCCCTTGGCAGCCTCCAGGGGAGGCATCAAGGAGAGATTTGTAGGCAGTGTTTCTGTGTGAGGTCTCTCCCTTTCCAAGGAGTTTCTTAGGGCTCTTCCGTGGGGGATATCCATAATCCCACCCTGGAAGCCTGAAGCTATTCCAACCTCCTTTCTAGCCTTCCTTTCCCTCTTGTCACCATGGATGGGGATTTTCTACCTGCTCTCCCCTGGCCCCTATGCTTCCCGTGCTGCCTGCCCAAGCCCTGGCCTCTCCTGCACACCTTCTGATCTGGCTCCTGTCCTTCACTCTGTCCCATTGCTCAGGCATCACCTCCAACACCAAACCCTCTGTCTTGTGATCAAATGGGATCTTAATATGTTCAGTTTCCTTTTTCTTCACTACCCCAAAGATACCCCTCTGCTGTATGTGTTCAGGACGAGGGCTCTCCTCTCTCACATCCACACCCACCTTGGAAGAGCCATTTCTTTTGCCTGATTTTCTGCCCTTGGCTGACACTCTCCTCCAGCTCTCATTTCTCTCACCCATTCCTTAGTCCTTAGTCTGTTCATCCACTTAGTGCCCCATCCCCTTTGCCTGTCCTTGCTCCTAGGGCAGGGAGAGTTGCTCTTCTAAGCAACCGGATCTGAAGTCTTGGAATTCCCTTCCCTCCTCCTGGTCTGGTCCCTTCTCCAGCACTCTCTCCCAGAGGCATCTTCACCACCAACCTCTCCCTGGGGACAGCCCAACTAACCCAGGCAGCCACTTGTTGCAACTCCTTGTCCTCCTTGTCCTTCTTTCCTTCTGCTGGCTGAGCCCAAAGCCCTTCCTGGCAGCAGGACCTGTAGCTGCAGCTGGGTTGTTTCTGTTAAAATCTTCAGCCCAGCGATATAAAAGAACGTGAGCATCTCTCTGAGGCAGAGAGAGTTATTGCAGTATATTGGAAGGGAGAGACACAGCTTTAGCTCAGGCTCAGCTGAAAGCCCAGCACCTTCCCAGCTCACTGGCATGGGCTTGGGACACCAGCCCAAAGCCACAGCCCTGGGGGGGCCAAGGCAGAGACCAGAAGAGTGTGGGGATGGTGGCATCCCCTGCCCTGCTGCAGGATACCCCCAGGGTGAGCCTTGTCTCCCTGTGAGCTGGCGTAGGAGCTGCTGGTGCCTGGGAACCACGGGCTGGGCACAGCAGGGTGAGGCTGTAGTGGGGTTGCATGGTGTTTGCTGGCCCCACTCACTGTTAGTGTTCCACTGGCAGGTTATTTATTTGGCCTCGTAACCGGGTGACAGATGGTTGATTAATTGTCAGCATGCTGGAAGGTTATTTATAGGAGTGACTTTTAACTACTGAAACCCACTTTCTTGCTGAGTTGCCTCTGGCCAAGTGATGCTGGGGTTAGATGGTGTGTGGCACTTCCCAAGCTGCTTATGGTACCTGGCATGCAAGCAGCAGTGGGGTGAGTGTGTGTGTGTGTGTGTGTGGTGTGTATCTTGGGCAAATGTTGCAGCTGTGCCACCTGTGGGATGCTGATGAGAGGGCTGGCCACTACTTAGGTGGGTGGTTTGTGAGTCTTTGATCTGCAAGTGAACAGCCAGGAGCACACCACTTTGGCCAAGGTGCCTTGGTTTTGCTTTGAAACCCAGCAACAAACACCTAATTACGAGCAGCAGCAAAGAAGTCTCAGCTTGCTCGGTGCAGGTGGTCAGGTTATGTGACTGCAATGCTCCCTTCTGGCCCTAGACACAGGAAAAATGTCAAAACTTTCATGATGCATCAACATGTGCTGAGCACAGAGGGTATCCTGCAGCCCCCTTACCTCCTCCCAAAAGCTGCCAGCTCCTGTGTGTCTGTGAACTCACTGCTTTTCCAGTGGCTCTGGAAAAAGCCATCAGAGACTCACAGCTTGTGTGATATGGAGGAGTTTATTTTTCTTATCAGAACCAGCTGAGTAGCAGCAAAAGAAAGAATTATATAATGGAAAAATAAAATGCCTAGATTAATCCCATATATAAGGACATAAGGGACCCATCAACTCTTGCTGTGTCGGAGGGATGCCAGCACAGCTGCCAGCTGGAACCAGGAGGGCAGAGGGAGCCCTGCCATCTTAAGAGGTGTTGGCTCCTGTTTTCCTGGTTGCTTTTACTGCCTTCAGCCTTCACACCAGCCTGGCAGAGCACTCCCTGACCAGGCTGGCAGTCAAAGGCCCCCCTTGATTTTTCTGCCCATTTATTGTATTTCTAAGGTGCCTTTTCCCAGTATGCAGGAGCTCTGTTTTCCCAAGCTTGGGGGGGGTGTGTGGATCTGTCAGCCAGAACAAACCCTCACTAAATGTGAACTGGTGCTGTGACTCAGGAACTAATTAACAGGTATTAGATAACACAATTAGTGCCACAAACTGTCATCTGTCTGCAGCATCACCCCTTCCCTTTATGTCACAGATGTGGATGAGCCATAAATGCAAATACCTGTTCTCCATCTTGTCTCCCTCCCCTTTTTTTAGTTCCTCTCCCTCCCTCCTCTCCCAGTGCCAGCTGTGCCTGTGCTAACTGCCCCACCAATCAGCAGTTTGACAGGGCAGGTCCCATTAAGATTTTTCACCCTCCTAGTGTTTTTAGGAAGGCCAGGGCAAGCAGGAGGCTGGCAGTGGGGTTGGGAGGACTGGTCTAGCTCTTTCCAATTATAACACATGAGCTAATATGCCCTGGCTGCAGCCAGAGCAGAGAGTGATGTGTGCAGTTCCCTGGGATGTCTCTGTGGTGGAGAGGGGCAGCTTCCCTCCCTCCTGGAGTCAGGCTACTGATAAAGAGTTGGAAGCTCCTAATGGCTTCGATGAAAAGGAGAAACCAGACATAAATCACTGCCAGAAGTCCTAAGGAAGGAGGAAGCCAGTGATAGAATTTGCTGCTACGGTGGTAAGAGCAGGTCTGGGAGTTGATGGAGTGCTGCAGACAAAGAATGGGGGTGTCACAGATGGGGTTGCAGCCCCAGGAGCATTTCTGAAGTGGCCTATGGGCTTTTCCACAGCTGTGTCTCCTCCCTGGCTGAGGTGCCAACATAGAGGTTAAGAGGCAAAGGGGGATGGACACAGGGAGGGCAATGCGAGGCTGGGGGCATGAGGGGAAGGAGTGAGGTCCTGGAGGAGAGAGATGGACACTGGAGGGCATGGATGAGGCATTTAGAGGAGAGATCCCAGGGCCTAGAGAGGTGTCTTGGTGTCTGGGGACTTCACAGTGTCAGGAAGAGTGATGCAGCTGGTGTAAGAGTGGAGATGGAGCCACACGAGTGAGTCTTGCGGCACTGCAGCTCCCCTGTGTACTCCCTGGATCCTGGGCACATCCTGGGGGTGCAGACAGAGCTGGCAGTGCCCCCACCTGGTCCCTCTGCACTCTACCTGGTGTTCTCCATCCCAAAATCATCAGCAGGATCTGTTTATCCCCAGTGCCTATGCAGGGCTTGGTCAGCTGCTCTGAGACCTGCTCCCAGCTCTGGCCTGAGCCATGCTTGAGGAGGCAAAGGCAGCCCTGGGTTGTCTCGGTGAGCTCAGAGAGAGTGTCCAGAGCAGGAGAGACAGTAGGATGGAGAGAGCAGAAGACAGGGAATGAAGGAGTGCCCGATAGGCTGGGGCATGGCAGAAGTTAGCCAGGGCGTCTGAGTTGAGGGTGAGTGGTGCACACATCTTCTGACTTGCACATGTTTTATGTCTCTGCTGTATCTTCAACACCCTTCAGCATTTTCATCCCCCTTCTACCCGAAAACGGGACATTGCTTAGTTTTTTCCCTTCCGTGGAGGCTCATTTTCCTTTAAGTCCCTCACCTTGATGCTGCTGCAGTTGCCTGTCTCAGAACGCCAGTTTCCAGCATCACCTCTGGGTGGCATCCAAGGCCACACAAGTGGGGCTGTGCTGGTCCTGTTCTGCAATTTTTGTGGCCTGTACAAAGGGTATTATGGGGTGGGACGAGTTGGACTCTTCTTACTTTGGGTAACTGAGAACATAAGCCTCTTTCAAGGCTGATATTTAACTGAGTGCACTTAAAAGAGGATGATGGTTCACAAACTAAAGTTAAAAAACCACCTGAATTCCTCCTTCTAGTGCAGGTGAAGGAAAGGTTTTCTTTCAAGATTTTAAAATTCATCCTGGAAGAGCTGGGGTAGATGTCTGCTTGATTGCTAGCTTGTCTGATTGGTTTGATTACCTGTTACAAGAATGACAGCTAAAACCTTCCCAACTCATCAAAGCGAAGAATTTAAAACTAATTTGAAACCGACCCCCAAACTGCCACAACTGTATATTTCTAAGTCATTTTATATACTTACCACTGCTTCTTGTGGCCCTATCTGAGTGCCCAGGAAAGATGGCAGCAGAAACAACTTTTCACCTTCCTTGATGCATCCTTAGTGCATGGAGCTTGGTGCAGAGCTGGGCAGTGTCCATGGGCTTCCTCGCCCTGTCAGTATTTAGCATCTTGTGTCTATACCAAAGGGCGTTGCTTTCTTTTTAAAGTGCTTTGTCTGCAAGGACCAGGTCTCAGAGGATAGGAGTACAGAGATATCTCTATCCATGGGCCCTCACCCACTCACCTGCGAGTGCAGTCCAGCCCCAGATGCAGCCTTGCTAATGCAGGAGCTGCCTTAATGTCTCCATTGGTACCACAGCTTTAGCATCCCAGAAGCCATACTTTATTTTCCTCATCTCTTTAAAAAGCAATTGTAATAAAACCTTGGCTGTTTGCTGATGGCAGGAATCTCCTACTCTCACCGCAAATTAAATAATTTAAAAACATGAACTGATCCCAAAGCCTGACATACCCTGTTTGAGAGAGGAGGGGGTTAATACATTTGGCATTATTGGCTTCAGGAGGCCCAGGTGTTTGGAATCAATGCCATTGCTCAAGGCAGCTTGTGGAGATGTGCTGTGGACACCTGCCCACTGCTTCAGCTCCCCCTGGGCTGCTGGCAGCAGCACCCATGCAGCTGGGTGGGCAGCCCATCCCATGTCCCTGTCCCAGGTGGAGCTTCTGGGTGGGCTGCCCGTGCTGGGATGGTGGGGTCTGGGCTCCCCCAACACCCAGGATGAGACTGGTGAAGGCCAAACTGGTTTGATGGGGCCCAGGTGATATAGGAGAGGCAGGTCCTATGGGAAGCTCCTCTACCCAGCCCACCTCCACCAGCATCTTTGCATCTTCTTCCTCTTCCAGGAGATTCCCCTTCATCCCAACACATCAATTTTGATTTATTGATTCATTTTTTTTTTTAGGTCCAGGTTCCTCTTACCTTAGGGTGAGGGCATCTTGGTTTGGATGAGGGCAGTCTTTCTGTCCATACTTTTTTCCACCTTTCATAAATAATTGCCTGTAGCAGAATTATCTCCCTTTGCAGATCTCTGTAGCAGAGCCCTTTCCTTGCAGATCCCGTGCATAACCTCTCTGCTCAGTCCTAGCAGGTGAAGATGGCCAGTCTCACCTATGACACACATCACCACAGCTGGTATGGCTGGAGCTGCAGTGTGATGTGGGACCGGGCGGGGAGGTACCAGCATTTCCTGGCATCACTGGCTGATGGCACTCATGTGGCCCCTTTGCTCTTCCATGCCTGTCAGGGCTGGGCTGTGAGCTTGGCCACGGCAAAATTGCCAGGTTTCAGCCTTGTTTGAGTTGTCTGCATACAGCCCTGAGAAGTGTCGGCCCTTTCTCAAGGCCAGCTCTTGCAAAGGTTGGTGCCCCTTATTGAGACGCTGTGGGACTTTCATGAAATCCTATGGGCTGAAGCTGTAATGTAACTTGCTGTTTTCCCTGCCCCAGATTTCATCTTCCAGAAGGAGCTGTTTGCTGCCAGAGATGCAGGTGGGCTTTTTGGAGTGCTCAGTTTATGGGTAACCCCTTCTTGGGGAGGTTCTTTGGGGAGGCCAGTGGGACATACCTGGGGTAAGCCATAGAACTGCTCCCATCCCTGCAGCAGGGCACTCACGCTGTGCTACCACTGGGTGCTACAACCCCCTTCTTCCTGCAGCTCCTTGGCCTCTCCACATGCCTCCCCAGGGCACACTGGGGCTGTGCTGCTGCTGAGAGATGGTCTCTGACCTTGCAGAGAAGGGACCATCCCATCCTGGTCGAAGGGCTGTCCCCAGCCTTGTCCCTGCTCCTCTCCCCTCAGCTCCCTGTGTCTCCTCCATTATTAAGTAAGAGACACAAAAATTGCCTTCAAATTGGTCCTGGGATGAAGGCTGCAATGGCAGATTCCTGAGAATTAGCCAAGAGCAGCCCTGGCCTGGGTTTGTTGCCTACAGGGAGGATGGGCAGTCCCCAGCCTGTGCCCACTCCTTGTCCTCAGGGTTGTATCACAGGGTGTTGTGTGTCTCAGCCTGCAGACAAGGAGATGCCACTTCTGCAGCTTGCTAGTGTTGGTGTGACAAGAGGACAGATCAGGTGTGGTGGTGTGGTGTGCTCCCCATCCTCCACCCTCTCTCCTCCCCTGCTGCAGTCTTGGGGTCCTCATGCACAGCTCAGGAAAGGGCTGGGCAGAAGCAACGCTGCAACAGGAGGAGGTGGGAAGAGGGGGAAAGGAAGCAGGAGAAGGGATGTGGTGAAGCCAAAGCAGTTCAGAGCCACGGACAAGACACAGGGGCCAGCAGGTATAATGTTCTCCCATTCTGTCCCCTCTCCCCTTGCAGATCCCATGCACAACCTCTCTGCTCAGCCCTGGCAGGCGAAGATGGCCAACCTCACCTATGACAACTTCACCCTCGGAAACCATTCTGAAGTGGCCATCCAGCCTCCCACCGACTACAAGACAGTGGAGCTGGTTTTCATTGCCACAGTCACTGGCTCCCTCAGCCTTGTCACCGTGGTGGGGAACATCCTGGTGATGCTGTCTATCAAGGTGAACCGCCAGCTCCAGACTGTCAACAACTACTTCCTCTTCAGCCTGGCCTGCGCAGATCTCATCATCGGGGTCTTCTCCATGAACCTCTACACAGTCTACATCATCAAAGGCTATTGGCCACTGGGGGCTGTGGTCTGTGACCTGTGGTTGGCCCTGGACTATGTGGTGAGTAATGCCTCTGTCATGAACTTACTCATCATCAGCTTTGACAGGTACTTCTGTGTCACCAAGCCCCTGACGTACCCGGCCCGGAGAACCACCAAGATGGCAGGGTTAATGATTGCAGCCGCATGGATATTATCCTTCATACTCTGGGCCCCTGCCATCTTGTTCTGGCAGTTCATTGTGGGCAAGAGGACAGTCCCTGAGAGGGAATGTTACATCCAGTTCCTCTCCAACCCAGCAGTGACCTTTGGCACAGCCATCGCTGCTTTCTACCTGCCCGTGGTCATCATGACAGTGTTGTACATCCACATCTCTCTGGCCAGTAGGAGCAGAGTGAGGAGGCACAAGCCTGAAAGCAGAAAAGAGAGGAAAAGCAAGTCCATCAGCTTCTTCAAGGGTCCCCTGATCAAACAGAACAATAACTCTCCCAAGAAGACTGTGGAAGTGAAGGAGGAGGTGAGGAATGGGAAAGTCGATGACCAACCTTCTGCACAGACAGAGGTCACTGGCCATCAGGAGGAGAAGGAGACCTCCAATGAGTCCAGCACAGTCAGCATGACCCAGACCACAAAAGATAAGCCTACAGCAGAAATCTTGCCAGTGGGGCAAGGGCAGAGCCCTTCCCATCCCCGGGTGAACCCAACTTCCAAGTGGTCCAAGATTAAGATTGTTACCAAGCAGACTGGGACCGAATGCGTCACCGCGATAGAGATCGTCCCAGCTAAGGCTTCTGACCACAATTCCCTGGCCAGCAGCCGCCCAGCCAATGTTGCCAGGAAGTTTGCTAGCATTGCCAGGAGCCAAGTACGGAAGAAGCGCCAGATGGCAGCCCGGGAGAAGAAAGTCACTCGCACCATATTTGCTATCCTGCTGGCCTTCATACTCACATGGACTCCATACAATGTGATGGTCCTCATTAACACCTTCTGTGAGACCTGTGTACCTGAAACAGTGTGGTCCATTGGCTACTGGCTCTGCTATGTCAATAGCACCATCAACCCAGCCTGCTATGCCCTCTGCAATGCCACTTTCAAGAAAACCTTCAAGCACCTTCTCATGTGCCAGTACAGGAACATTGGCACAGCCAGGTAAACTGGCACTCAGGGACCACTTCAGCAATGTTACAGAAGCCCTTCCCTTTGCTTCCTTTGCCAGGGAAAGGAGGAGACCTCTGCTCACAACAGTGCAGACTGTGCAGGGACTGCAGACGATGCCCTTCATCCAATACTGACAAACATCCAAGACACTTCCCAGCTCCAGCTCCTTCCAGTCACCCTGGGCCTGGGGACTAGCTTGGGAAGCCAGCAGAAAAGCTGGCTGCAAGAGGACATGTCATCACCAGGATCCCTCCCCAGCTCCCTGCTCTCAAGGGGCTGGCCAAATGGCATCAGAGTTTGTCCTAAGACTGTCCTAAGACTGTCCTCTTCCCCTAGCTGACTGTCTCAAGGGCATCAGAGCTTGTCTGAATGCAGACAGCTTAATGTTGGATACCTTCAGTAGGCTTTTTCATTTCCTGAGAAATGAAACCAGGGCTAAACGTTTGCTAGACATCTTGTACCAGGCTGGCTTGGGCATACTCACAGTCTTGCTGGCCTGGCCAGGTCCCCTTCCAACACTGTCAAGATTACACCCTAGCAGACATGGCAAGCTCCTTCCCTTCCCTTAAGAGATGCCATCATACATTGTCACCCAGGGACCTGGAGGGTAGGTGGAATTTTACCTGGGTTTCAGCTCTACTCTCCCTTTTATGACCTTTCTGCCCTTGGCCAGAGATTGACTGGACAGACAAACCAGGCATCTCAGTCCTGTGTGAGGCGTGTGAAACCAGATCTCCTCCTACAACGATGGAAACTGCAAAGAAAAGCAGTGGTGTGGTACAGGACTTCTCTCCATGGCCCCAGGGGAACGTGGCCCCTAAGAAATGGACAGCAGCAACAGTTAAAATAACTGTCCTTGGGAGGGACTGGGGGAGATGGGGGGTCTTGGAAGGGGTCAGAAAGAGGGCCTGCAATGTGGCTGAAGTGCCCTGTGTCTCTTCTAGATCACGAGCAGGTCTCTGCTCTCTCCATGGCAGGTGTGGGAGACCTGATGCACAGCTTCCAGGGGAACAGGATAGTGGTGGCCCCCAGCCACTCTCCTACCCTGGGTAGGGGTACCAGGGAGGTACTATCTGGTAGGGAGGGCTACCTTCCTACTGAGGGGGGCGAAGGAGCTGGCTGCTGAGATTTGTAAATGGACAAAACCCTCTTTTCAGTTTGTGGCACAGCCCTCAGCATGTGGGCTTCAGCCAGTGTCTCCAGCCCCCTCCAGCTCACCTGTGTGTGCAGCTCAGATCACACCAGGGCTGCTCACCACCTTCTCCCAAAGCTGCTTCTCTGCAAGCCTTGGTGGGCACGGCTGGGCACAGCCAAGGGATGGGATGGGGTCCCACTGGCACTGGTGAACTCCACATCCCTGTGTCCTTTCTGTCCCCACACCAGGGTGATGCTGAGCAACCTGGAGAAAAGCTGCTCAGGCCCAGGTTGGGAGTCCCTCCATCACTTTACAATAAGTCACATAGCTGTGCCCAAAATTCCTGGCAGGTTTTTGGTTTTTTTTGTAAACTGTTACAACGATGGCCCAACCCACCCTGAGACAAATAAAGACCTCAGACCAGAAACCAACTTCAGCCATGACATGAGAAATCAATTAGTTGTCACTCCGTTGCTCCTCCCCAGGTCCCCAGTGTCACCTACCAGTGGGCCATACCTGCAGTGCACAAGTGGCAGCCCCATCCTTCCCTAAAACCCAGGGAGGCAGCCTGAGGTGTTGCCTAGAAGAGGCTGCAGGATGTGACCAAGGTGCCTTCTCCAGGATCATGTATAGTGGCACCTCCACCACCTCACCACACAGTAGCTTACTGCTGGTCCCAGTGGGGTTGGCAAAGCTGAGGTTTGCAGCACAGCAGCACCTCATGGGGATGACAGGTGAGTTTGGAGGTGTTTTGTTTTTTTTTTATTAAAAAAAAGGTTTTTATTAGAAAACAAATCCCATTTTCCAAAAGAAGTGAGAATTCCCACCCAGCACCACTGTTGGTGTGTCAAAGACAGAGGAGCTGCAGCCCTGGCATGGACACACATGGTTAGAAGTGACAGAAGAGAGAGGCTGCAGTGGTTCCTGGGGATGGTGGCTGTGTTTTTCCCAGCTGCTGCAGGAAACTACTGCCCTGGCTGAAGGGATGTTGGAGAAAGCCTCCCAAGATTACAGCAGTCCTCATATGAGTAAGGGGCATGTGAGTGATGGAGTTATTTGGGTATTCAACACCCAGCCCTTCCCTCCAGCATTGGTACTTGGTAGAAGAGCAGGGAGGCTCCCAGACTTGCCAAAGGATGCTTCAAAGGCAACTCATTTATGCTGGAGGATGGAAATATCTGTGTTCCCATCCCATTTCTCCAGGCTCATCCCAGCAAATCCCAACACCAGCCCAGAGGAGCTGAGCAGAACACGCTGGTGGCGGTGGCAAGGAGTGGGACAGCACCTCCTGGGGGACAGGAGAATTTGCTCTCTACAACACTAGCAATTAAAACAAGGCATCTCAGTGAAAAAAGAAGTCACGGAAAGCAGGAAGGAGAGAAGAAGGAAGACTGGAGCATGGGCTGGCTGCAGGTGGGCATCCTTCCCCATGGGCATGGTGTTGAGAGGCCGATGAGAGTCCTGGCTTCCCACCTTAGTCCTTCCCCTTGCCCTTCTTTGCTGCATTTGAAAAGTACAAGAGACAAGAGTTAGTGCATCTACTGGCAGCTCAGCAATCCCTGCTGGGGCAGAAGCATAGCCAGCGTGTCCAGCTCGGCAGGGTGCAGGGGCTGTATTCCTGCAGGCAGCTTCCCCCCCACCATGTTTTACACCAGCCCCACTGAGGAGAGGGGGAAGTTCCCATCCCACAAAAGCTGCCAGTGGCCTGGTGGGTGACCAGGGTTTTTCCTTTCAGCAACTGCATTCCACCCCAGCCAGTGGCTGGACTTTGGAGCTTTCGCATGTGCTGATGTGGAGAGAAGGGCATCCTCCCTGATCTCCCACAGCCCAAACTAAGCCCAACCCCAATGGGCCAACCTACCTCTGGAGAACCCCTGCCTGGGGTCCCAGCAGGACCCTCCTGTGGACAGGAGTTGTGGGAACTGACCTTTGGACTTGGACTTAACGTTGGAAGTGCAAGGCTTGGTCATATAAACGATCTGCTCGCACTGGGCATTGTACAGGGCCTTCTTCAGGATGCCAGAGCGAGTCTTCATCCCAGTCTGAGAACTACACCCGCCCCAGCTCTCAAACTTGTACTTGCAGTCAGCTGGAAAAGAGGGGAGAGTTGTCAGAGCTGGTCAGGACCTGGTGTGGGCACCAGCCCCTGCCATCTAGCCCAGGGTTGTATCCAGCCCCTCTGCTGCCATGCACCCACCTCCAAATTTCTTCTTCCAGTTGCAGGGGATCTTGCACTTGAGCTTCTTACTCTCATCTTTGCAGGTTCCCTCACGGTAGCCCAGACCACAATCCTTGCT
Source organism: Florisuga fusca (assembly GCA_038090715.1). NCBI lineage: Eukaryota > Metazoa > Chordata > Aves > Apodiformes > Trochilidae > Florisuga > Florisuga fusca. Next base: position 4,188,878 of record JAAWXA010000028.1, read on the forward strand.
GTTGGGGACACAGGGTCCCCAGCGCCAGTCCTCACACTCAGAGGTGTCCTTCTTCACCTTCTCTGCAAGGGAAAGGGGAATGGGTGCTCATTGCAGGGACACGGCTGCTCCCCATAGCACTGACCCCCCTCAGCCTGGTCTGCCACTCACCTTTCTTGTTCTTGCCAGCCTCGGTGGTAACAGCCAGAAGGACCAGTGGCAGGAGGAGGAGGAGGAGGCCCCGGACCTGCATCCTGTCTGGGGAGGGATGAGAGGGGAGAGGGTGAGAGGGGAGAGGGTGAGGCAGGTCAGGGGTTCGGGGGGGGTGTGTACACCCCCATGCCATGCTTGGTGCCACGCATTAAACCATGTGTATTAGTTGCAACAGGAAGGTTCACTGTGCATCTTAGCAACTAACTGCCTCCAGTCAGGGACCTGTTGGGTCGGGAGCTTGTTCCTATTCCTGCAGCCATGCAATGGTCTGAGTGTGATCAAAATGCCCTCTGCAGGGACCCCCCCACCTCCAGCTGCTAGGGAAGGCCCTTTGGTTGGGCAAACCCAGCACCAGGCTGCCTCAGGGCATGTGCTGCTCCTACCCCAGCAAGAAAAGCAGCCCCAGTTTGCATACTGGCAGCAGGGGTCCTGCTTTCCAGTTTTGGTCCCCAGCCCTGACACCCCTATATTTCTCTGTGGCTTCTTTATCCAGCAGCCAGCAGGCACCTGTCCCACACCAAAGAGCCCAGGAACCCCACCCCCTACACACCCCCACTTCATGGTGGCCTTGGGCCAGGTGATGGATCCCCTCCAGCTGCCACCACAAGCCTCTGTGAGACACTACTGCCAACACTGGGGTCCCAGTTCCCACTCCCAGCACGAGTACAGATGTGCAGGGCCAGCATCTCAAGTCAAGTGGCCCCTTCCCATATATGTGTGCAGCACCTGCCCAGTAAATCTATCAATCACACCTGCCCTGGTTCCATGATGGGCTTGAGGGGACCAGTCTGTAGAGATCAGGACACAACACGTGCCCCAGGAGGACATCAGTGCAGGGTAGAGCCCAGGGTCAGTGTTTTCTCCCTGCCTCCAGGCCCCCCTGGGCAGCCTGAACAGAGAAGCTCCCCACATTATTCAGGCTCCAGTGCACTCACCTTTCATGTGTCCTCCACCGTGAAGCTGCCGGCTTCACTCTGAATTGAACTGTCACAGGGAATTACACAGCCCAGCTGCTTAAAGGGGTGAGAGCTGCCTGCCCCCTCGCCTAGCCTGGCTGGGAGCCATCCTGCTGAGCACAGCACTGCTCAGCTCTGTTCCTACCCAGCTGCTTTCAAAGCAACCAAGAGCTCAGCCCAGACAGGCCAGCTTAAAGGCTGAGCTGAGCTGAGTTACAAGTGCTGCTCTCCCACTTTCTGTGGCAGCCTGGATGGGGCATCACCTCTGACACCCATGCAGCATCCTCCTGATTTCAGGTGTTCTCTAAACACTTTCCATCCTTTGCTATGGAGTGTTTCCCTGTGCCCCTGCTTCCCAGCCTTCCAGCTCAGGTCCTGCAGACATGGCCTCCAAGCACCCAGGGCAGAATCCTAGCTGCTGAGCTCCCCCCTGCCTCATCTCCAGGCAGGGACACCCTCTGCTCCCACGGCATGGGTACTGTGGAACCATGCCCACGGGTACACCAGAATGGGAGGTGGGGCTCCAAGGGGCATCCCAGCTACAGTCCCAGGGACTCCTGGATCTGCTCCCAGACTCTGCCCAGCACATCACTTCAGCCATGGCACATCCAAAACCATTCGTAAGAGAAATGGAATGCAGTTTTCCAAGTGGTTTTCCAAAAGGCTCATCACTCCTTTACTGGTCCAACAAGACCGGCTCCTGGTCGGGCTGCCAGCACCTTCAGTCATGCTCACAAAGCTCCGCCTCTCCCGCAAACCTGCGGGGCCCTGGCTCCTCTCCTGCTCAAATCCCAGCAAGCCCCCAGACTGCACTGGTCTCTCCCAGGAAGGGGATGCACAAGCGGAGCAGCCTGGGGCCTGGATACACCATGGCAGTCTCCATTTCTCCTTCACCTGCCTCCTCTAGCTGCCCTGGGCTTGAAAAATCTCGGATTAGTTCTATTAAGAAAATTAAAAAAAAAAAAAAATCACCTGTAGATGTTAAAGCAGAGCCCAAATACCCATCACTGCAATGGGAGTGCCTGGACCCCTTCCCGGATACCTCTCAGGGCCAGGCAAATTCTCCTAGCGCGGGCCACACCATCCTCCCCGGCTCCAGAGCTCCTCCCGATGCTCTGTCGGGAGCGGGGCTGCTGCCGGTCTGTATGCCCCCTCGCAGCCCCTCTTCCAGCAGGGGGACCTCTCGACTCGGCTCAAATTGCAGCGGGCTGTGACCGGGGCGGTATAAATCTGCCGGAGACCCACTGCGGGATGTGCTGCTCCCCGGTCTCCGGGCCGAGAGCCCAGCGCTGGGAGTATCCAGCACCCCGCCAGCGGGAGTTTCCCTGCTGCCAGGAGCGGGGCGACTGAGCTTTTCTTGGAGAGCCAAGGAGTTGGCATCACCAGGAAGGTAGTGGAGGGGAGCTGTGGAATTTTTACAACAAGCGGCGTCACCTTCCCCTCGAAAAGGAGGTGCAGAGGGAGGGAAAAGGTCTGCTCTGCCTTTGCACCGTGGGGCAGAGAGGGGAGCAGGCAGCGCCCTTGCACGCTTCTACCCCCTGTTCCCTCCCCAGGGCAGATGGGGAGTGCCGTGACTCCCGTACACCCTTCCCCTCCCACTAGTTTCCCTCCTACCTACCCCTCCTGCGATGGACAAACCATCTCCCACCACCTGAACCGGTGCGGGATGCCCCGGAGAGGGTGTGTGCTAAGGTCTGGGAGCACCACCTCAACCCCCTGCCTGCTCTCCAGGAGTCCTGCCTCCCTCCAAAACTCCTGCACCTCCAGGCACTTCCCTGGCTCTTCGCAGGTGAGCGGGCACATGGAAGGGGGGGAGGGGGTGCTATCGCCCCCGGGACCCTCTGACCAAGCCGCCCTTCCTTCAGCTTCTCCCCAGCGAAGGCCGTGTCCCCCCCCACCGACCAAGCTCCTTCCCACCCCGGGGAGCCCCCAGCCCGGATTGCTGCCATCTCCCCGGGGAGACGAGGAGAAGGTGGCCCGCTCCTGTTGCCGGAGGCGCCCAGTCCGCGGGGGCTTCGGGTGGGGGGATCTGACCCCGCACACGGAGGGCGCACACTCACCTGCGGAGCGGTGCGGAGCCGTGCGGTGCGGTGCGGAGCTGCTGCCTTTGTGTGGCGGCCGCGTGTGGAGACCTCGGGCAGCCTACAGCGGCCCCTGACGTCAGGCTCGGCTGGCAGCAAAAAAGGTAGTTTTTTAGCCCAAAACTTTTCGCAGGCTCCTCCTCTGGCTCCCGTCAGGAAGGGCGGCCCCGGGGGGCGGGTGACGGGGGAGCACCGGGCCGGGAGCGGACCCTGCTCAGCCGCTGTGTGCTGGGGTGCCCCTCCGGCCCCAGTGGGACATGTCCCGGTCTGTCCTCTGCCCTGGGTCTGTTGTCTCGGGGTCTGTGTCCTAGTATCAAAGAAGGCAAAGATTTTCAGCCCACTGCATGCCCCAGCAGCGTGGGGGTGCAAGCTGAACAGCTGGGCAAGCTGTTTGGGGCTCACTACTCTGATATCCACTAGAAGGTGGCCCCTGGGGCTAGATGGAGTGAAGGGAACCACCCTGAGTCTCTTCCTTCCACATCAAGGCCACCAGCATTGATGGACCAACTTTTCATGGTCTCTGCCCTTCTCAGTCTTCTCCACTTACTCTGTGTTTCATGGGAGACTGCAGGTAAGGGATACCTGATCAGCACCTGAAGGAGGACATCACTTCCATGCTGGCCCAGGAATCTTCCCTGTCCCTCATGACTTGTCACTCCCCAGCTCAGCCATGCTGCAGCCCTTCTTCTTAGACCAAACAGCAAGAAGAGGCTGGACTGCTAGTTTGGGATGAAAGGACCTTGAAGATGTGACTGCTCCCTTCCTTCCACCCCCCTTTTTTCAGGAGGACTGGAGAGGCAGCAGCCAAGACGACTCTCTTCTGGAGTTACTAGCCAGAAGGGCAAGAGTCATGCCAGAAGAATTGGGCTGTGGTGGGGGATGGAAACATTTTTCCACCCCTTACCCTGGAAGAAGGCTGCTGAGAGCAGGGCTACCACAGGTGGGGTTGGGGGGGTTATTTTTTTAGGAGTTGCTTCACAACTAGGAATGACTTCCTGAGAAACTCCCGCACGTAACTCACACTCTGCTGGCAGTTTCCTGAACATCTGCAGAGGTTTCAAGAGCTGGCAACTGTGGGGACATGCCATCTCCCCTGCTTGTCACATCCACACACACACTACAATGGGTTCTGCTCTGGGTGGTGAGGGGTCTGGATGTGCTGGGCCAAACCTTTGAGCACAGGGTGAAGAAATGGGTCATGACAGCCAGAAAGGTAGACTTTCTAGCTCCCTGAGCCTTTAAGCCAAAGCTGAATAAAGTTGCAGAGACAAATTTCAAGGTCAAAAAAGAAGGGGAAGGGCCTACCTAGGTGTGCTGCTTTTGGTTCAGTGGCATCAGGTTTGCAAGTCTGAGTGATGAGCAGGGATGAGCATACCAGGGCCTGGTGGATCTGTGAAGAGCTGGATGTAGGGTAAGAGCTGCTGCTTTTCTTCAGCTGTGTCTGGGTGGGAGACAGAGACCCCACTAGGGTCCTCAGTGCAAAGCCTTGTGCAAATTGTCACTCCCTGTTTCCAGACATTCCTCATCTCAGGCTGGGGACCAGGAGACAGGTGCTAGCTGTGTGGGAGATCAGAGATGCACCGGTGCATATCAGGCTCAGCAGTCAGTGCTTGGTTCCTCTAGGCCCTTGCTGAGGGATGCAGAGCAGGAAACAGCTCCTTCCCAAGCTCAAACAGGCACAGAAAACTGTGTTTGCAGAAAGGGGCCTCATACAGAGGGAAGCAGGGAAGAGAGGGAGTGTGATCAACCCAGGTGTGTTTACCTGAAGATGCTTGAGCTTTTCACCTCTAAAAAGGTCACAAGATAATTCACAGCGTATTAGCTCCACATTTTCCACCCTCAGTCAAAGCCTGGTTCTTGGGGCACAGTTACTGTGTGGTGTGGCAGTGCCAGTGCAGGGCAGCTGTGCACAAGGGGGATGTTTTCCTTGTTTGGACTTATAGGGGTGGGTGCAGGGCAGGCCAACTGCTGTCATCCCAGTTATGTTTAGCTAGGTCTGGGCTTGCACAGCCTTCCCCAGCCTCCATGCATGCCCTGAAGCATACACCCACAGGTGTGTTTCCATCCCCCTGGAGGCCAGACAGACCTCTGGATCTCTGACACCTTCACGGGAGAAATGGGGGATGCTGAGGCCCCTTGAGAGAAGGGCAGGGCTCTCTGCCAAAGGTAGACTGCTCCTTCCCTCATCAGAGATCACATTTGGGACTGCTTCTCTCCCCTCCTGTCAATTTGATACTGAGGTGGCCAGAAAACTCTCATTGCCATCATCACTGACTGTCCTTGCTGCCTAGACACTGGCCAAAAGCCAACATGCCAGGATCTGGGCACTGAAGGGGAGCAAGCCCCCTCCTCCCAGTCACACATCCATCTGGTCCCTGGGCAGTGGCCAAGGGCATCAAGGACAATTTGGTGCCTTACACCCACCACAGACCCCCACTGTTCGCTCTGGGCAGGAGCTGAAAGGCTGAAGGCACTGTAAGGGAAGAACGTGGGGTGGGACAATGCAGCTGGGGGAGGCCACTTCTCTGGGCAGAGAGGGTGGCAGGAGTGACAGGCAGGCTGCCAAGCTGCCCTCAGGAATCAGAGTTTCAGGTTACAGCTCTCCATCACCTACCGTGTCCATCTCCAGCTCCCTCACCAGCATGCCATCACCAGAGCTAAGGAAACTGTAGGTAAGATGGTGTTGCCTGCAGTTGTCCAGGTCTGGAAGCAGAAGCATCCCTAATCACTTGCTTTTTATGATCAGAGAGTAGTCCTCCCACGGGAGACAATCCCAGCACTTGGCACTGCAGCCCCAGGTCTCACTCATGCAGCACCCACCACATTCTCACAGATGTGGCAAGACAAGAACTAAAACATCCATCTCTTTATTTCAATGGCAAGAAACAACAACATCCAAACGGTCCAAGTTGAAAAGTGATGGGAATGCAGACTCATGCCAGGCTCTTGGCCTGCTGGAGCCAGCACCCTCAATTTACAAAAATACAGTCCTATGACAGTGTCTCAGAAACACAGACCCAGGTATTGCACAGAACCTCTGTCCTCTGGGGGCAGGGTGATCAACACCCCCTCTGCCTTCACTGAAATTCAAGCCAGGCTTGGAATTACAGAGCAACTCAGCTCACACGTGCACAGAGGGGCCACGCAGGGAGGGGGACAGTGTGTACAAAAACTACAGGGGAAGATACAAAAACGGGGAGAAAGGGGGAAGCTATGGCTGCAAATAAATGCCTCTGGAATGGATGTCCTGGCTGGGGTGGCAGGGGTTTGCACCTTTGAGAAGAAAACAGTGCCTTGTCTGTTGGTGGCCAGCCAGCAGTGCTGAGGGAAGTGTGGGTGCTGCTGAAGCACCCCAGCTCTGAACGTGTCAGGACTCTATTGCTATTCATGGCCCATGCTGCTGCTGGCCCTGGTCACTCTGCATTGCCCTGTGCTCCTGCTCCCCACAACAGCATACCCCATCCTCCAACCTCCCTCTGCCCTCCAGCCAAAAAACCTAAATAGCAGCCTAGCTCTCTGTGGTATCCACATACCCTTTTTTTTGGTATTGGTATCAGGAGAGATTCAAATGGTGCCAACCAGCACTATCCAGTGGGTGCAGCTAGGTGTGCAGGTGGGACTGCAGACCCCATGCAGCAGCAGAACCCTCCCCCAGGACCCCAGCTATGTGCAGCAACCCACTGCCCAACTGCTACCCACCTGAAAGGTGCCAAGCAGATCTGCAAGGCCTAGAGTCATCAGCTTTCCTCTGCTGGCACCTCCCAGTCCCAGAAGACAGTAAGTGCTACAAAAGCCTTGCTGAAGAGCTGGCTCAATGCCTCTGCAGATGCTCAGCACCCACAGTACTCACTGGGTAGATGTGCTGTGGTGCCTCATGCCCCATGGCAGGTGGTGGGTGAAATGCCACCCCATTGCAGGCGTGTGTGGAGCTGGGAGCCCTGATGCTTCCTATGCATCCAAGTCCCACTTTCTGCTACAACCAGACAGGGCAAGCTGGTGGCCTGCTCAGGGAACTTGTGTCTGGGCTAGGCAAGCTCCTGGGTTCTCCTTGCAAACCCCTGTGCCCAGTTTGGGGGATGGCAGGAGTCAGACTCAGAGGGTACATGTTGAGGGGCATGGGGGTAATCCCTGAGAGCAGCACTGACCCCAACACTGCCCCTCCAGCCCAGTGCAACATTGTGGGTGGGAGCTGAAGCAGGGAGGGCAGCCAAGTCAGCATTTGGGAAATAGGCTCCACTGCTGCCACTACCCTGGCAAAGTCCAGCTCTTCACCATGGCTACATGATGCAGCAGTCTAATGAAGAGATGCCCAGCAGACACTGGGTGTGCAGGCTGCACCACCCAGCCCTATGGGGGGAAGGATGGTGGGAGGGCTCAGTAGCCTTCCTCTGTGCCATATCTGCTCTGAGCTAGACTGCCAACTGGCTGAGCACTGAAGGCAACCAGGAGGGAAGAAGGCCCTTGTAGGGAAACATGGAGACTTGGGGCAGCCTCAGACCAACAGGAGGGAGGAGGAGACAGAGGCAGGAAGTCATGATGCTTCCCCTGGGGCAAAGTCTGAGGCTCAGGGCCTCTGCTGTCTGCCTTCACATCCTATGGCTGTGCCAGACAGGAGGAGGAACAGGACCTAGCCAAACAAAAACCTAGCCAAGCATCTAAAGAAGGGGCACTGCTGGCAGGGAGACAGGTCAAGCAACAACATCCCACAAGGATCATAGGTAGCAGCCTGCAGAAGGGGCACTGGCATCAATACCGTGCACAAGGGTGACCTGGGGCTTCAGCCTGGCCTATCCCAACAGGGCTGCAGGAAGGAGCCCATTCAGGGCAGGGAACATGGTGGATGAGGGGTGAAGTGGGGGGACAACACAAAGAGCCAGGCTTCAATTTCCAAATACCCACTGTCCTCATAAACAGAGTCCCAGCCCAGCCTGGGGCAGAGCTCTGCTGTCTCCATCTCCTCCAGGGACCAGGTTGACATCTAGGGAGGGCTGGGCTAGACTCACAGCTCTTTCAGTTGCCATTGTCCTCTTCTCATCCTCCCCCAGCTGAATTAGGCTAAGGCATGCTGAGCACTACACAGCAGTCTCCTGGTCCTCCCGCTGGATCATCTGGTAGTGCTGTCGGTTCTCGAGGTAGGCAGCTAAGTCAGGGTCACTGGCTTTCTCAGCCCGGTGCTTGGGGGTGTCTCCCTGCATAAAGGAGGCAAGAGATGTCAAGAGTGCTGAGAATTGCCTAGACACTGCCTCAGCATCCAAAGGTGCCCCTGTTCACAGACAAAAAAAGGTGTCTGCAACTGGGACCAGCAGAGCCTGCAGCCAAACCCCAAGGTGGGTGGTGGCCAAATACCCATATGCTCCCTGTGGAGGAAAAAAGTGCTCCCAAGGAGCCTGACTTTGCTGCAGGGCTAGAAGCTGTCCCCTGAAGGGCCATCAGCCTCACAGCAGGACAGAGACTAGCCCCAACCATCACCAGCTCCCCAAGAAGAGGTGAAGGTAGGTCCCCATGACCTGCTCTTCCCCAGTGGTGGGGAGGCAGGCTAGAGAGGGTGAGGAATGAGAGGTATGTCTGGGGAATACCAACCCCCCTTCCCTCCTGCCCTCCCTGCCTGGCTAGCACTCCTGCCCCCAGAGGAGGATCACATTTCACCAGCTCACTGCAGCCATCTGGACTGTGTTCACTAATGAACTCCCACACTCCATAAAAAGCAAATCTGTTAACAGCTCCCAGCTCCCTCTTCTCTCCCCCTTTTCTCCCCCTGCTCCTCTCTCCTCCTCACCAAGTGCCTGGGCACTGCAAAAGACCACAGAAACCTGGCACTCTGCTGCAGCCATTGAAAACTGGCTGCAGAAGGGGTGCCAAGCCTGCCTTGCTTGTCCCTAGGTGCACAGTGGGGTACAGGTGGCTGCAGATGGGTGCTGGGGCCTCCAGGACAACCTGCTATGTATTTCTGCAGCAGGAACAATGGTCAGACACACAGAGTCTCCACTGAGCTTGGATGTGGCTGTGGACAAAAGCCCACCCATGTAAGTCTGTGGAGAGGTGTGATGCAGCAAGAAAGCCCCTCTTTCATATGTGTACCCCAAGACTGGGCATGCCCTGTGGTCCTATACAGACTCTCTCCTCAGGCCTCCTCCCTGTAACCCCTGGGTGCAAGTGTTCATTTAACAAACTGGGGGGAAAAACAGACAAGGAATTGAGTTTCTTTCCCAACAACCTGCAGAAGCCCCACTGTAACACTGCCTGCCTACAGCCTGAAACCAAAGCTGCCAGGGCCCCTCTGCCCTGCTGGGCTGAGGCTCAATAGCTCATATGGCTCATCCTTTCTCATGGTGGCAGGGAGCAGGATCAGTCTGCTCCAAACTTGTGCTGGGGTTCGTGCCTGTGTGGGCAGGCTGTGACCCGGGCCCTACACAAGGTCAGTGCAGCAGCACAAAGAGGTCCCTGGTCAGCTACAGTCCCAGACACACGTTTGCACAGGCACATGCAAGCCTCATTCCCTGGAGCAGCCATCATGCCTGAGCAGTGCTTCCTTTTGTGCTGGCAGTTTGGGGGCTGCTCCCCTCCTTCAGGCAGATGAAGGGTCTGGGGGCTGCCATCTACCCCAACTTCACCCTAGTCACCCCCTAACTTGGGCATCACCATCTCATCCCACAGCTGCTGGCTGTCCCCAGCCCCCTCAGACCTGCTCTGGGCACTGTGAAAGGCCCAAGCCTTGGCCAGGCCCAAGAAGGAGTGATGGGGAGCCAGAGATTGTACAGCATCCCCCTGGCAGCTGGCAATGGGGGCTGCACTCTGTCTGAGGCAGTGCCCAAGCTCCACTGGCATCAACAAATCTGTACCTGCTGGCTGGGCTCCAGCCCTGTGTCCCAGGCTGACAGATTGCACCTTCTTGTTTTCCTTTACATCTTCTGCTACAGCCCATCACTGTGAGTCACCATCACTATGAGACAGACAGATGGAACTACACCCCCTCTGCTGCATGTCAGCCCCAGGAACCTCCTTTACCAAAACATGGCCTCAAGGCCCCTGCTGTGACTCCTCTGCTGGGGCTGGCACAACTCCTCAGCACCAAGGCATGTCTCAATTAACTTGGCATGTGAGGGCTGCCACTGCCAGCTCCCACTCTCTGTGGAACAGCTTCACCCCCCAAGAGGAGCTCCCAGCGTCCCCGTCATGGCAGCCCCGGAGGGAGAGGGGGGGAGTTCTGCAGCTGGAAGGTTGTCCTTGCTCTGACCCCAGAGGGTGGAAAGGGGGAGTTGGGGATGAGACATTCCAGCTCCTCAATTCTAATTTAATAAAACAACAGGGAGAGAAGAACAGGGAACAGAGGGATTTAACCCCTCTGCAGCTGGGTTCTGTGCTAGACAAGCATGGGTGTTTCATGTCAGCTCCTCTCTGGCTGGCAAAAACCTCAGCCAAAGCACTCTTGCTCTGCCCTCCTGCTGCCCTGCTCCTGGTAGCCCCCTGGCTCTCCCCAAGAGCCACACTGCCAGCCTTCCTGCCATCACCTGCAGGTCTGTCTTCATGAGCGAAGCCCCAGCCTCCACGATGTAGTGGCAGATAGTGCGCTGGCGTAAGGCTGCAGCCTGGTGCAAGCTGGTTTCACCACTGGAGAGGAAAGGAGGAGATGTGAGATGTCTCCCCTCAATGGGGACACGTGGCATGTGTGGGTGGCAGTGAGGGACAGCAATTCAGCTGCAGCAGAAGCTCATGGTGGGGTGCACGCTTGCCCAGGCAGCCCTGGCAGAGGAGGGGGTGCTGTGTGGGGATGGTCAGTCCAGAGTGGAGTGGGAACCATGAATGGTAATGAGAGCAAGGGCAGCTGAGAAGTGCCCAAACAACAGGTCACCTCACAAGAGAGTCTGGCCAACACTTAATGCAAGTCAGTCAGCAACTTACTTCTCCTGCTCTGTGGCATCAAGGATTTCTGAAGGGGCTGTGGAGAGAAAGACAGTGGAGGGTGAGACCTGACTGCAGGGCAGAGACAGACCCACCTGCTCCTCAGCTGCACTCAGCACCTTTCCACAGGGGCTGCTATATCTGTGCTGCCTGCAAAGGTCCCAGCTCCAAAGCACTCAGGCCAGCAATGGCATCTGAACTCGGCTGAGACCAGAGAAGAAGAGTTGTGAGCTCATTACAGAGTTATTTATTTACAGTTTATTACTCTAAACAGAAATAAAGTGGCCTCTGTTTCACTGGGAGCTGCCAAAAACAACAGGTCAGCTGACCTGAAGGCAGAAGCATCACACAGAAATGTTTCCCAGAGACATGCTAGTCCCTGCCATGATATGGCAACAGCCAAGAGGGCACCCCAGTACTGGCAGAGAGATGCCAGGGAAAGCCTGTAAGCCAGGAGGAGGCAGCAAACCCAGAAAGAAGAGATCTAAGCCCAGGAGTGCCTCCTCAGAGTAGGGGGCTGGGCTTTTCCAGCTGCCAGCCTCCCCTGCTAAGAGTGGCACTCTGGCCCCAGCTCACCATTCTCGATGATGTATTTGACGATGTCCTTGCTCCCTGATTTGACAGCATGGTGAAGGACAGTTTGGCCTGAAGAGTCTCGCACCATCAAGTCTCCTCCAGCCCGGTGCAGCTCTTGGAACTGCAGAATCAACAAGATTGCTCTGGATGAATTGCCTTTCCCAGCTCCAAGCGCCAAGCCTTGGCATCTTGTCCCCAGGGTACCCAGCAGGTTGTGTGGATATCTGGGGCCTGGCAGGGAGATTTGTCCAGCTCAGCCACACTCCCAAGTCCCTGCCCTTCATGTCCCCTCAGCTTCTTGCCAGGAGCTTTCCTGGTTTCCAGCCATCACTCCTAAAGGAAAGCCCTTGAAGGGAGGCACTCCAGAGCAATTGTGGAGAACAGCTAGAAGGCCTCCCTACAGCCCAAGGGGCAAATTAGCTGAGCAGGCAGCAGGAGCACCTACCTTGCTGAAGTTGCCACTCTTAGCAGCTTCTATCAGAGGGTCATCTGCAAAGGGAGATAGGTTGGGGTCAGAAAGGCCAAGATGTAATGCCATTTATCTAATCATGGACCAAAGGATTGGGCACTGGAGGCTCAGAGCAGTCAGCTGGAGCTCCTCTAGGTGCTACTGCTTGGTGAGACTGGTTTTACTTGGCTCCTCCACTTTCAGGCATTTAAGAGACAAGCCAGGGAGGGAGACAGCATGTAGCTGTGGATGCAGCTAGACCTCAGCCTCAGGGAGGTGTGCACACAGGGGGAGCAGTCTCTGCGCGTGGGCAGGATGTCTACTTGTAATGGAACCAAGGAGCAGATCTCCTGGGCATCAGCCAGAAGCCAAGACACTGCTCACTCATGACTCTCTCACACTTCCAGGCACTGGACTCTGCTTAAGCTCCAGGAAACATTTTCCATTTGCTCAGCTTAGTGAGGCCCCTGACCTTGTGCTCCCACCTCCTGGGTTCCCCCCAGCTCAGCCCACAGTGCTGACAAATCACTGTCAGGTCTCCCCTCCCCACCTCTGAGGTTACCTGCCTGCAGGGCTCCCACCCAGGACACAAACAGCAGGGCTCCTGCCTGTATGTCAGGGAAAGGATGGGCCCAAAAAAATGTGGCTGAAACCCAAAACAGCATCACCTGCAAGGGGGAGTGAGAGGACTCACCTTTGTGTGGGAGGCAGTGCTCAGGTTCAGCACTGGAAGGGAAGAAGAAAAGGCTTAACTATGCCAGTCTTGGCAGCAGATCTCCCAAAAGGGCATGCTGTGAGTAAAGGCATGCCAGCAGAGAAGCCTGCCCAGGGCACTCCTCCAACAGGCAGGAGTCCCTCAAGGGATTTCTGCTCTTTGGCCATGCCATCTGCCTATTCTCTGATCTTAGTTCTTCCCCATCCCTACTCCTACTTCTCTTGCTGCTCACAGCTCTGCTGCCCACCCACACCCAACGCTGGCCTTAGTTGGCCAGAAAGACACCCAAGGCCTTTGCCTCATGGACCAGATGCTGGATCTTGACACCATGGCTGAGCCACCTGATGATGCCTTACTGCCTCCAGCAGCACTGGCAGAGGAGCTGGGAAGATGGGATGGCATCTCACTCATTAGTCTAACTCAGCACTGAATTCCTGCTGGCTTCCAGGGAGATGTCTGACCCAGGGATCAGTAATATGAAGCCCATCCTGGCTCTCTCATCACTCTCCATCCTTCCTAAAGTCCAGCATTCCCATTCCAGACTTACCTTGGGGCAGCAGAGGAGGATGGAGAGGAGGAGGGGAATGCAAAATGATGCTTAGTGGGTGTGGCAGACAAGTCAACAAGGTCAGGCATGGCAGGAGAGGTGCCCACAGTTTGGGTGATCACCAGCTCTGGGTCCAGCACATAGAGCTCATCCTGAGAGATCTCAGTCACATAGTTGAGGTGCTCCTGAAAACCACAAATCCATCTCAGAAGCAAGACCTACTTCTGTACAGCTCCATCCCCTCACACTGCATCCCTTGTAGCCCACCCACTTGTTCAGCAGAGTGATGCTGGCTTGAAGAGTCCTGGGACCCATGCCAGGAAAGCCTCTGCATCTGCTTGTCTTTTTCATGCTTCCAATCTTCTGCTAACTTAGCAGATGGACCATGGATCTCATCTCCACATCCCCCTTGTGAAGACAACCCCAGTCAGTGGGTGCCCAGCCAGCCTTGAATAACATTGCTATTTTTTATCTCCTCTGCTGTAGGGTCCTGCAGACATCTCCCAACCCGAGTCTCTGTGCTCCTGCCCATGTTTCCTCCCTTTTCTTCTGGAATCTGGAGGTTCTGATGCTGGTCTAGGCCTGTCACACCACCCCTCCAAAGGATGCCACAGGGCAGGGCAGTGGTGTGAGACCTACACATCCCAGAGGCAAAGCTTCCCTGCAGTCCGTGTGAAGAGAGGACATCCAGGTGCCTTCTCAGCAGATGCTGGGTGGGACAAGAGTGGAAGGTGGGCCAAGGCCACACTCACCTGAGCACGGTCTATCCTGTAGAAGCGATCAGCTGTGGTTGCTGTAAGACAGGAAAAGAGAGACAGGGTGATTATTGGCACGCAGAGAGGAAGATGGCCACTTCCTAGCACTAAGTGATAGAGATCTATCCAGCTTGTATGGAGGGCAAAACAAAGCACCCACTAATGAGGAGCAGTGCCCTTCTCTTTGCAACCCTGTTGTTGTCCTCTTTACACCAGAGGCAGTCCCTTGGACCTGCAGATCAACATGCCCCTGTTAAACATGCCTTTTCTTGCTGCCTCCTCCTCAAGGACTCCTCACAGGGAGTCACAGGGAAGGCAGAATGTATTTAGCTGAGGCTGTGGCCTTTCTGGGGGCTTTTGAGTTCTCCAGTCTTGCAGTTGCAATGCGGCATTAGCCCAAGCAGATGAAGCTCAGGGCTGTGCAGTGCATGGCTCAACACTCTCTTGCACCAGATAAAGAACTGCTCCAATTCAACATGATGCACCTTGTATCATGTGAGATACCCCTACTGAGAAACAGAGACCTGGGAGAAGAGGGAGTGCAGTTTCACACTGACTTGACTGAGAAACATCCCACAGACCACCATAAGGGCATGTCAGAGCTTGTGACTGCCAGGTACAATGGAGGACACCACCACGGGCTGCAGATCCAAGCCCCTGCCTCCTAGGACAGCAGGATAACTTCAAACCAACCTCTGGCCTGTTGCTGGCAGAGTGAGTGCAACCCTCTGCTCATCTTTAGAGGAGAGATCCCCACAGCAGGAGAGAAGATCCTTTAACACCAATGGAGCAAAGTGGCTATGCTGGAGCCAGACCCAAGTGAACTTAAGGGAACTTAAACCATCATCAGGGAGAGCAGGACAAGCAAAAGCACAGCACCAGGCATGTTGGGTTCTCATACAACATGCAGTTGGGTGGCACTTTCCCTGTGCCCCACCAGTCTGCCCAGCAACCTGCCCAGGCCAGGTTGCTGTGGTAGCACCCTTGGGGATCCAGGGAATTCTCTCTGCAAACAGAATGGGAACAGGCCAGGGCAGACGAGAGAAGTAAAAAAGCTCAGTTTATCCTGTCCTGGCTGGAGATTTACAGCCAGGGAGCTGCTGCTGAAGGTCTGTGACTCAGCCACTTGAATGAACCTGTGCTGCCTTGAATGAGGTTCTGGCCTCTTTTCCTGACACATTTTCCTGAGCCCAGAACCTGCTGCTGGGAGATTGGCAAGAGGAGGGAAAGCAGTCTTAGTAGAGCAGTCCTGGGAGCAGCAGAACCAGGAGCCACACATGAAGGGCTGGAACCCTGAGGGGAGAAGCTGCATCCTTTCTGCCTAGCACAAGGCTTCCCAGGCTCACTTTGCAGCCCCTGGATCTCCTCTGCTGTGCTCTACAGCAGGTATTTCTCTTGGCCAGCTTCCAGGTACAGAGGGAGAGCTCTGGATGATTTTAGTCAGTGAAGGCAAAGGGAGAGGAGAAAGATACTTTCAAGCAAGGGAGAAGAAGCCCCATAGTGACAGACCACAGGCCTTTAAACTGCCTTCAGCTCTTTAGAAATAAGCAGCCAGAGGCAGCCTGGGGCAAAGTACAGGCAAAGACACGAAGATCTCAGCATTCAACATAAGTTTCAGGTGCCACATGGCCTTCAGTGACTTGTAACTAAGGGTCTGTCCTCTCACCCCTCCCAAATTCAGACACAGCACTCGCAGGGGAAGATGATACTCACAGTCCAGAAAACACCACTTGGGCGACAGCTTCTGGGATGACAGTGTCTTCAGTTTGGCTCCATCTCCTTCCTGCATAAAAAAAAATAAAAATAACAAAGTTGTGTCTCTTGTCCTTCCCATCTCTACCCAGAGTGTCCCTCCTGCTTTGGGAGGTCCCTGGAGACAGGGAGGACCAGAAGTGTATGAATGGAAAGAGGAAATTGAAGACAAGCAGAGCACACAGCAACAGGGAGCAGCATAAGACACTGTAGCCAACACACACCAGCTCACTGGAGAGAGTGGCCACAAGACAAGACCACAAGACTGGCATGGCATGCATGACAGATGAGCCTAGGTGATGGAGTGAGGCCATACACACCTGAAAGAGCAGGTGCTCTAAAGCAGAGGGCTGTGGAAGGAAATCCTGCAGAAAGGCAAGGTGTGCTGTTACAGCCTTTGTCTGAGCAGCCCCCCCCAGCCCCTCTCTCATCCCATTGGTGTTGCTTAATGTCCTCTCCTATATGGTTTTACTGCCTGGCCAAGTTCCTTGGTAACTGCTCTGCTTTAAGGCCAGAGCACAGTAGTTGCACAAGGAGAGAGAAGAGGTAAACACTGCACGGTGCTGGAAGAGCAGCAGTGTCAATGCACAGCTTTACAGCTACAGGGGGTTGCTGAGGCATCAGTCTACCAGGTTGATGCCATAAGAAAGCACTACCCTCTGAGATCAGAAGCTGCTAGGCATGCATCTGTCTGCATGGCCTGTCTGTCTGGGCAACAGGGAGGCAGGGGACAGGCATGAAGAACAGGCAAAGCAAGGAGCTGATGCCAGCCTGGGCAAGCAGCTCTGCAACTCAGCCCTGCAGAACACTACACACACACAATGGGATTTTCTTAGGCACAAGGGCCAGCTAACTAGGGACTGAGTGGGGTCCTTTCAATCTTCTGAGAGAAAACCAGACTGAACATTATGGCACCAGAGGTATGCTGTGGGCTCAGAAGGCATTGCTCACCAGAAGCCAGGGTTACACAGCCTGTGTCCAAGTTGTAGAGACAGGGCTGAAGGAACACAGCACAGCAACAAACGGGACAGAGGAAAGGCCTCCCCAAACACCCAGGGGGTGACAGGCCTCCATATGGTGAATGCAGATTTTTTTTCACTGTTCCTTAATTTCTCTGGGCTACTGAAACTCTCAGCCTGAAGAACAAGGTTAGAAGAGCAGCACTGAGAGAGAGGCTGACAGAGAGGAGGGAGCAACAAGCCAACCAGCTTGGGATCCTGACTCCATTATGGGGTACAGGAAAACTGTGACCTGCTATCAGAAGCAGGAGCATGGGTGCATGCAGGTCAAAGAGGCTTAGAAATCCCTTCCTGAGCTCCTCCATCCCCGGCATGAAACCATTACTCCTTCCCAGGCAAAGCCTCACCTCCTGCAGCCTCTCAATTTGAGTCCGGCACAACTCCAAGTCACTGTCTCCTGGAACCACAATTATCCCCAGTGGCACGGCTGCATGACAGGGAACAGAGACAACTCAGGGAGCAGCCCACACCCCATCCCCAACACCTCACCACCTCACACAGCCGAGCTGAGGACACTGCCGGGCTCCCACCCCCTGGTCACTCACAGGCTTCCTTGAGCTTTTCCTTGTCATAGTGCAGTGCCTCATAGTCGCGCATGCTAATTCGGCTCACCTGGATCCGCAGCCGCTCAGGCACTGGCTGCTGGCTGCATGCAGGAGGGAAGGGAAGAGATCAGCAAGTGACAACCCACTTCTGTGACCTGATCCCTTCCCGGGCCTTTCTTGAGAAAGGACTGAAATGCCCTTGGGAGTAACGGATTAGTCCCATTCGTTCTCCCCCTGTCCCTTCTGCTTCGGAGAGGAGCAGAAATTGGGAAATTGGTCTGAGGAACCTACTCGTTGAGCAGAGGCATGGAGTTGCGCCGTTTGGTCTTCTGCACCATGTTGGCTTGGTTGCGCAGGGAGATGTAGATGCAGGAAGCTGCCAGCTTGCAGGGCTCTCCATCCACCTGCATGGGGATGGCCTTGGATGTGGTGAGAACCACCTGCCGGCATTGGCACAGCCTCTCCCCGTGGCCACCGACCTGCAAGGCAGCCTGTGAAAAGGTCCAAAGTGAGAGGAGAGCATGGACTGAGGGGCAGATTGGGGAAGCAGCCATTGTCATGCTGCAAGTAAACCAAGGTCTGGAAGGGATCGACAGAGACCAGAGCATGACAGCACCTGGCCTGAATTTCAGATTGCAGGCCAGCACTACAGCTCTTCAAGAGGGAAGCTGTGGAGCTGGGGGGTGGCTGATTCTTGGTCAATGGGACCAGCTACAACTTGCAATGGCACCAACTCACCAGGGATGTCATGGTGAAGCCAATCACTTCAATGCAGCCATCATCATGGCGCTGTGGCTCAAAGTCATGGTGCTCCCCAGGGTTACCCCAGGGCATGGTACCTGCACAGTACCTGTGAAGAGACAGCAAGCAATGCATGGACTGTCCAATCTCAAACCTGGGCAGGGATCTGTGGCACGGTGATGAGGAACCAAACACATGAGGGCAAGCCCTGGCTCTGCTCACCTGGGGATGTTCAGGAAGACCAGGCACTGGGGCTTCAGGTCCTGGATCTTGGAGGTCAGGTCTGTGCCATCACACTGGAGACAACACAAGGGCATTCAGCTGGTGTAAGGGGGATGCTGGTCCACCCTGACCCCTGGAAGGAAATGGCCTTCCCCTCTGCTCCCTGCAATGACTGCCTTTCATGCCAGGGGAAGATAGTGTCCCCAGGAAGATATCCTCTCCCCCAGGTCCTAAGGTATCCAGTGTGCCAAGGGACCACTCCTCACCTCTCCATAGTTCAACCCCCACCTTGGCCTAGAGCAGCCCTGTACACTCACAACCAACTTGATGTGTTTCGCCAGGTCTCTGGAGCTCCCCGTGAGGAAGTCGGAGAAAGCTGTCTGTCAAGGCAAGAGACAGCATCAGCACCTGCACATTCACTGGAACAGGCAGCCTGGAAGCCTGCCACCAACCTTCAGACCTCAGCTGCTGAAAGCAGCAAACCCCTCCCTTGTCCATTGGCAAAAGCCTTCTCTTCTCCCCTCCCCAAACAACCTGAACCATTCCTCTGGCCATTTTGCCTACCAAAAACCTCAGGGCACCTTCAGTAGCACCCTGCAGTATTCCTTTGACAGCCCAGTCCCAGCTTTAGGGAAGAGCTGGCAGAGTGGATCTCCTCTTGTGAGAGACTCAAGAGACAAATTTCATCTCAAGCTGCAATGAAGTATCATAAAACAGAGCTGATGTGACAGCATGGCCTCTGTTACACAGATCCTAGGGTGCCCCAAGGGTTTAGCTGTACAGAGAGGAGGGCAGACACAAACAGGAGAGATATGAGATGGTACAGAGCAGCTCTTGGACTGCTTAAATACCAGTCACCCAACCACACAGGTAGGGAGATATACTGAGGATGGAGAGAAGGGGAGACAAAGATGACAGACACAAAACCATAGAGGTGAGATACAGAAAGGTGGTCTAATTAGGCAGGGAGATGTAACTGTCCCAAGGTATAAAAGACAAAAACAAAGTAGTGTGGGGACTCTACGGAAAGGTTTCTTGTTCTTATGTAGGGGGACAGATTTGCTTCACCAGAGCTCCAGGGAGAGGTCCTGCCTGGGTTACTGTCTGTGAGACAGAAAATGACAGTGGCAGGAAATCAAGACAGCAACTGTACCACAGGCCAAAGGGCAAGTTGTAACCACCAGCAGCACTCACAGCCAAAGGGAAGCTGTGACTCCCAGGACTGCAGCCCTTTTCCAGAAACTCCAAGTTTGAGGAGGGCTCAGCCTGGGTGCATATGAAGGCCCATGTAACTGATGGTGAGTGAGTTGAGTTTGCAGAGAGGAGCCAGGGCCATACCTGTGCTCCAGCTGATGCTAAGACTGCTCTGAAGACATGCCCACACACTCACCCCAGCATAGAACATTTTATTCCGAAACCGGCTGTTGAACTTCTCTGGGTTGGCCTCTAGGGAAAGGAGAAAAAATGTCCAGGTCACTGGCCTGCACGTGGAAACACTTCACTTGCCACCTCTTCCAAGACATGGCTCTCCAGCTAGCCTCAGCCAGGAAGCAGCTCCCAGCTCTCTTCCCATGCAGGCACCTCTCTACACCTCTTCCACTCTGCAGCCTCCACTGGCCCCTCAGGTTTCACCTCCAGCCCTATCCCTGGGGCAATCCTCTTGGTCATTTTCCCAAGGAGTATTTTACCCTTGGTCATATTCCCAAGGAGGTGCCCCACGTCTGGGGCACCCCAGAACCACAGCCCCTGCCTCAGCCTCGCCACTCCCCCGATACCTCGGGATTCATGGAACTCCAGTGTCACTCGTGCATCAAAGCCAAGGCTGAAGTAGTTATTAAAGACATCCAAAGGGAGCTGGAATGGAAAGAAGGGACAAGGGTAAGGCTGCCAGGATGTGGTGATGGCTAAGACGAGGTCAAGCTACAGCAGAGCCAGGCACTATGCTCACGATTCTGAGGGAGCAGAGGCTTGCCTTCCACTCCATACACACCCCAAGGAAAATACAGAGATCACCAGCCTGAAATGATGGACCCTGGCTTCTCAGGGTAAGGGATATGGTCCAAGAGGACACACTCTGCTATCCAAACTACTTCCAATCACCCATATTTTGGCTAAAAAAATAGTATCAGAAGGGACTGGGCTTACACCTGCTGCAAGCTGCAGTTAGAAACCTTCAGTGGACATTTACTTCTGATCTCTACATGCCTCAACATGAATGCCACAGGTTCAGAGCCATGAGGAGAGGGGTGGAATTGGAGTAGGGAAATGCCAGCCCAGTACTGGGGCCTCAGGTGCAGTGGGAAAAGGAGAACACAGACCCCTAACACAGGGAATGACTGTGGAGAGGAGGAGTTACCACCTTGTCAGCAGCTGCCTCATCCTTTTCCTCGGGGTTTGCATCAGGGTTTGGCTCCACATGGAGATTCCAGCGATCAAGCTGCACAATGTTCCCATCTTCCACGTGTGACAGGATCTTGGATAGAGGCTCATCTGTGTAACCCTGGTGAAGAGCAGGACTTGGTGAGCCTCCTACCTACCCTCTGCAGAGATGTCTTCTTGTTTGGGAAGACATCCCAAAGCAAAGGATGGGGAAAAGATCAACTGTACTTGAATGCTCAACAAAGCAGGACTTTGCATTTAAAATACATCTTCCTTCTAAATACATCTTCCTTCTAAAAATCTCCTCAGGTTTGAAATAATGATTTCTTTTGTTAATGTCCTAATATATTATAACCTAACTCAGAATAATTACAATGTCAGAAGAACATTAAGATCCAAACTGCATTTATTTGTTGGCCTATAGTTAGGGAAAATCAAAGCAGACAGCCAGTGCAAATCCCCACCCAAGTGTCTGGAACCAGAGTAGAAGTGCTCAGCCCCACTCTGTCAGCAGTGAGCACTTCTGCAGATCACTTACCCCACCCCAGTTCAGTGTCCTGGCCAAGTCATTCCCTGTCCCCAAAGGAAGGATAGCTACAGGAGGAGGTGGGTTGAGGCATAACTGGTCCAGAATGGAGAGTATCCAGCCCACCTGCTCGAGCAAGAGAGAACAAAGAAACAGTTGGTTATTCCAGGGACCATCAGGCAGCTGGAGGTGACTTGGAGCAATAGCAATGTCAGAGGGGAGAGATGGGTCCCCTTAGCCACCACCAAGGCTATTCACAGCCCTTAATGCTCCAAATGGGTGCTGCAGGAGATAGCAGTAAACTCAGTGAGGATACTGGCCCCCAGGAGGGAAAAAAATACAGACAACCCATAGACTAGCACTCCCTGGTGCATGGGGGGACCCTCAGTATTCAGTGTCACCAGCTGGATCATGGACAGAGTGTGCACATTTTGCCCTGTTCTGGACTACAGTAAGAAGGGCTGCTGCTGGCACTGGAAAGTCCTGGGGAAAGGGTACTGATGGCACGAAGGGGACTCACTGTGCCATCTCCTCCGCACGCCAGGATCCGGAGGTTGTGGACCTTGCGGTAGAGCTCCAGCCTGCAGGGAACAGAGAAGGTACAGAGGGGTGGGAAGAGGCACTGCAAGTGTTAGACAGCAGCTCAAGGCTCCCTCCACTTGCAGAGCCCATAGCATTCACAAAGCTGCCTGCATGTCTCCCTCCTCATCACCACAGCAGTTCAGAGAAGTGGTCAAAGCCACAGGAACTTTGGCTTCAAGGGAAGAGCAGGGTGCCCACAGCCTGTGTACATGTATATAAGCCAAAATACAGTAAGCAGACAAGATTCATGTGATGTTAATGGAATATAATGATCTAGAATGTCACCACACAGCTGGTCTCTTTGCCACTTGAGCTTTGAGATCAGACCTGTACTTGGCAGGAAACACTGACTGCAACGTGTCCTATAGAGGTCTCTCAAATTATGAACTTCTGGGGGGCTTCTTTGTGCAAAGGAGCTATGGAGCATCAGGCCTCCACCAGATGTGGGAAGAGCTCTGGGGAGGAATCTCTGGGGCAGGGCTGGGGGAGAGAAGGGTGCTGCCCATATCAGTACTCACGCCTCCTTGGGTCCACCCTGGCTGAGGTCAAAAACTTGCCGTGGGTTGAGATACCACATGAAGGACTGGATGATCTTGGCTCCCTGTGAGGACAAGAAAGACTAAAGCAAGGAACAGGGAGTTCCCATTGGACAGGGGAAAGAAGGCATCTGGTCCTGAGGACAGGCCAAAATAACTGTTCTGGAGGGACTCAGGCAAAGCCTGGTCTAGGTGGGAAGCAAAACTAAACTCAGTCCTCAGCAATCAAATGACAATGCACCCACAGAGCTGTCTTCTGGAGATGTAGGACAAGGCCATACCTGATTCCCACCACTCTTGGGGTTCACAAACACCAGCAAGGGTTTCATCAGAGGAGCTGGCATAGGCTTGATGACAAAGGGTTTCCACTTTCCCTCCTGAAAGAGACAGTGCATGTCCTTCACCACATGCAGGGAAATGCGAACTCCCACCTCCAGCTACAACCTAACATCATACATCAGAAGTGGGAGGAAGAGAATGTCCCAGTCACCCTGTAAGCCTAATAGCTGGAATCTGCCCTGTGTCCCTCTAGCTCACTCTTCTTAAGATCACTGCAAAGCTCCCTTGTTCCCAAATTTTGCTCCTTGCTGCTCAGCCCCTGCACTATTCCAAGAAAAGGCCATTCCCTGTCCCCTCATCTCTTACCTCGGCCCCCTTTTTGCTGGATTTCCTCTTGAACGATGTCCTCTTCTTCTTCTTACTAGATTTCAGTGGATTCTAGAGAGAAGAGAAACAAACTCAATAACGCCATGAGGAGCTGCTGGACAATCAAGAGTTGTGACAGAGCCACAAGAACTGAGGTGAGTTACCTGGGGCCGTCGGACCCGCAGAATCCAGGTGGGAGGAACAACGACAGCAGCGTGAGCCCCCAGCGAGCAGGGCTCTTCAATGTGTTGCAGCATGAAACATGACACTTTGCTGTGATACTGGGGAAGGAGAAGACAAGAGACAGAGAGAAAACTCAGCTTCTCAATTTGCTGGGGACAGCCAACTTTTCCTCCTCTCAGCTTCTCCCATGCCAGTGCAGGGAGTGTTGGAGGAAACCACAAAGGAATTTTGTAATATGGAGAAAGTTTCACTTAGGAGCTCCCAGCTATCATGGTACAGCCTCTCCCAGGAAGAGAAGCTATTAAGGGAAGCAGTCTGGGGAGTCCCAGCAGAAAGCTGAAGCCATTAGATGCAGCACAGACTGCTGAGATATTTAATGAGGGCTTTGCTTACCGCTTGCTTGCACCAGGAACAGCTGATGGCTACAATCTCTTTACTGTGGAAGGCAAACTTCTGCTGGAAACCCTGTGGAAGGAAGGGTAAGAGGCCTAGGGAATTCCCTCACAGCTTTCTACTACCCAACAGTACTTTCCCACCACCAGGAGAGACATTAACAAAGAGAGTGTGCCTGCAGCTGGAGCCCTCCAGTTCCCTGTGAGATAGCCCCAACCACCACTATGGTATCAGGGAGGGACTCTGCAGGGGTGTGTCTACTGCCCGAGGAAAGCATGTCAGGGAGACAGCCTTCTCCAAGATTGATTTAGCCCACGGTGAGAACAACTCTACGTGGGAAGCACTTGTGTAAGTGATTCATTGCAAAACAAGGCACGTGTCTTGGTATTGCTGTAGGCTGCTGCCACCAAACAAAATACTGGGATACTTCTGGTCCCCAGCGTGTTTTTCTCTCTGGTTTGACCTTACCTTTCCTTCAGGTTGAGGAAAAAAAAGTAAAGTAAACAAAAATATGCCCTCTTACCTTGCCACACTGACGGCATTTCCCTTCCTGCCGCCTCCGATGGACCCAATGATGCCGGACAACTGTGGGCTAAAAGGAAAAGGAAAAAAAAGAAAGTGGAAGGCCCAGCATGTGAGAGAAGGCAGGAACAGCCAGGAGGAAAAGACCCAGACACCCAGGCCAACCAGTATCATTGCTCTTGCAGCATGGCCACTGCTCACATGATGCCATGCTCCCCTCTGGGAGAAGGCAAAATCAAGTGAAGGACAACTAAAGGATCTGGACTAAGAGTTACATGAGAAGGGATCCATGGTAAGAAAAGCAAAAGAAGAGGAGGAAAAAAGGCTTAAAATGACACTGAAAGCTTCACGTTACTGTGCCACACTGGTATTTTTGAGAAAGCAGCAGCCCTGTATTTGAGTACCTTTTGTCTACTGCATCTGCTGTGCCAACACAAACATGATGTGGGGGCAGCAGCTGTTATCTGTGTTATCACAGTGGCCTGTGTTTGAGCCATCCACAACCACCCCAGAGCACCATGTGGGCTATGCTGGCTCCACAGACTGAAGAGTGAAGCACGAAGCCTGACAGGTGCTTCAACCAGTGCAGTTCAGCAGACAGGTCCCAGGCCACAGCTTATGCCCAGTACATTAAAACACAGGCTAAAGGAGTATGACACCACCACTGTGGGCATCTTCCACTGCCACATTGAGTACCTGTGGCACCCAGGTGAGGGAAGAGCAATAAAGCAAGCAGTAAGCCTGTATCGTCCTCTTTCAAATTGTTGGAGACTCAGGGACCTGCCATTTGCCAGAGTCTCCACTGTTCGCTTGGGGACCAGTTCAAGGAGGAAAAAAACTCTGCCAACAGACACTGCAGGTTCCCCTCTTGCAGATGCAGGAGTTTTAGAACATGCAAACAAGCAGATGCTGTGCCTCTGAGCTCCTCACACTCAGTCTGTGCTGCTGCCTTGCAAAGAAACATCCATTTTACTGAGCCATCCTGTTGGAGCCAGGAGGCAGCATGATGCCTGCACTCTGACAGCCAATGTGCTACCAGTATCTGCTGCTTTTGCCACCAAAAAGGGAAGGCAGGGGTGGGCAGCTGCAGATGGTGTCCCAGGCACATCTCTCACCTCACGTACATTCCGGGATCCTGACTCTCTGAAGGAAGGTTTGCAGCGGAAATTGATCTGCGAATTGAACACACACGAGAGAAATCAGTAAAACCATCATGCCCAAAGGAAACCTACTGGACTCGATTTTACTACAGCAGGCCCAGAGCCTCTGGAGATGTTCTATGCTTGCCATGAAAGCCCTCACACATCTGCTACTGAAGAAAAATGGGGCCTGGGGTCCCAATCATGTCACTAGATGCTCCTTTTGGTACTGTTTCCTTAACAGACCCCTCTTTGCAAGGGCACATTGCAGTTCCCCAATCTTGTTGTTTCATTGCCCAAGAGAAAGGGCTGCCCAGAAGGACTTAGAGCTTTGCAAGAGGGCTTGATAGGCTCTACTCACTTTCTCCAGCTGTTCGATGCAGGGTGTGTGCACTATGATCTTGCAGGCTGCACACTTACGCCTGGAGAGAGGTTTTTGCTGGAGGATGAGAAAAGGGGAGGAAAAACATGCACATGAATACCAGTGTTGAGAAGCTGGCAAGCTCACCCCTCCTCACATCTCTACAATCTTCAGGAAGCACAAGTCCTATAGAAAAGTTATATACACCTAAACTCCTTGCAAGTTAAGGGATGTATGTGTGTCTTGAACAGATGCTCTCAAGTTTGGGACAGAGCAGAGGGGTGTTCTCCCACTATCCTGTCTCACAGTCCTAGGTGTCTTCTGACAGCCTGAGAGCACGACAGAAGCTGGTCTAGGAGGAACTCACAGCACTCCCATGGCAGTAAGCCTCATGGGCAGGCACAGGATGGCGTCAGTGCTCCATGTCCTGCACCACAAGCAGGAACTCCCCTGCAAGCTGGGAGAGAGGACTGCAGCAACACCTTAAGATCAGCCCTGCCTGCAAGGTCTCGTTTTTTTCACACTCATTTCTCTCCTCCATTGAAAGGTCTTGGATACAGATTGTCCCTCTAAGGCTGTGAGATCTCAACAGCCTCCCTCTGAAATATCATCATCATATCACTTAGAGGTGAGCAGCAACCCTGAATCAGGTTCCCATTGCAAACTGATCACTGGCAGAAATTGGGAATGAAGACCTCCAGCACACAGAAGTAGGAGGGAGACACTCCCCACCTTGGCAGCCCCACAAACCCCCACATTTTCACCAGCAGCAGGGGCTTCTCAATGTCCCCACTTGGCCCCGGGTGACTCACCAGCAGCTTTGCCATACAGTTCTGTTCTCCAACATAGCAGAAGTCCCCAGAGACATTGGTCTCAAACCAGATGTGTTCCCCATAGACTGCAGTCTCCTGAATGAAATAAGGCAATGAGTTTTTTTCAGAACAGCCCCAGATAAGCATCCAAGCCCCTAAAATGCTTTGTGCAAGGGACACTATACCAGGGCAAAGATGGGGGTAATATGTTGGAGCTAGATATAGGCTAGAAGACAAGATTCACAGAACAACAAGGGACAACATCTGGACAGATGAAACCTCACCAAGCTGCTGCATGGGAAGAGCCTGCTGCTCCTTGGCCAGGAGCCCATTCCATGCAATGCCCAGCAAAACATGCTACAACTTACACTCCAGTCCACAGTGCTGCATATCTGCCTCTCCGAGTCGCTCCTCAGGGCTAGTGCAGGGTTTGGCTGGGCTACCATGTGTTGGAGACTGGACTTGGCAATAGCTTTCCTGGAAGACACAGGAGGGCTAGCTATTAGATAAAGGTAAGAGAAATACATGCAAAGAACAGCCTGCTTCTGGGATGGATGGTGAGGCTGGAACAAAACATCCTCGGGACCAAGAGGCTGGAAATGAGACAAATCCCCAACACCACCAGCCAAGGAGTACCTGCCCTACAAGGCAGCCTTGTGGAATGAAAAGGTCCTGGTAACATTGTGACAGCTCAACTTAAGACACCCTGCAACCCTGCTGGGTTGACAAAGGTGACAGGCCTGTTGCAAAACAGGCTGATGAGCCCTTGCCCTGCAAAGGTTCCCCACAGCTCTCCCATACCAAAAGACCTCAGAGCCCAAGGCATTTTTTGTGAACCACCACAACTAGCCAGAAAAAAAAAACCAAAACAAAAAGCAGCTGTTAGTTTGGGGCTGGTGAGCTTCCCTCGGGTGCACCAGGGTGGAGGAAAGGAATAGCAGAGCTGGCCAGCTGGAGAAAGCACACATCTCCATCCCAAAACCATGTCTGCCACATCCTTCTGGCCCTGGGCTGGCAGAAGACACTGGGAAGCCAGGGAGTCTGTGCTGAGAGCACCCAAGCAGCGCTGACCTGAGTGGGAGATTCCTGGGGCACATGAGCAGCGCCTCAAGACAACGAATGGCAGCCAGAGGCAATGGCGCTGCCCCTTCCCTCCTTCCCCACTTGAGCATCCAGCCTCCCCCTCCACCCGGGCACTGCCCCCTGGAAGGCCACTGCCATAGGTACAGCAGCCGGGGACTCCATCCGTCTGGGTCGGCGCAGCAGGTGAGCTCTGGGGAGGGCGGCAGAGAGGTGCCTGCCTGCAGACATTCCCGGGCAGCTCTGGGCCAGCAGACGCAAGTGGTTGGGCGGGAACAGCCCAGGCCGAAGGCCATTGCTGGAGCGGCGGTGCTGGCTGAGGCGGCGGTAGCGCCCCGACAAGATGGCCCGGCCATAGGTGGCAAGGGATTAGACCCAGCCAGCACGGGTTTAGGAAGGGCAGGTCCTGTCTGACCAACCTGATTGCCTTTTATGATCGGGTGACCTGCCTGGTGGGTGAGGGGAAGGCTGTGGATGTGTCTGCCTGGACTTCAGCAAAGCCTCTGACACCGTCTCCCACAGCATTCTCCTGAAAAAGCTGTCAGCCCACAGCTTGGACAGGAGCACCTGCTGGGTGGATGCTGGAGGGCCGGGCCCAGAGAGTGGTGCTGAACGGTGCTGATCCAGTTGGCGGCCGGTCACCAGTGGTGTCCCCCAGGGATCAGTGTTGGGCCCAGTTCTGTTTAATATCTTCATTGACAATTTTGATGAGGGGATTGAGTGCATCATCAGCAAATCTGCAGATGACACTAAGCTGGGGGGGAGTGTGGATCAGCTGGAAGGCAGGAGGGCTCTGCAGAGGGACCTGGACAGACTGGAGAGTTGGGCTGATTCCAACGGGAATCCCCACCGACTCCCACCCGGTGGGTCCCTCCATTTTCCTGGCCTAAAGAAATAAAACAATTGGGCAAGTAAAAAGCAGGGCAGGCAGATTTGGTAGAAGCTGGCTGAGAGAGCTGCAGTACAGCAGAGAAAGGCTAGGAAAATGATCCCATCTGTCCAGCTGAAAACTTCCTTCTCCTGGGGGAAAGGTCTTTGCTCAGACTCTCAAGCTTCCCCTGCCCAACCCTTGAAGCTTGACAAGCTGCCTGAATGTTGCAGCAGCCCATGGAAAGCCCCACAACACAGGTAGAAGGTGCTGAGATAGTTCCAGTGCTGGCAGCTCAGCTGGAGCAGAAGCAGCTGAATCCAGCTAGCTCCAGCTCTCCCCTCCTCCAGAGCTACTGCTCTGCTTCCCACCCTCCAGCTGCTGCCTCTTTTCAGTTGCTCAGTAGAGAGGATTTGTTCAAGGGCAACTCAAAAAAACTGCCAAGACACACTGTCTAGTAGAGGTAAACTTCTGGTTCTTCAGTTGTTCCCAAGGCAGGGGACTCTGGATTGCAGCAGCCTGTAGGCACAAGCCACCATCATCACTCCCCATCTCCATGCTGTCACTGCTCCTCTACCCATCACAAGGGTACAAACACACCACTCACCACTGCACTAGTGAGTGGCGAGTCAGCTGCTGCACTCATTTCTACCTTCCATCTCTTCTCATGCTCTCTTATGCACTCATTTGCAGGTCAGCAATAGCAGAGGATCTTCAGGAGAACACCCTGGCCCAAACCTCCACTGCCCTGAGGTCTACAGAAATGAGCAAATTCATCAGAAGTTTTCCTTTCTGTTTGGGATATGGATGTATGATGGAATATACATGTTACTTTCTGGAAGGGCAAACTGAAGCTTTTGTTTAGTGCTTGTACTACAAGCAATCCACTGAGCTGTATCCCTAATTTCTTTCAGATGCAAATAAAGCTGAGTTTGTATTTATGGTGAAAGCCAGGCTTGGTTTGGTTTCCTCCAGACTGGTAGGCAAGGAAGCCAGCTCTTCAGTTTCCAGTCTCATTGCCATACCTGTATGCAGTGAGGTAGGAAAAGGGGGGGA
>JAAWXA010000028.1:4218426-4332048 GCA_038090715.1 Florisuga fusca
AAAGGGGGGGAAAAGGGGGGGAAAAGGGGGGGAAAAGGGGAAACACTGCAGTGCTCCATTCCTGTCTTTTCTCCCCATTGTCTCCAGGATGATGCACAGTAAATTGCATCATTACCAATAGGTGTTAAAAATTGTCTGAACAAATTAAATGTGTTAAAACAGGAGAGAGCACTACCTGGGTGTTTTACATTGCAGCAGACCTTTTTTGGTCATCTCTAGCTGCTGAAGGAGTTCTGTCCAGCTACATCCTGAACACACTGAACAGATGCTCCCTCCTTGCTCAGATATTCCACTGTCTTGAAGCTGCTGTACTGATTGCTGAGCTGCTGCTATGGGCAGGAAGATCTCTCAACCCCACTTCCTTCCTTTTTGCACCACTATCTGATGAGGAAATCTGCTAGAACAACCTTGGCTTGACATTTATGTTTGCATCCTAGCTGATGATGGGCTTTTTTATCTTCAGGACTGTCTGCAAGTGGCACATGGACTCATGCTCTAGCCACCAGTGATGATGATTATTACCAGGAGTAATCTGTAAAACCCATCACAGCAGCACATGACAGCTCAGATATAATGGTGAAGATATCCCCACCTCTTGCAACTTCCAATCTGAGCTCCAAATAATGTATCACAGGTGCTGAGAGCTGCCACTGGTGGAGCAGATGGACTGAGGGCTGGGTGTGCCCCAGGGGTGATGTGCACCAGGAGAGCTGCACACTGCACAGAGAGGGGCCTAAGAGGAGCTAAACCCTGGAAGCCCCTCTCCTAACACCTGCACATCTCTGGGATCTCCCCTGTTTGTTACTGAGACAAGGCAGAGAAGAGCTGGCACCCGTGGCTGCTCTGCAGACTGCATGGCTTGGCTCAGCTGGGTAAGGAGGCTGGATGGAGGCAGCCTGGCATTTGCATGGTGGGAGGGAAAGGAAGTGCTGCTGCACACACTGGGATACCAACTCTACTTAGGAGCAGCTTCACACTGTCATTTCAATCTCCTCCTGTGATTGAGGAAGGAGCCAACAGCCCTGGTCTGCTTGTGTTCTACCATCAGAGCTCTTGGAAGGTGTTTTTTTCTAACCAGTCCCTTCAGAGC
Source organism: Florisuga fusca (assembly GCA_038090715.1). Lineage (NCBI taxonomy): Eukaryota > Metazoa > Chordata > Aves > Apodiformes > Trochilidae > Florisuga > Florisuga fusca. The sequence continues at coordinate 4,219,517 of JAAWXA010000028.1, forward strand.
TCTGTAGACTCCTATGCTCCTTGCCTGGCATCAGTGGGCAGAGATGCTGCTGAAGCAGGAACATAACCTGGAGCATGGGCAGGCAACAGTGCAGCCCTGGAGAGCTGGGTGAGAATGGGGCTGCTGCAGAAAGCTCCCTGGGCACTCAGAGCAAGCTGCAATCTCTTCCTCTTGAGGACAGAGCCTTGGTGGGAGGATGTAAACACCCTTGGAAAGTCTAGCAGGATTCAACGAGGAAAAATTTGCATCTCATAGCTTCAGCAGACACAGAGCTTGTGGATAAGGTGGTATGGAGGCCCTGCTCTCTGGACAGTTAGAGACCATCCCTCCCACGGTGGTGGTAGCTCAAAAAATAGACAGGCTGACTCCTAGGGCTAAACATGCAGTGTCCCTCAAGGCACAGGCTCTGTCCACTTCAGGGAGAGCTTCTGGATATTCAGCTCTGTTATTTGGCTTTGTTCCACTGGTCTCAAGCAAAGCCTCACGTACTGGACTGAACAGGCCCTCTGTGTCCTTAAGACAAAGTAAGGATGCTGGGCTGTACACCTGGTTATCCCTTCCTCCATGTTGTTATTCCCTCTGTCCCTCCAGCAGCCTGGTCTCTTCCTACCTACCTATTTCCAGAAACAAGAGAGATCCCAGGTTACCTTCATACAGTGCCAAACCTGGCATCCCTCCCCTGGCACCAAGGGTAGCTAGAGGACTCTACTGCAGGACACTGCTGGCAGCTCAATACAAAAGCCTCGAGCCCGAGAGAAGTCTGGATTTGAAAAATGCTATCAGCTCTTCCTGACCTTTCAGCAAACCTCCAATTAGTTGGCTGGAAAGCGTTTTTTTCTAACCACAGGGCTACAGCAAGGGCAACAAATCTGAGAGCTTTGCCCTGCTCTGTGCCAGGCACCCATCCTGATGGCACGTGGCTGTGCCCCAGCTTGCTGCAGGTGCTGAGGAGCTGCTGTGGCACCAGAGCTGGCAGTGTGCAAGCAGGAACCTGCTTCAGTTTACAAGCTGTCTTCCCCTGGCAAGGACACTAGATTTGCTCAACACAACCACAGGGAAACTGTGTTATTAATAGCAACCTCTCCATGACACTAAGATCTCCTGAGGTGTTTCCTCTCTGTCCCCTCCCAGCCAGGATACCAGAGGAACCAAGGGATAAGAGCCCAGGAGCCCATCCAGGGAGCTGCTGCTCATCCCCATACTGCTGACATACCACCCTGTGCCTTCACCCTCAACTTCCCTCATAAGCTTGCACCCACTCACACCCTTTCAGCACTCTGATACTCCATCTTCCCACATACACTACCACTCCCACACCACCCCTGTGGATAGTCTGTCCCCATTCTCCTTTCCTACTCCCAGGCATCTGTCTCCAAACACTCCTCTCCCTTGGGCTCCCTGGCCAGCCCTCTCTGATGCACCACAAAGAGCAACCTGCCTAGATGAGGTCTCCTGAGGAAGGTTCCCCCACACCAAAGGAGGAAGGGAGCACGCTGGTCTGGTCAAGCTGTGGTGCATCCCTCAGGGCTTTGGTTGCAGTGAGGTGTGTAGCAATCAGCAAGTTCTCAAATTATGCAATTTTTTTCTACCCAAAATTTTTATTCCAGCTGTAACCTCTCCTACATCATGCAGGATGCTCCACTGTGCTGGCTCCAGCATAACCAAGGAGATAAGGCTCCCCCAGCACTAAGGTAGGGAGGCTCTGTCCAAACCATGACTGTTTTGAAGTATCATGAGGAGTGAGCTACAGGCTGTGCTTACCTTCTATTTTAGGATTCATTAATTTGATCTACTGCAGCAAGTGCCACTGCTTACATGGCCCACAGCACCTTGCTTCCAGGCTTCTGATCTGCAGGACCATGCCATTCCCAGGGCAAACTGTGACAAAGGACATCCCGAGTTATACTGTCACCCTCACACTGCAGAGGAGGAGGGGACTGCTGCGACCTTAAGGTTGTCCCTCCAGGTTGCAGAAGGCAGTTTATAGTCCTTGCAGGGCACTCAGAGGGGAATCGATCCCCATCCATTAGAGAGCCCTGGGGTTGATCCAGAGGAATTCAGACCTCCATCCTAGTGAGAAAGCAAGGCAAGGGCTTAGGAACCAGCTGGTGGTCACATGCATGCAGCTGCAGAGGGCCTCCTCCCAACCCTGAGGTCTCTACACAGACAGTCCCAGCACCCCTCTCTGCAAGGAGTTGCATAGAGGCCCCTGACAGGGCTAGTGAGCACAGACAGCAAGAGCAAGGTCTTCCAAGCAACGTCTGAAGGCTTTGTTAACCTGCTCAGACACCTACCAGTGCTACTGGTAACACTGGTTGACCAGCCTGGAGGCTTCAGGACTGTGCAAATGACAGGCAGCATTAGTTTGGCCTCTTTGGACCAGTCTTCCACACGCCAGAGCAAGCACAACTCAGAGCCTCCTGCTCCCACACATGCTCTTCTGCTCCACAGCATCACAGCAGTGCCAGCACATGGACCTGATACAAGTATGCTGACACACCCCAGACTTGAAAAGGTAATAGGATCCTTGCACAAGATGGCCAGAAGTGAAACTCACCCACAGGATTTATTTCAGGGGATTGGAATTTCAAGGCACGCCTCAGGCTGGCAGGGACAGCCCAGCATCACCAGTTCAGCATCACTTCTGGCTTGCAGGTGCCCTGGGAGGATCACCACACAATCCATACCAGGGATGAGGCATGGCCACTAACTTCAATCCACTTCCAGGGTATTCCCACTTAGCTGGGTGCTGGGCACACCATATGGAGAAGATACAACCTCTAAACTACTTTCTTGAGTGGGCAAGGCAGGGGAGAGGTACCAGCAGCTCCTTGCAAGGAATGTGTAGGCAAGGCAAAGAAACAGAACACCAAAAAAACCCCAGCTTTCCATCTTGTCAGGGGGCAAAACCAGGTGGAAGGAACTACCCAGTGACCTGAGCACAGTCCCCACTCTGCTTTAACCAAGGCAAGGCAAAAAAGGGATCAGTAATCCCCGGTCTGACCCTTCACAAACTGCTCTCAGGTTTGGCTTGCTGGGGAAACAGGGCAAGCAGAAAGGCCTGAGACCTTGTTACAGTTCCTGGCCCAACCCCACACTGACTGGTGGCAGCTCCATCCTGCCTCTCTCCAAGCTCTGCACAACACTGTGGTGCAAACTCCCTTTCACTGCCTTCTCGGAGCAAACCTAAGATGTGCTTTAAGGCAAATCTTCCAGACTAGCTCAGACCCTCCCCTTACACTTCATAAAGTCAAAAGTTTGCCAGCCCTAAGGCTCAGAGTCATGTTCCCATTACAACAATGTGATTTCTTTCCCAAAATCCATGGAAGACAGTGTTCTGTCTTAATTTAAACCAAAGCTGACTCCTTGGAGGCTCCTGAGCTGTCTCCAGGCGTTCATATCCCTTGACATCTTTCCACCATCATAACATTATGAAGTTTATTTGCCACTATAGTAAATAATCTGCCTTCTGGTTATCAAGAAACCCGACAGCCCCAATTTAAACAATCTGTTGCTGTGTTTGGCTGGGCAGCCAGACAGAAAGACTGAAAAGCCTCGGGCAGTGAATTAATCTGGGATGAAACACAAAGGGGAAGCAACCACCAGCAGTGTGCTGAGGAGATGGGAGAACAGGGGTCCAGGGAGAGGCTGGCCATGCAGTTTCTATTTTGGTCCCATTGGCAGGACCAGCAATGCAGGCTGGGAAGAACTTGGGAGATTTTCTTTTCTCTGAACTCCCTTTGCAGAGCAATATGCATTGAGCAAAGTGGCAGGGAGCTCAGCAGGGCACCCCAGCAGTTTGGGTGCCCAGCCCATGGGTTTTTTGTAGCAGATTCCCACTGTCCCCTTTAGGGCTGGTTCCTTCCTTCAGTACACACAGCTCTGTACCTCCCACAGATGAGGAATGAGTTATTTAAGTGGAAGCTGGTCCCACAGCCCAGCTGTCTGATCCAAACTCCCCAGACAACCCTGGAATTTTTCCCCTGCACATAGGGACATTCCAGAACAGTGCTGCTCTGGGCAGGACAACACAAAGGAGGAGGCAACAAACCCAGAGTTATGATATAGTTGCAGCATGGCAGATGCAGAGCACAGGCAGTGATGCCCAGGGCTGGTAAGTCTGCATCTCCCAAAGCAAAACCAAGGGAGCTTCAGGCACTTTGATAGCAGCACAGATAACAGAAAGATGGGAGCATGTATCCCCTTCCATCGACAGGGACTGGAAAGAGCATTCCACTGCTCCCAGAAAAAGCAAGACACTTCACTGCCTTCAGAACCAGTAGAGATGTCAAGAGCTCACAAATTTCTCCCCTGCTTTCCTGAACTATCCCAGGGCAAGGCAGCTGGGGTTCGGTGTGGCACAGGCTGACCTTGCTGAGCTCTGCCATTTCATGCTGTCACCACCATGCCACACAGGCTGGCAGGATGCAGGAAATACCAAAAGAGGGAGAAGACTGAGTGGCTGGAAACACACATCCAGGAGGAAAAAACCCTGCTCTCCATCTAAAGGGGAAATAATAGCCAGGTGCCACCAAGTGCCATGATGGCCACATTTCATAGAGTCCTGGTCTCAGCCCTAGAGGCTGCTTATAGCCCTACAGGCTTGCTCCAGAATCCAGGAGCAAACACAGCTCATTAGGAGCAAAGTTGAGTGTCTCAGAGGTGATTCTAGGGTCTGCTCCCCCCTGCCCTTCCCCAGTGGGATGGAACTCAGGAACAGCGTGGCCAGCAGGTCCAAGGAGGTGATTCTGCCCCTGTACTCAGCCCTGGTGAGGCCACACCTCGAGTCCTGTGTCCAGTTCTGGGCCCCTCAGGTCAGGAAGGAGATTGAGGTGCTGGAGCAGGTCCAGAGGAGGGCAACCAGGCTGGTGAAGGGACTGGAGCACAGATCCTATGAGGAGAGGCTGAGGGAGCTGGGGCTGTTCAGCCTGGAGAAGAGGAGGCTCAGGGGAGACCTCATCACTCTCTACAACTCCCTGAAAGGAGGTTGGAGCCAGGGGGGGTTGGTCTCTTTTCCCAGGCAACTACCAGCAAGACAAGAGGACACAGTCTTAAGTTGTGCCAGGGGAGGTTTAGGTTGGATATTAGAAAGAATTTCTTTACAGAGAGGGTGATCAGGCAGTGGAATGGGCTGCCCAGGGAAGTGGTGGATTCTCCATCCCTGGAGACATTTAAAAAGAGACTGGATGTGGCACTCAGTGCCATGGGCTGGGAACCGCAGCGGTGGGTCAAGGGTTGGACTTGATGATCTCTGAGGTCCCTTCCAACCCAGCCAGTTCTATAATTCTATGAACCTGGTACCTACTCAGGCCAGGTACCCACAAACCAAGGGCCTGCTCTCCCAGCATAGCACAAACAAAAGCAGCAAAACGTGGAGGGCAATGAAGACAAAAGGGGGAGAGAAANCTGCCTGAGAGCACAACAGAAGCTGGTCCCACAGCCCAGCTGTCTGATCCAAACTCCCCAGACAACCCTGGAATTTTTCCCCTGCACATAGGGACATTCCAGAACAGTGCTGCTCTGGGCAGGACAACACAAAGGAGGAGGCAACAAACCCAGAGTTATGATATAGTTGCAGCATGGCAGATGCAGAGCACAGGCAGTGATGCCCAGGGCTGGTAAGTCTGCATCTCCCAAAGCAAAACCAAGGGAGCTTCAGGCACTTAGATAGCAGCACAGATAACAGAAAGATGGGAGCATGTATCCCCTTCCATCAACAGGGACTGGAAAGAGCATTCCACTGCTCCCAGAAAAAGCAAGACACTTCACTGCCTTCAGAACCAGTAGAGATGTCAAGAGCTCACAAATTTCTCCCCTGCTTTCCTGAACTATCCCAGGGCAAAGCAGCTGGGGTTCGGTGTGGCACAGGCTGACCTTGCTGAGCTCTGCCATTTCATGCTGTCACCACCATGCCACACAGGCTGGCAGGATGCAGGAAATACCAAAAGAGGGAGAAGACTGAGTGGCTGGAAACACACATCCAGGAGGAAAAAACCCTGCTCTCCATCTAAAGGGGAAATAATAGCCCCGTGCCACCAAGTGCCATGATGGCCACATTTCATAGAGTCCTGGTCTCAGCCCTAGAGGCTGCTTATAGCCCTACAGGCTTGCTCCAGAATCCAGGAGCAAACACAGCTCATTAGGAGCAAAGTTGAGAGTCTCAGAGGTGATTCTAGGGTCTGCTTCCCTCTGCCCTTCCCCAGTGGGATGGAACCTGGTACCTACTCAGGCCAGGTACCCACAAACCAAGGGCCTGCTCTCCCAGCATAGCACAAACAAAAGCAGCAAAACGTGGAGGGCAATGAAGACAAAAGGGGGAGAGAAAAAAGGGTAAAAGCCCCTGTGACCTGATCTGGAGTGATGTGGGGGTCCTTGCAGGTGCCAAGTGGGCAGTGGTGGCCACGCAGCAGCAGCCTGCCAGCCCTCCCCAACCAACTCCTGGTTTGGAGAGTGAGTGCTTGATTTCTCCCTCCTCCTCCTTCCCAGCACTGCAAGCCCTGACACCACTTGTCAAATAACCAACAGCACTTCCTCCCTGAGGCTGTCTCGTCCCCAACCACAGATTCATGCACCAGAGGGCAGAGAGAAAGGGACAGGTCCCCCTGATGCCTGGCTGCCCTCTGAGCACCCAAGTGCAGCTTGCAGATGCTGCCCCATCCCTCTGGAGCAGATAGAGAAGGACAAGGGGAAGAACCTGCTGAAGAGGCAGTTCTCTCCTGCCTCCTTGGGACCTCCATAATAAAAAAGGGGTTTGCATGGCTGATGAGAGCCACCTGCCATGGAGAGCCTGGGTTGGTACACAGGAAATAACTTGCTCCTGAGTTACAGACAGTGTCTGATACTGGCAGGCTCCACAGACATCTTTTAAAAGGGACCTTTCAACCTCCCCTTGTTGCTGCAAAAACCTGCCACGGGACCTCTCTCAGCCAGACTGGGGACTTCCCATGATGTTTCACTGTTACCCAGGTCCCCCAGCTGCCCCCAGGGATCTGTTTCCAGTCCCCCAGTTCCCTTCTGAGGCCACAAACCCCATCTTTGCTTTGGCTTTTGCAGAGGGGAGAGGGGATCATGTTAAAGGCTGTCTCCCTTGCTCCAAAATGCCCACAAGTTGTGAATCATCAGCTGTTATTATTTTGGTCATTTACCCGGCAGACAGCCCTGCACATGGCCACAGTGAGTCAGTGCCAGCAGCAACAGCTGGGACTCGGTCCTTTCACACCCTGCCTCCTCCTGCCTGTCCCTTCCCCTGGCCTAGATGTCATGGCTAAAATTAGGTGGGGAGCTGTTCTCCTCTACGTGTAGGAACATCCGTGCACGCGTTTGGACCTTGCCCAGCATCCTCCAGGGCCTGGAGTGAGACTATAGTAAAATGGTTGTAATAAAACATCAGAGGAGGCTGCTGCCAGTGCAGCCAAGGCAGACAGCTGCCTCCCCCAATGGGGGTCTTGAAAACAGTTCACAGGAACCCATCAACCAGAGGGGAGCCAGGCCTGAAGGCTGAGCTACCACCACTGCTGCTGTCTCTGTCACGACAGAAGGAGCAAATGGCCTTTGTGAAGCAGTGGGAGCTAAGGGGGGGGGAGGACACATGAGCAAACCATTTCATCACCCAAGCTGCTGCAAGGGCTGTATTTGGCCCTTTTCTCATAGTGCCAGAGTGGAAGGGAAGCTAGAGACACCCCAGGACAGGCAGGAGATGTTTGCTCCTGTTAGCCCCCTCTCCCCTTAAAACCAGGTAGCTGTTGAAGATGGAGGGCTCTGCCTCTCTCCCTGCACTGCATGTGCATCCCTCAGACCTCCCTTCCCAGACCCAGGAAAGGGCCAGCAGAGCAGGTCCTGGCATCCTCACGGCCCCAGGATGGCAGCAGTGGTGGCTGGGGAGAGGGGAGGAGGGCTGAGGAGGAGAGGCCTGCAGAAGTGCCTCCTGGAACAGTCCCCAGCCCATTTCTGCTATGGCTCACTCACTGGGACTGCCACGATGTTATTTTGGTGTATTTGTCAGAGGCAATTAAAATTTTCCTGTAACTAGGTGTTAGCCCAGAGCAGAGAAGCCTAGTAAGAGGTGTGTGTGGTTCCTCCCCAGCCTTTCCTCCAGCAAAGGAAGCTTCTCTTTGGCTGCTCCACACCCACCCTGCTGTGCCCCCGGCCCTCCACAGTCTAGGTACAGCAGAGACCCTTGCTGATATTGCCCCACCACAGTCCCACCTCCCTCCTGGGACAGCAGGACCTGGACTTGCAGGTGGAACTGGTCCAGAGAGATGCCCAGGACAGACTCTACCTGGCCCTAAAATCCCCCCCAAGTCAAGCAGATCAGCAAGGGATCAGGTCACTGGTTCTCCATGTCCCTTTCCTTAGAGGCAGCTGGATAGCCCAAGAGCCCTCTCCCAGCCAGCCAGGCAAACCTTTCTGCTGCTGTTCTCCTTCTCTTGTGACAAAGAGCACAAACCACTGCTCTGAGCAGAGGCTTCCTGGATCCATGCAGCCATTAGTAAGGCCTTCCAAGAAAGCACACATCTGAAACCACACCACAAGTGGCAGCCCTCACAGGCATCTGCAAGGAGGGGAATGCTCAGCATCCCTGAGAAACCCAGTCCCCAGTGATCTCCCTGTACACAGAAAGCCTGAGGTTGACACTGGAAAGACACCTCCTGTTTCTGTGTCCCAAGCCTTGACTGTGACCCTGTGACTAAGCAAAGCACATGCCAACTTGCCACCCAAAAGATATTCATTGGTTTAACAGGTGACTCTGTTACTGGTCTTTGGTTTCACCCAGACTTCTTTTTCTTGCTCACCTCATGTCAAAATCAAGGTAACTCCTTCTATCAATGCTAAATTTATCACTTTTTTTTTGCTAAATGTCAGCTTGTGCCTCTGCTACAAATGGGAGGGCAGAAGATTTTTTTTATCCTCCACCCTTTTTGTTCTAAATGCCCTCAACATATCTGCTCTTACCACCTTCCTTTTCTTCTCTCATCCAAACATCTCCCCATCTACCAGCCTCTGAAGCCTCAAAGGGCTCTTTTCTTTCACCATCCTTTGGAGAGGAGGTTCCAGGGGAAGAGGAACTGCCTGAGCAGAGAGCAGACCACCGTCCCCCTTCCTAGTGGTCCAACACTTCACTGCAGACTGGTAGTGCAGGGCTGCCATGCTCTTCTCCTACTCCCCCAGAGTGACACTGAGTGCTCTGGAGACCACCAGCAAGGCTGGAAAGCAACCCAGGCTCCAGGTGCAGAGGCTGTGCAGGTGCTGCTGTGTGGCTGCAAGTGCTAGCAGGACATGCAAGCCAAAGCAGCAGTGATCTGGCTAACAGCTGCCTTGGCTGGAGGTTTGCCTCTGAGCACCAGTGAGCCAGCTGCAGCAGCTGACAAGTTTAAGACAGTGAACTCCTCAGCCATTTCACCCACAATAACGCAAAGCAGCTTCACATGGACACTTTGCAAAGCCCTTCCTTGCAGGAGAGAGGAAAGCAAAACCAGGAGTCAGGAGACAAGGCCAAGAACCCTGCAGAGGGGACATGTCACAACATTCAGAGTTGCTCAGCAGAACACTGAAGAGCAACCATGCCATCTGGTGTTCAACCCACTGCACTTTGGGCCTCTCCAAACCCCATCCACCTCCCAGTCAGAGCAGGAACCAGCCATGCTGCCTCTCACCCCTAGCACTCCCAAACAGCACTGCAACACCAGACTTCCATGTCTACAAGATTGGGGCCCATTGGAGACCAAGCAGGAAACTCAGAAAGGCCCAGTACACCACCCAGATGGGGCAACACCCAGAGAAACTCTTTTAGAAGTAGCCAGGAAGCAGCAGTCCTCAGTGGAGGTCTTCCCCTGCCCTGCTTCTGTGTGGCACTCACACAAACACAGGCAAATCCTGACCGGGTTGATGTGCTGCTCCACAAAGACCCTAACATAGGGAGCCTAGGAAAGGGACTTGTCCTTAGCACCACATCTCCTTGGGAGCACTTGGGAGCCCCCAGCACCATAGCTAGCCTAGGTACTGGCTCCCACAGTGCAACTGCACCCCAGCAGACTCTGGTTTGTTCTGCTCTGTGAGCAGACTCTCACAGACTCTGGTTTCCCATCATGTCTGAAAGTCCTGACCCTCCTGAACTTCAGATTGCTTCAACCATTTGGCTAAAACACCCACTCAGTGTTGTCATCTTAGGTCTTCAAAGCACTCAGCATGCACTGCAGTGCCATGGCTCTCATGCTTACAATGGAGGAAGAGGACATGGAGGAAGAGGTCAACTGAGCTTCACCCTGAACACCAGCAAAAGGGGGGCTGCCATGTTAGTTGATTAAAGTCCAGCAGCAAGCTGCTGTCTAGAACAAGGTTAGTTACACAGGCAGCAGGCAGGCAGCCTGGCTTTTGGCAGTCCTGGTTAATGCAAACACAAGAGGCTGACTTTGGTGAGATGTGGGAGGGAAGAAAGCTCCTGAGCAGAAATCTTGCATCAGCTGCTGGGACCACACAGCCTGTGCAAGCCAATAAAAATACCACCTACTTATACACCGCTGGCCGGTGCTTTATCCTCCTGGATCCCCATCGGCTGGGCTGGCTGCCCCGGAGACAAGTGAAGACACTTTTGTGGGGCAGGTGGAGTCTAGGGACACAAAAAGAGTGGTCAGCAAGCCCTCCCCATAAACACTCCTGGCTGCCCAGCACACAGCACTGTCCTCCCCCTACATGGTCCAGTTCCATCCAACTTGCTGCTCCAGTTCCATCCCTCCACCCAGCACACTCTCCCTATGGTCTTGGTATTTGCAGATCTCACAGGCCCCAGTGTCCCCTGTTGTCAGCCATGGAGGTCATTGCAGGCAAACTGTCCATGGAACTGGGGTCAACAAGACCACCCTTCCCTTTGGAGCAAGTCAGTGAGCAACAAGCACCACAATCCAAACTCTGGCATACTAAACAACACCAGTCCAGAGTCACTTCCACCCTGACCCAGCTTGCTAAAGAGCCTAAGGGTGCCCAGGCCATGCACTTCTGGGGTACACAGCTCAGGGATTGGCGCCAGGTTGACACAGAGGGGGAGCCCTGCTTCCCTTCCTCCTCCCTTGTGCCAGCCCAGCTCCTAGAAGCCTTCACCTCCACTGGTGAATCAAATCCAGGCATGGATTTGAATTTCAAATAAATCATGAAGGCACTTGCCAAGCCTTCCATGGAGGAGCATTGTTTGGGCAGGGCAGGGCAGCTCACCTGCTCCCAACCCTCTTGCCCCTGCACTCGAGCCCTGACCCACCACCAGCCAGCAGCCAGGGAACAAAGCTCGGGGTGACACAGCACATATGGATAGCACCTTTATTGGGACCCCTCTGATATTCATTGCCCCACCACATCTGCATCCTCCAAATTATAAAAAACACCTGTGGGCAGGTAATGCTGCTGTTCAAGCCCAGGCAGGGGGTCCTCACCAGCAGCATCTCCTGACCCCAGGCCAACCTACAGCCCAGCTGGGAGCTGGGATAGGGAGTGAGGTGCCTCCAACCCTGCACCCAAGCAGCTCTCACAGGAGAGGAGCCCTGTCATATCTTAATCCCACCATCTGTCAGCCTCTGACAGGTGCAAAATCCCTGCATCCTCCCACCCCCATGCCACATTTCAGCAGTGGCAGCTGCCAGATGCCTGCTGCCAGAGTGCCCCATGCCATGTCTCCTTGCATGCTGACCTCAGGCTTGGGCAGTAAGAGGCTTAGCACTGGATCTGAGCAGCTCCTGGCCAGGGCAGAGAGGCAGGACCAGATACAGATAATCTGATTGACAAGGAACTTCCAGAGGAAGGGGCTGGTACGTGGCCAGCTGCACAGCCCCCCATTCCCTCTCCAGGCTGGCTGTGGGTCCTGCCTGGAGGCCAGGAGCTAGGGAAGAGGTTCTGAGCTGTTTTAAGTACTTCTGCTCTGTGACTCTCCATCCTCATCACACTGTTAAGTCCTGATTTGGAGAGGAGATGGGACCCCCCTAGCCAGAGGGGAGCAGGCAGGCAGGAAGAGTACCCCTGCTCTCCAGCTCCACAGCTGGGCTGCTACCAGGAAGCAAAAGACAGGCTGTTCCAGCACCCACACTCCTGATGGGAACTGAGCTGCACCAAAACAAGGGGGAAACCTCTCTGACCTCCTGGGACAGCTAGCATTGCCACAAATCCACTGCATCTTTTGTGCTTTGGAGCTGACACTGCTCCCACCCCTGCCAAGCAGTGGAAGGGAGATGGGGTGAGAGGAGCCAGGGAAGGGGCAAACACTGAGCTTCTCCCTGCTGATCCTGGGGGAATATTTTCATGCCTCTCTGGCTGGGAGCCCCCATATGAGGCTAGGACCAGCTGCTGTGAGGCTAGAGCCCACCATGAGTGAGCATCCATCAGTAATGCCAGGGGAGCAGCAGCAGCAGCCCCCAAGGTGCACTGAAGACATCTCCCACTGACTTGGGGCACTTGGCTATCACCCAGTCCTCCACAGGTGGGATTACCTCTTGTTTGACCCCAGGGAGGGACTTCCCACCTCAGTGCCATGTATCTACCAACCTGCACCCACATCCTGGCTAGCATGCCCCAGAGACAGGTTCCTAGCTCCTACTGGTCTCTGCCAAGTGGGCAGGGTTCCTCCAGGATGGTGAATGCTTAGCTTATTTCCCCAGGCCCTGAACCACTAGGAAAGGCTGACACCACGAGATGGGCAAAGCTCATGCAGGCTGTTCCCATGTGCTGGAGAAAGGGCTGCAGGTAGAAACTGGAGCTGGCAGCCTAACCCAGACAGCACAACCTGCCTGGCAGGCAGGGCTGAAGCCATTAACTCATACTGTCTGCAACAGGAGGGACAGGGAAAAGGTCCCCCTAGTGCAATGAGGAAGTTTCCCTTGGGGATAGAGCTCACTGTTCATTACCAAGTTAATATCCTCAGGCATCAACCCCTAAACCACAGGCAGGAGGAGAACAGTGCTGGGTCTAACATATGCTTCCAGAACAGCCCTGAGAACTCCATTCCCCTGGTCCTGGTCTGGCCATCACAGTCTCATTGCTTGCCTCAGCAGAGCTTCACCATGAGGTCCTGATAGGGAGAAGAAAACCTCCCAGTTCCCAAAGAGAGACTGCAGCTGCTGCTGGGCCTGCAAGCTGCAACTGAAACACAGAGTATTACTTTTGTAATACTGGAGAGCTGGCCCAGGGAAAGCTCCCACACTTGGGATTGCAAAGACAGAGCCTCTTTATTCCCTCAGAGCCTGGTGCCAGCTCAAGAACCAGTAGGACAGGTTTGCCATATTTCCACACCTTGTCCATGTCCCCAAATAGGTCCTGCACCAGAGTCCGTGATTCTTAAAGTTTCTGGCAGAAGCAGTTCACCTCCTGCCACTCCCCACCTCTTCTGAAAGGGATGGTTTATAGGCCAAGGTGCTTAAGCCTCAGTCTGTAGCCCAAGTTCTGCTCCTGAGCTCACCTGTTTACAGGAGCCAGCAAGCAAGTGAATGTCTGACTGAAAGCCAGACCAGGAGCTCCAGCTCATGGAGTCACCTGGAAAAAAGAAACCAGAGCTCCACTGAGAGAGGAGCTGGAAGTTATATTTAGAGGCTTTGTCAAGTCTCTGGGGAGACCATCTGCTCCCCAGGCACGACACCAGGATGAGAGGAAGTAACACTACACTGCTTCCCCCCACTGACTGCTGGAGCTCAGGTTGCCTGCCTCAAGAACATGGCCCCACCCCAGATGGCTGGCCTCACCTTAGGAGCATCTGCTCTTGGTCCCTGAGAGGACCCACAAAATCAAACAGCCCCCAAACCCTCCCCCTTTCCAACATCCACAGCCCTGCCTCTCCCTCTCAAAACTACCTTCTTGCAAAGAGCTGTGCCTGCTCCCAGTGTCCCCCTACCCCTCCACTGCTCTTCTCCCTATCATTTTTGTTCAAAGGAGATGAGAGGTCCCTTGTCCTCCCTTCTCTCAGCCCCTTGAGGAGATTACAGGGTTTCCTGGAAGAGATGCTCCAACTCCTAAGCAGATTAGAGGTCCTGCTACCTTCTCCAGCATGGGCACAGGCCACTGTGGCAGCCCCTGCCCTGATCTCAGAGAGGCAGCAGAGCTGCCAGCAGGCAGCTGGGACTGTAGAGACAAGGCAGGTGGCAGGCAGAGACCCCAGCCCCTAGGAGCAGCCAGGCCCCCACACTCTAATCCTTCTCTGTCTCATCCTGTCAGCCTCACTGTGAGGATTCGTGAGCTTCTCAGCATGCCCAGCAATTCTCCCCTGCTCCCAGGAAGATCAAAAGTCCCAGAGCCGCTGCATGGCAGGTCAGGCCCAGAGCAGAGCACAAAACAAACAGGGCAGTGGCAACATCTCATGGCACATCCCTGCCCTGCAAACAAATCCGGGTGTTGATGCAGGGGACAGCTACAAAGTCCCAGGGGTGTCATAGAATCACAGAATCATAGAATTGTCTGGGTTGGAAGGGACCTCAGAGATCATCAAGTCCAACCCTTTATCCACTCCCGCTGCGGTTCCCAGCCCATGGCACTGAGTGCCACATCCAGTCTCTTTTTAAGTATCTCCAGGGACGGAGAATCCACCACTTCCCTGGGCAGCCCATTCCAATGCCTGATCACCCTCTCTGTAAAGAAATTCTTTCTAATATCCAACCTAAACCTCCCCTGGCACAACTTAAGACCATGTCCTCTTGTCTTGCTGATAGTCGTCTGGGAAAAGAGACCAACCCCCCCCTGGCTCCAACCTCCTTTCAGGGAGTTGTAGAGAGTGATGAGGTCTCCCCTGAGCCTCCTCTTCTCCAGGCTGAACAGCCCCAGCTCCCTCAGCCTCTCCTCACAGGATCTGTGCTCCAGTCCCTTCACCAGCCTGGTTGCCCTCCTTTGGACCTGCTCCAGCACCTCAATCTCCTTCCTGACCTGAGGGGCCCAGAACTGGACACAGGACTCGAGGTGTGGCCTCACCAGGGCTGAGTACAGTGTCACTGGCTTGGGCCCAGCTAATGCCACCCATCACCTGTGAGCTGTATGGGGAGCAGAGGGTGGAAGGTTTCAGAACCAGAGGCATGCAAAAGCTGCTCGCATGGAGGAGGATTGCTCAACAGCTAGCTGGCAGCAAGGTGTAGTGTGAAAAAAGCCTGTCCCGAGGTAAAGACTAATCTCAAGTCTGCCAGCGTGTAGATTGCAAACTTCAGGCTTCTCATCACCACCTGCCAGGGTGCCTGAGGCTCACTGCTCTGCACAGCCCATTTAGCACACACGTGCTAGGCAAAATCACACCCAAAGCCTTGTGCTCTGGCTGGACCTGCTCACCAGTCAAAGGCCAACAAGGTTGGGGGGACACGGTGGTTCCCTCCACACAGCAGGGATGAGGAAGGCTGGGAAACCATCCCACTGGCACACCTTCCCCAGCTTGCACATGGGCATGAGCATCAAGCTGCAAGAAAGACAGTGACAAGTGACATACCATACTGTAAAGATTATGCTCAGTTTCTCAACTACCATTTATTCCCACACCATGCCACCCACATACCTTCCCTGGGGCAATGACAGGCACCCCGGGGGCTCAAGTACAGGCTCCAGGCTCCAGTGTTGGGCCTGCAAAAGGACCCAACCTCAGGCAAAAACTTGGTGGCAGCTATGTTTCCAGCTGTGCTGCCACAGCAGACCTAGCCATCACATGCATCTCCTTTGAAGGGGAATGTGTTAAAGGCCCTAGAGCCCACAGGATGATACACTTTGGCATTCCACCTCTTCAACATGGGGGAGAGCAAAAAAGGGACTTTGTCCACAGCACTTGCACTCCCTCCCCATGTCCCCCCCTGAAAAGGGTAAACTGTACTGTTCACTCACAGCACAAGAAATGGGGCATCTAGGAAGGAAATTTAATCCTAACCACCTATTACCTGATCAGCCCTAATCTCTTTATCAGCCCAATTAAAAGAATTACCCATCCATGGCCTGGATGCACATATTGCACACTTGTCTCCATCAGCTTTGGAGCCAATTACTCCACCCTCCTATAAGGCAATTATAAGGTACAGAAATAAGCCTGCTTGCAAAACACAGGGGACTAAAGGTACTGCCAGAGGCCAGAGCTCAGGGGCTCACCCCTCCTTTGCTTCAAATCCCTTCAGGGCTCACCTGCCCTGGGGACAAGGCAAGCTCTCCTGCCATTTTGTGGACCTGTCCCTTATCTGGCTGTGGCCGTGTCTCCTGGTATTGCTGCAGGCAGAGCCCAGCAGCACATGTCCACCTCAGGAGACCTCTCCCTTGAAGCTGGCACCCCCCAAAGACTCATTGCTGCTAGCCTGCAAGCTCCTGCTGATTGCCTAAGTTTCCTCTGGACCTGCTTTCCCAGACATACATGTCCTGGCTAAAGCCCAGAGTAAAAGGGAGTGCAAATTTCCTCACCAGTGGCTGTTGGAAAGCATTTGGGGGGTAGGAGCTGGCCATACTTCTCTCCAAAAGAGTGCAGTAAAGCCTTTCCCTACAATTCCCTTTGAGGAGGTAGAACTTCACATCACCCTCAGCTCCAATGCTCAGGTGGGCATGAATTTGGCCATGTTCAGCCAATTATCCTGCACAGGATAACTGTCCCACAGGTCCCCCCAAGACCTCCTCCTACAGGTGTGTGTGGGAGCCCCTTGCCTCTTGGAGGCCTGTAGGAACTTCTCCTCACTCCCTTGCAGCTCTGGGTGTTGCATTCACCACTCTCAGCTGGAGGAAGCCAGGCCCACAGTCAGTGGAAGAAGAGTGAGCAAACCATCTGCACATCAAACAACCCAACGAGCAATTCTTAGCTGTGTTGGTAGGCATGCTGGCCCCCTCCAGCTCAGCACCTCCTGCCCATCCCACTCTGCCTCTCCCCCTCATGTCCATGCTGCAAAAAGGTTGTTCACACATAGAGAACTCCTCAGTGTAGGCAGGAACAGCAGGGGAAACTCCTCAGAGCCATGCAGCACTGGGCACAGGTCAGAGACTGCCAGGAGCTCCTGGCAGCCACTGCCACCAGCTTTGAAACTGAGCAGAGGAGAGCACTGCTCCACGCTGGGGTGACTTTGCAAGGCCCCCACTCCCAGCTTGATCTTGGCAGTGGAGGTTTAAATGGTTGCCCTTCCCCTCCAACCAGCACCTGTGACACCATATTGGAGCACAGCATCCTGTTTTGGTCCTGTTCCCCACCTCCCACACACCAAAAATGCTGACGAGCTGTGACAAGTTCAGAAAAGGCCACAAGATGGCTGGGGGCAGGAGCTACCACATACAAGGAGAGGATGAGATATTGGGGGTGGGTTGGCCTGCAGAAGAGAATGTTAAGTGGGAATATTACTACCATCTTCAGCACCCTAGCAGAAAGATACAGAGAAGACAGAGCCAGGCACTGCCCAGAGGTGTGCAGCAACAACCTGAGAGACAATGGGGACAGGATGCAACAAGAGAAACTCTGGATAGTTATTGAGGAGGGAAAAAAAACTCCCAGGAGCTGAAGCACAGGAACAGGTGTCCAGGGAGGTTGTGCTGCCTCCACCATGCTGACACTCCAAACTCACCATCAGCAACCTGATCAAATTCAGCACTGCTTCAAGGCAGAAGGGTGGACCAGGTGAACCTCCAGAGGTCCCTTCAGACCTGAGTTATTCAGGTCTGAATAATTATATTTTTTATATTTTTTATTATATTTTTATATATATTTTTAATATATTTATATATATTTTATAAAAAATATATTAAATATATTTATATATATATGAATAATATATTTTTTATTTATTTTAAAAATAATTATATTTTTTACACACCTCCAGAGGGCTGGGGTACCCTTTGGCTTACATGGGCTGACAATCCCTGAAATCACACGAGGCAAGACTGCCGGAGGTGCGAGGGTGCCGAGTGAATGCAGCTGGAATACCGGCAGCTGGAAGCTGAGATCCCGGTGGGAAGCACAGCACTCCAGGACCGCCGGTCTCACACCTGATCTATGGGACGGGTGTGTGTGAGGCAGGAGAGAGGCGGTTCTGAGCAGGTGGAAACGAATCCTCCCAGAGATGCGGCTCAGAAGTCCCCGGGGGGAAGAGGGGACACAGAGAGAATGATGCTTCCCCACTTCCCAGAGGTCGCGTCAAGAGCCCAAAACGAGAAAAATGCGAACTCATCCCTCTCCATGCCCACACCACGTCCTGCATCCCTCGGTGGTTGTGCTCAGCCGGCTGCCGGCAGGAAGTGCGGCCATGCAGCGGGGGGACCGAGGCCGCGCAGAGCCGCCAGCGCCCCCTGCTGCCCCGCGGGGACTGAGGGGAAAGGGGAGGGAGGAGGTGGCGGAGGCTTCGGGGCAGGACCTGTGGCGCGGTGCCCGGTGTTGCCGGCTCAGGAAGTCGAGTGTCAGCCCCGCCGTCGCCCCGCGCTCGCTAAGAGGTTCAGCAGCCCAGTAGGCTCAATAGGTTCCTCCGCCTACCATTGTTCACCGCCGGACGGGGGGTTGGAGCCAACAGCCCCACCGCCGCCACCGCCGCCCTCTCTGGGGACTGGGAGCCACTGTCGGCTTTGCTTCGAGGCAAAGGCAGGCACTGAGGTTCCCTGCCTGCGTTTTTCCCTGCCCTCTGAGCCACCAGCCCCACCTCGCGTCCTCATCTACCAGGGGCACCCCGGCCGGGCGGCTGGCAGTTTCGGAGGGCAGGGGCTGGCCTGGTCCTCATGGCTGGCAGTGCTGAGGCTATCATCAGCCAAGACACGCTCTCCGGCCTGGCAGGAGCCATGGGCTGCCCTCTTTTGCATGGAGAATGAGCTGGCTGTGATGGCCGCTTTCCCTGCTGCCCCAAGGGGTGCCAGGTCAGGCTGAAATCCAGGGACTGCCCAGCAATATCCCAGCTGCCTGCCCATTGTGGCTCCTGCTGCTGACCTGTAACCCCCTCGGAGCAGGCCCCACTGACCACCTTAAGTGCCAGCCATTCCCAGGAATGCTGGTGGGGATGGGGACACATCTTCCAGCTCCCAACAGTTGCAGGGAAAAACCTGACAGTTCAGCCCTGCTGACCTCATGGGCTGGCAGGCTTTGTGTTCAGACTTCCTGCAGTGCCCTGCAATATCCCCGCTGAGGATTCTGTGCTGGTGCTACCACTAGAAGAAGGAGGGGGGGATTGTTGGCAACACACCAGGAAAGCATGGGAAGCCTTTCCCCCACCCCCTGAAGCATGGGCTGTCAGCACCAGCCATAGCACCTCAGCTCCCAAGAGCAAGAGAAAGGCAACAGAGCCTGCCTCAGCAGGTACCTCATATCTACGTACCCCGGAGGGCTCTGGGGAACGTCCCAGGAGCGGTGCCGCCACATCTGCTGCAGCACGAGCTGATGCGCTCAGCCGTCCTGGGGTTCACGCGTGTTCTTCCTCCCACAGCAGACGCTTTCCGGTGTCATCCCGCGGGCAGGTCCCTGGCAGTGCTGCTCCGCCACCCAGCCACCCGCCCGCGGCTCTGGCTTTGTTTGCACCCTTCACCTGGTTCCTCTCTCTGCACTTCCTGGAAGTGTCAGAGCGGCTGTCATCGCAGCCGGCTGCGCTCTGCTCATACCCCGGCAGCCTGCAGCGCTTGGCCACCTATGCTGGACCCTGTCTGGAAAAGCCTTACACACGCCCTCAGCAAGCAGGAGCACACCCTGGCGTGACAGGCTGCGTAGCAAGGAATCTCACTTCCCTTGCTAGGCCAATAATAGCTCCCGGGCTTGAGACTGGATCCTCTTCCAAAGATATCCCAGCACCACCATGTAAATGGGGCACGGAGAGTAGTTGGTCCCCTGCAGCCTACCCCATGCCATGTGCCTTGTCAGCCTGCATATTACTGCAGCACTCATTAACCCCCATATGTACGTTCCTCCTGTGCAGCTTGTGTCCAAACACCCTCCAGCCATGAGTCTTCTCACCTTGTGCAAGGGTTTGTGAAAACCCCCCCTGAGTAAGGCAGATAGGGGGACTGTGAGAAGCACAAGCACCTGGTAGGCTCCGGGCTGGCATCCAAAGACCAGAGAGACAGCCTGATATTTGTCATCCAAATGTCAGTCATACAGTCTTAAGTTGTGCCAGGGGAGGTTTAGGTTAGATATTAGAAAGAATTTCTTCATGGAGAGGGTGATCAGGCAATGGAAGGGGCTGCCTGGTGAGGTGGTGGATTCTCCGACCCTGGAGATATTTAAAAAGAGACTGGATGTGGCACTCAGTGCCATGGGCTGGGAACCGCAGCGGGAGTGGATCAAGGGTTGGACTTGATGATCTCTGAGATCCCTTCCAACCCGGCTAATTCTATGATTCTATGATCCACCCTGGTGTGGGTCTGTAGGGTTCAACATGAACCTGTAGGCTCAGCTTTGTCCTCATCTCCAAAAAACCTGGCTCTTCACAGCCAGACACTGCTTGGTCTGCTTTGGCTCCAGCAGACCTTCATTCAGCTCAGCCATGGTGGGGGGCTGTGGGTGGCTTCTGTGCTGCCACAGAAAATGAAGCGAGCAGAGCAGCCCGTGTGGGTGGCATTTCTAAAGGGGCACATGATCTTGCTTCATATTCCATCATTGAAAAGGAAAAAAAAAACCAAACATCATCAGACCTTGATCTTGCCAGACAAGGTCTGAAACCAAGCACAACCCGCTGCAGTAATTACCATGCAGAGGGAGGAGGAAAAGGCTGGTCCTGGATGCCTAACTCCAGTGCAGATATTGGGAAGGGTAAAGTTTTGTACCAAAAGGGTTTGTCACCTCTTTGCCTGTAGGTTTTCCCTGCCTGCAGACATTTCCCTTTGGTTTTGTGCTGCTCGCCTTCCCCGAGTGCTCTTACTCTACCAGGGGGTACCAGGGAGCACTGGTGAGGCCTGCCCTGGGGACCTTCACCCTCCTGTCTCTACTGTGTCCGTGTGTCCTTCCACAGTCCTGTCCCTCCCTCAAGCTTTGTGGAAAACCATGGGTGACCCCATAGAAAGCCGAGTTCTGGCTGTTCTTGGTCAGGAGACCAAAAAGGAGTGACCCAGCTGGCACTGGCTTCTCTGCTGACAGCACGTGGGAGCAGTGTGCCTTGTCTCTGTGCTAGTGTGTGCAGTCCCCTGGTAAGGAAAGGGTTAAGCTGCCTGCCTGGCAGGATACCTGATCCTGTGATTTTTTGTGATCTGGGATCAGGGGATGGCCAAGGGAGGGGATGGCAGCATCTTCAATTTAGGTTCAGGGATCTCAGCCCTGCCCACCCACAGCTGCAGTTTCGCATTGCCCGTAACTCAACCTCCCTGTTGTCCCTTTCCTGGGGACTCCCACCCCACACTCCCACCACACCACCCTACTGTGTGCAAGGCTGCAGCTGTGGGGACAACCAGGGAAGTCTTCTGGGGCCTCACGGAGCAGGCCTGGTCCACCTGAAGTGGAAAAATATAAGCAGGAGGGAAGACAGGAGCATCCCCTCTGTCAGCAGTGCAGTCTTGGAGCAGCTTGAACTATGTCTGGTTTAAGATGGGGCCTGGGGTTGTGTTGCACTGTTCTGCCATGTCCCTGCTGCAGACATGTCCCTGCACAGTCAGGTTGTACCTACAGCTTCCCCATTTCTCCAAAACTGCCTCTTGGGATGTTTCCATCTCTTGTTATACACAGCCCAATCCCCAGTGCACCATTGCTTTGCACCTAGGAGCATCCAGGATGAGAGCCATGGAGTGAATACACACCAGCACTGCTCACTGTGTGATGCTGACTCCAAACTCAACCCTGTGCCCCAGCACTGTGCCTGATGGTGGGGACACCCATCACTGGTGGGACTGCCATGGTGCCTCTCACAAGCACTATACCCAGCAAGCAGAGCTTGTCTCTGGAGGGGGTCAGGACAGGGGATGATGAGACACCCTTGTCACTCCCCAGACAAGGTCTGTGAGGAGTCACCTACTCATTAGAACTTCCTAGTGCTGTGAGCTTCCCTCCAGCCATACCAGGGAATGCCATCTCCCTTGCCCAGCTGCACAAAGGGATGCAGAGACAGATGCCTCTGTCAGAACAGAGCGGACTTGGCTTGCTGGAAATGAATAGGAATTGGATTATGCTGCTCTGCACAGCCAGGGTAATGCGATTAAAAGGCTAACAGGCAGGACTTGGAGGAAAGTGGCCCCTCTCTGCCTCCCTCTTCCTGCAGCTGGAAGCTCTCCTTTTCTTCCTCTCCAGCCTTTGCCCAGCCCACCTGGGACAGAGGGGCTGCACACTCCCTGCCCCAAGACAAAAACCCAGAGCTTAGCCAGATCTGAAGGCAGAAGAAAGAGAAGATGGCAGACAGCCACAGCCAGCTCCCCTTAGCCCTGCAGAGCTCCAGCTTCCCTCTCCCCCAGCAGGCCCTGCTGGCTCTCCCCTCTGCCCCAGCTGTACCTGTGACCAAGCTCCCTTGCTATTTACATGACAAAACAGCACCTCTGCTCAGCTTTATGGGTTATATTTATCTCCCCAGCACAGAACAGCCTCTGAGATGCGTTATCTTCATCCTATCTGCCAGCCAGGGAGTATGCCAAGCAGATGAAGTGCCCTGTACCTCACCAGCAGGGACAGGACCAGCAAGGGGATTCCCTGCTTTGCTCCACATGGAATAATGCCAGGTGTGGGGCTAGGGGCACAGAGGGCCACAGGGACCCCTCTCCCCCGTGCCACAAGGTATGAGGAGCGCTGTGGTGTGTGGGCTCCACAGCCTGGGCACTGTCTCCAGAAGTGGCTGAGAACAGAAGCGACTGGTCTGGCACCCGGCACATCTCTCACCCCGTAGATGTAACCTGCAGGGAACACGTGCAACAAGCTTTTGTGTGCTTGTGGTTTCCTCTCTGGGTAAACACCCCTGCAGGCTGGGTTGCAGGGAGAGGTAGCTGTGACAAAGGCCACTGCTGCAAGCATCACCCCGAAAGCAACTGGCAGAGTGTCAAAGAGGAGAGGAAGCCCAGGACTGCATGGGTCCCTAGCCCCTCTGGAGAGGCTGGAGCACTGCTGTGGCCAGTCAGAACCTGCCACAGGCCTTCCTGGCTCCAGGTCACAGGGTTTTTCTTAGAACAAAGCTGCCCCAAGCCTCCAACTCAACTCAAAGAGACTGGAGCTGTCCCACTCAGGGAGCTCCTGTCCCACAAAACCTTGGTAGAAGTACCTGAAGCCAGAAGGCACTGACTTCAGACTCCCCTTGGCTTGAGTGGGGCATGGCACAAAGCCCTGGTTCTTGCTTGGGCTTTGCTGCAATGACAGAGAGCAACAAACTGTTGTTGCAGAAGCACCTCCGTACTGAGAAAATTGTCCCAGAATATGCAGATCTGGTGCACAAGCTATCAGCATTAATAAGCTTGGCACGAAACTGTTACTCAAAACCCTAAATATAATCTGAGAGCTGAGGTTTCATCCACTTGCCCAAGGTGCCTCCATGCACTGCTGCAGCTATTTATGGAAGGAATTTTATTTCCATGGGCTTAATATGATTTCTGCTTATTTCAAAACCTTTATACAGCAGCCCGTGCCACCTGCCCCTTGTGATGACTAATGGGTCCCAGAAGGAAGAGGCAGGTTGGCAGCAGGAGGATGGGGGCCTCCAACCTTCACTTGACAATGAGAACACCTCTGATGCCCACAGCCCAAGAAGGAGGTCCTCCAAACTCTCTGGCAGGGTTCAGTAAGAGCCTCCAGAGCCTCTGGAGCCAGGTAGTGGGCAAGGGGGTTTCTGTCAGCCTTCCCTAGAGCATCTCATGTTCCAGGAGAGGCACCAGATGAAAGGTTCACCCAACAGCTCCATCACTGCCTGACCTGCACCAAGGAGCAGCCAGACCCAACCCTGCGAGGGTGCAGCAGAACAACACAAACAGATTTTCACCCACAGACACTTCCTGTCACATTTTCCCCTCCCTTTTGCTCAGCTGCCCAAAACAGAGGGTGGAGGAAGTAGCTCATCCCAAACACTGTCTCCCTCACCACTGGCCTGCAGGTAGCCACAGCATCCTCTCCAACCCTGCCAGACTCCTCTCTTCTGCAAAGCCCACATTGGATGGAACAAAGCCTTTTGCAAAGAGACTCCTTGTGAGGTCTGAGGACAGAGGCACTCTGCAGAAGGGCAGCACAGGCCAGAGCATGTCAGTGGAGCAGCCTGCCCGGGGCAGCCAGGGTAGGATGAGCAGGATATAAACAAACCCCAGCAGCCTTAGAAATTTCTGGAGCAAATTCAGGCTGATCAAATGAGATTGCAATATGGTCCCTTCCTCCCTTGGGGTGGCTGGATAACTACAGCTGGCTAATTCCTTTGCAAAATGCACCATGCACATCTGGAGGTACGCAGCTGAGAGGAGAAAATCCTGCTCTGTTCCCTCCTTTTGGCATGGTAATCCCTCATCCTCGGTAGCATGAGTGCAGACACCCACCCTCCCACCTCTGCACAGCATCTTGGCAAGCAGCCCCAGGTACCAAATGAGGGCCAGGAGGGCTGCACATTGCCCCATCTCATGGCGAGGCTCAAGGGTGCAGGGCTGCCTTGGGAAGGACTCTGCCACCCCGGCTCCTGTTCACCACCCACTGCAGGAATAAAAAGTGCTGAAGATGAGTCAGCTCCCGGGCCCTCCTGCACTGCAGGCACGAATATGATTTCCCATTAGTTCCCATTATGGCAGTATTAGAAAGCAATTTGCTCACAGTGTGCAGCACAGCCCTTGCAAGAGGGTAGAGGGGCTGCTGTCCGTATGGAAGCACAGCTAAGGGGTGACAGCTCCTGCCCAAAATCAGAGCTCTGCACCCCGGAGTGCCTCAGTCCCAGGCCAGTGGCAGGAGAGCTCGTTCAGCCTCTGCCCACCAGGGCAATGGGCACAGCACCAAGAACTGTGCTGGTTTTGCAGCTGCTTGTAACCTACCTGGTGCTTACCTCGGAAACTGTAACATGGTGAAACTGAGCCCAGGAGAACACAGAGGCATCCCTGGGCCAAGCCAGCTCAGGAGAAGAGTAAGGAGGAAACTCCTCTGCTTGGTCCCAGACCCTCCAAGTAGCCCAGGGTCATTCCTGCAGGTGCTCACTTTTACTCTGAGCAGGTGCAGGGTGAAAGGATTTCTCCTCACCTGAGCCTGAGAACCATTCTGCAAAGTCTGGGGGTACTAAATGGTAGAAGGGCTTAAATGGTGAAAGAAAGGGGAGGGTGAGACACTAGACCTTATTCACTGTGAGAGAAAGAATAGAGCTGAGCTCCTGGTGGTGCTGACCCAAGGAGGATTTTGGACTATGTGGCTGGAGTTGGGAATAGGAACTCAGCTGAGCATCACTAATCAGTGACTCCCATAAAAATGCCAAGGGAGCTATGAAAACCACTCTGTGCCTTCACTGGTTTTGCTTGGCTATAGCAAGGGTGGTTAAGTCCTGAGAGGACCAGTACCAGCAGAGGAGTCACACCAAGAGCCAGGACAGATACTTCTGCTGCAAGGTGCCCACAAAGTGCACGTTTCATAAGACTCATCCTCTATGCCTTCATCTTTGCATGTTCAGCCTCCCCAGATCAAGGTTTATGGAGCTGGAAGTTAGGGGACATTTGCCTTGGGGCACAGAAGGAAGAGGAGAATGCAAGTTATCAGAAGTTGCTTGTATCCAATGCACTGAACATCCAGAGCTAAGGCTCTGCTGCAGAAAAAGAGGGAAACATCCAACCCACAACCCATGCCAGAGCTTGTGAGAAGCTGTCATGCATGGGCTGCCTGGAGGGGCACCAAGGAGGCATCACAGACCTGAGACAGCTAAGGGGAGTAGGGTGGAAGGAGGAATAAGGGAGCCTTTGAGGGTAACAAAAGGACTGTCAGTGGGGAGGGAGCTGTTGCATGGGTGGGGAAGGAAAGGGACTAACTGGTACCTTTGTCCCTGTACTCAGATGGTTTCTGGTGGGAAGGTACCAGTGGCCCCTGGGAAGAGTCAGCCCTGACTCACAGGAGGGAGATTCCTTGGGACAGGGCACTCCTTCACCCCAGCCCAGCCCCACTTCTCAGGAACCCAGGAGTTCCTACCTGTAGGAGACCTGCTTTCTGATGGCCAAGTGCAGGAACTGCTCTTCCACCTTTGACACCATCTCTGCTCCTCTCATCTCCCAAGCTGGATCCTGTCTGTGGAGGCCCAAGCATTGTGCTTGCCCGACACTCTCTGCATCCTCTTCTCCCAGGAGGCTTGCTGCAGCCCCCCTGGCCACCTCACCATCCCCCCTGGCCAGGGTGAAGTCTTTCTGGCTCCCGGGACCTTCAGCCATGCTGGGTTGAGATGATGCCTCTCCAGGCAGGGATTCCTGCTTTGTCCCCACAAGCTTCTCTGGCAACTTGGTCCAGCCTGGAAGGCTCCCACAGTGATGCTTCTCTTCACTTCCCTGGGGCCACAGGACAATCCTGGAGAAGCTTAGCTACCCGGTGGAGCACAACCACAGAGGAAAAGCAGCGTCCAACTTTTTGCAGAGGTATTTATTGGTCTCTTGATAGCACTTTGGGCTGTTGAGGTGCTGCAGCTCAGCCTCTCTCTGTCTCCACTGCCCTGCCAGAGCAAAGCAGAGGAACAGCTGATGGAAACCTGGACACCTCTTTGGACCTCTCCTTGGACTATTCAGGACTCCAAGGGCGGTGGTGAGGGAGCAGGAAACACGGCACTCACTGGAGAAAGGGTTTTAGAAGAGAATGCATCCAGGGATGGCGATGCTCCCAGCAGGCAAAGGAGAGCCTGGAGTACCTTCTGCAAGATCTCCCCGGGGCCAGGAACGTCCCTTGGAGTCCCCGGCAGCAGCAGCCAAATGGCAGAGGCAGGCAGTGAGGAAGGTGCCTGTGCAACGCTCCTGCAGCAGCCCTCAAAAGACAAAGCAGAATGAGAGCGTGAGTGTTCCCGGGAGGAGGGCTGCGGAGAGCTGCAGCTAGGGAGGCAACCTGGTGTCACCTTAGAGACACTCGGAAACTGGCACTTAACCCTTCAAAGACCGGGGAGACAAAGCAGGGTGACAAGGCAGCTGCCCCTCGCTGCTCACAACCCAGCTGGCATCTGCCTTCCTGCAAGGGCTGCTCGGGGAGCTGGGTCTCAGCCACCCCTCTTAACCACACGGGAAGCCAGGTAAAGTCAGCCAGCCTGAAAACTGTGGGACAACAGCCCCAGCAGAGTACCTGCTGCTCTGGCTGACCCCAGGGGGGCTGATCCCATCCAGGGATGGGGTCTTTGAGCTGTGGTACCCAAGAAGAGGGTGTGGCTGCAGTGTGGCTTTCCCCCTCCCAGCAGGGTCATGCAGTTCCTTGCCGCTTGGGAGACCATGTTATCCCCGTTTTTCACTAATTGAAGGCATATTTTCTTCAGTCCTGGCATCCAGAGGTAGAAAGACCTTTCTGTCCTCTGCCCACATCCACCAAGAGAGTTCCATTGTCTGTCTGTCCTGGGTTGGGACTGCACTTTGTGGTCCCAGTCCCAGCTCTGGCCTGCCTCAGCCTTGCCTGTCCCCGTGCTGCAGACACCAGCTGGGTTGAGAGATCCCCACAAAGCTGTCATACGTGCCCAGTTGCTTGTTTTGGATTTGTGCTGCCCTAGATTCACACGCTGAGGCTTTACCAGCTGGGGAATGGGAAATTTGAGGTTTGGGTCTGTTAGAGCTATGCCCTGCACCTGTTGCCCATGGCAGGGTCTTACAGTGATATATTACATTAAGAACACATTGCAGTCACCCCTAATCCCATTGTCTTCCCATGAAGGGCTGGTATGACACGAGCTGGAACATGTCCTCAGCCTTCTCTGACTGTTTATGACCCTGGAAGTTGTCATTCATCTTGCCAGCTGAAGCTCCAGTTCAAGTTACTGAACCTTTGTCTGACCCTAGATTTCATGATGACATCTTCCCCCATTCTGTGCCTACTGGGGGATTTGTGCCTCCCAGGGGCATGGCAGCCCCTGAGCCCACTCCTCTGCACAGTCGTGACTTGCAGGCAGCTCTGCACCCACCTTTCTGTGTGACTCAGCCCCCCCAGCCCCCACAGGGGTTTTGTTCCCCCTGCTGTGCCACCGGGTGAGCCCTCCCCAGTGGGCAGAGAGGGCCCTGCTGAGGCAGCTTCACACTCACATGCTGGAACTGAGACCTGCCCAGGAGCTTCCCGCTGCTCCCCACAACAATGTGTGTCCCTGCTCCTCTGTGGCCTCCATGGGCAGATGTTGGGAGCAGGCTGTGGGAAAGGAGAAGCAGTGAGTAGTGCAGGGGGACCTGTGGCATCTCGCTGCTTCTCACCACCCACTGGTGGCACTCTGCCTGCACACTCTGTCCCGGGGGTGTCCCCGTTCACCAGAGACTGAGAGCCACCTTCACCCACGCTGGCCGGGATGCCAGTGCAGGGCAGAGCTGGGCTGCCCAGAGGAGCTACGGAGCATGTAGAAGGCACTGGCACTCCTAGGAGATTTTAGCAAACATCTCTGCCTTGTCCCTTGAAGGAGTCTGTGGCTAAGGAAGGGGATGGCCAGGATGGGGTGGATGTGAACTGCAGCCTGGAGAGCAGGGGGTCTGGGTGCCTGAAGTGGGGGTGAGCCACGTGGGGGTCGTTTCTCACTGCTGGCTGCATCCGTTCTTCAGGAGAGGGAAAGAGAGGCCCTTGTTGCAGAAAACCTCCCAAGAGACAGGCACAGCAGAGTCCCTGAGTTGGCAGTGCTGGGAGACCAGGAGGGGCAGGACAGTGGGTGCCTTCTGCCTTCCAATGGAGGCCAATCCTGTGCTGCACAAAGCGTTGTCGGGGGGAGGAGCAGTCAGTAGAGGATTTTAACACAGAATCCACCTTCTACCCGTGTGGCAAACTGTATGGTTGTCACACAGGCAGTGTATCCAGATTTTGTGTGTCTGGAGAAGAGGAGGCATCATGAGGTATGCCTGTACGAGGGGAGGTAAAGGATTGCTCAGCCTTCTGCATTTCTCTCTGCCCACTTGTGTCTGCAGAGTGTTTCACATGTCTGTCACTAGTGGGGTCACCACCTTTCCCTTGGAGGATGTTACCAGAGGTCCCTGAGGACCTGGGAAGAGCAGGCAGTCTCTGACTGGGGACAGCATAGCAGGGCAGTGGGTGGCTCTTTTGAGAGCTCTCTTCTTGCACCTGTTTCCCTTGACATTTTGGAGCACGTATGAAGGCCACAGGCCAGAATCTTCCTGGATGGCAATTACTGAAGAGTTCAGTGATGTACGTGGACAAGCAAGACAGAACACTTGACCTGGATGAAATCTGGTAGGTGAGAAGCCTGGTCATGCTGTGGAAGGAGGTTGTTTTTATACATGGTGCCACAGGGAAAGTGTTGGGCAGTGTCTGTTCTGTCTGGGCAGTACAGACCCAGCCACGACGAGCGCTCCTCTCTCTTGGCCACTGTTCAATGGCCAAACTTGTCATAACAGGGTTGCAGCAGCCCAGTGCTTTCCTCCTCTCCACAAGGAAACTGCAGTCCACAGAAAGGGATCTTCACAAGCCCTGAGTCTCATATCCTTCTCTTGGCAAAGGCTCTATCAGCAGCTGTGCCAGTCCAGACAGAGTCAGGAGATGGAGCCACCTTTTAGCATCTCTGAAAGGGGCGTGGGCTGCCTTCCCTCCGTGTGGGGTCTGATTGCAAGAAGGAGTTGTTTCACTGGCCAAATTCTAATGAACCCACTAGATTTCAAAAAGACCCACTGTTGTCTTGTGTTTCACACGAAGTCAGGACAAAACCTAAGAGTTTTTGCAGATACAAATAGGGTACAAGTTGACAGACAGCCTGGTCCCATGTCACTACCCATCTCAGCAGCTGCTCTGTTTTTACAGTTAACTGAAGGAGTTAAGTGGTTTTTTCAGACAGGGTGGGATCAGAGCCATGGTGCCACTAGAAATGTCTTTGTTGTACAGACCCCTGCGTAGACTCTTCGTCAGAGAAGTTCATTGCACCCCATAAACTTTCTTCCATGATCTTCCTCCTTCCAAGAGGATTACACTAGCAGTATTTCAGAGAGTGAGAGGAAACCGAGGCAGAACAGTTCTGACCTGTTCAAAACTGCAAAAGAAATCACAGTGCTGCTGAAAATAAAACATTCAAGTTTGCTTCTTGCCCCTGACAAGAGGTCCCAGCACTGAAACAAATCAGCACATGGCCAGGGAACAGGAGAGTCAGGCAGCAAGAGGTGAGGAACTGTGCGTGTGGGCTAGTGGGACAACCACACCTCAATGAAAGGACCCATCAAGCCAGGGCTGATGCTGCATCTTTTTATTTTATTTTTTATTTTGCTTCACTAAGCAATTGCAGAGCAAGTGATAGGAGGAGGGGAAAAGGTGGATTGGAAAAAGCAAAACAAAAAACCCCAAAACAAACAAAAAAACCACAACAAACCCAATGACAACCAAAAAAAAACCCCAAACAAAAAACAAACAGGAGGGAAGAGGCAGCTGCTGGAGTATAAGGGGAAAGTGAGCTGCTAACAAGAAAGAAGTCCATAGATGCCAAGCCCGCACTAATTCTTAATAAAATACAATACTGAAAATAGGATCTGAGAGTCTCCAAAATACAATATCTTAAGGGATTGGCAATAATACAAAATAAGGTTCATTATGTACAAACGTGTTCTGCTCTTGGTCTCTGTACAACGGTGGGAGTGGGAGGCATGGGGACATGTTCAGTGGAAGTGTTGGGGTGGAGGAGGATGTGCTTGGACCCAGCAGTGGTTCTTTGTGCTTGGGTGGAGGACAGGGAATGCAGTGGTGTCTGGTGACCAGCAGGTCCTGTGTGAACCTCAAGAAGAGCAGAACTCTGTTGAAGGCCTTCCTTTTCCTCATCCCACTGGCCACTTGGTTGGTTGCAGCTAGCCGTGTCCAAATTTGTCCTAAATAGCTTCAGGGGCTTCAGTTTTCAAAAGGGAGAAAAGAGGGATGTGAAGGCCCTTCCCTTACTTTTCCCAGTCCTTGAGCAAGAGCCACCCCATTCTTCCTTTCTTGGGGAACTCTCTCCACTCCCAGCCTGGCAGGAAAGGAGGGGCTGGGGCAGTGCAGAGTCCAGGGTGCTTGAAGAGAAATAAGGTGGAAAGGAGCCTGCTGTGAGACCTCAGAGAGTGCACAGGCACTCCCGTGTACATACATGGGCCAAACTGCCACGTTCCAGATCTCCAACACTCCTTTCCCACATTGTCATTCCATAAAATGGCAGCTGAGGGAACAGAGCAAGGAGACACCTGAGCCTTTCAGCAGGGCTTTTGCTGGGGAGGTAGAAGGGTCAGAAATGGGTGTCTGGTTGCTAAAGAGAATGGCATAGGCTTGAGATGAGGTAATTTCAGCACCATATTTGGCAAGTCTGGCCTGGAGGGTGGTGTGGCAAGAGTTTGCTACCTTTGGTGCCCACACTTAGAAGGACTCTGGCCAATTCCAACATTCCATCTCTTTCCTGGCAGATGTGTCTGTCACCAGAGATGCCAATATGTCCTCAAGTGGCTTTCATGACACTGCTGTGGAGAATGTGAGGGGAATGATGGCTATTTGACAGGCATCCAATGGGCTGCAGAGCTCTCCTTGGTGGTTCTTAGGAAGACCACATTTGGCATGAAGCAGAATTGGAGGTGGAGAGCTGGTATGGGGGTCAGGCAGGTGTCTCTCACCTATTCTTAAAGGAGAAAGCCTGCAGAATGGAGGGTGAAGATGCCACTGACCTGGTTAGCACTGCACTGTAGGGCCCGAGCTTGGAACAGAAAGGGAAAAAACACCCTTTCAAAGCAAGGATTCTGAGAATGGGAAGAAGGGGTTTGTGGGGCAAAACTATTCTCTGTTTCAGAGCTCTGGTTTTCCAGAAGCTGCTGGCTAATCTTTATGTGGTTTATCTGTCTGGGACTTGTCTCCCACACTCCGTTTTTGTGCAGATCTTTGCAGATAGTTGGCATGGAAGTTACGTAGGCATGGCCATCAAGAGAAAACTAGAGCAAGGAAGAACTAGGTTTTCCCTCAATGGAAACAGGAATATGCTAACAGATGGAGGGGAAGGAAGGGAGGAGCTCAAACTCTCCAGAACCATCCACGAGCATCATCCATTCCTAAGACCCCCAGGCAGGACAGTAAATCCAGCACACACTCTCTCTCTCTTCTTCAGGTGCATCTGATGTAGCCAAGGGATACCTGCCTGGGGACAACCCCCTTGGTCTGGAGGCTTTGAGGAGTGAGCTGAATTGAGAGCTTCCCCTGATCTCCCTTCACTCCAAGGTGAGCCCACACCCATAGGGTAGTGCTCATTTAAACAGAAGGTAAGGCCAGGAGAAGAGGGCATCTCAGGGCTTCACCTGACATTTATTGCTGGATCTGGCAGTCCTGTGACTCCCAAGAGAGATCTGTGCTAATGGGGCAAGGGGGACATAGGGAAAGGGAGGAGCTGAACCCAAGGCTGGTTAAAAGAGTCTGAATGCAGTGTTCTCTCCTGCCAAGTCCCCTCAGTTGCTCGGTGAGGAGGGAATCCTGCAATTAGACAGATGAGGGCTTGAGGTTCAGCAGCTGCTACAAGTATTCAGCTGTCTCACTGGAGCTTGTCTCCCTGAGGAAAAGACAAGACAAGGCATCAATCAAGGTTAAAGGTTCATGGCAGGATTCTATGCAAATTCACCTCTCTCTGTGCCCAGCTGGTTTGCTCTGGCAGGATGGAGCTCTTCCCCAAGGCACTGAATAACCAGCAAGCTTGGGACCACATGAATCACCAAGTCCTCCTCAGCTCAATGCCAGTGAGACACTGCCTTATGCAGTCCCAACTTTTGCTTTAGAAAATGAACTTGGTCTTATGTTCCCTGCAAACATTTGTCTCCTCCAGCCACTGCTCTTCCTTTTTTCAGCCTGTCCCAGGCAGCTCAGCTGTCCTTAGCTAGCAGCAGAGGGCACATGCCTGCTGCTCACTCCCAGAAACCATGCTGTGTTTGGGGGCTCAGAGGGTGGCCCCCACCTGCTTACCTTTCATGAAATTGCTCTTTGAGGTGGGTGAGAGTTGGGTCAGTTTGGTTCTGGTCAGAACCCTCCATCTGGGATTTGCTCAGATATTTTGCCGTTTCATGTGTCCTGGCTAGATGAGGCCTTCCCTTGACAGATGGACCTTTTTCAGCCTCCCACCCCTCAGGATGGTCCATGGTTAGGAAGGAGCTATAGCTCTCTTCTAAGGAGCTGGCACCCTCATCATAGAAAAGAAGGCTCCGTGACTGAACTGAAAAAGAGGAGAATATTGGTTAACAAAGAGGACAAAGGTCTCTTGCATCGGTGTGGGTCATGGTGGTGGTTTCAGCACATGCTCACCCAGCTATGGCTTTGTCCATATGCTGGAGGCCTGCTCATCAGGATACCTGCCTCCCCCCAGCTCCAGGAGGGAAATGCCTGGGGCACAGCCTCTTCAGAAGGCAATCAGTCTGCCCTAGGACTTTTCCCTCACGTTCCTTCCTTCAACACTTGTCATGTTTTGGGACAGTGGTTAGCAGAGAAGGCCAACAGGCCCAGACAAGGTGCTGTTATCAGAGTTTGTACCACTGACAGCCCAGGAATCTCCCCTCTCCACAGCTCCAAGGGGAGGATGCTACCCCTGAACTGGAAGATAATGCTGGAAATAGTTTGCCAGGGTGTACTGGAGGAATTGTGTTAGACTCACTCTTACTAGTTGTGTAAATGTCTGGTGCTGGTGTTGCTTTCACTGTCTGCGATGCTGAAGAGAACTCAGGGAGGCAGGGCATCAGGGATCCCAGGATCAGAACAAAGCAGAGTGCCAGGACCTAGAGTAGAGATCAGCAGGGAGTTAGTGCCTCTAGCTATGGAAACACTTCTCTGCAGCAGCACATGAACACAAGGCTGGGTCAGGACACGTGGTCAGGCTGACAACTGGGTCACTGTGGTCCCTCAGGGAAGGAAAGGCCTTGCTGTAAATCTAAGAAGGGAAGACAGAAGCTTCCTTGTGTTGCTTTATTTGAAGTACTTCTGGTTCAATGGTGAGAATTTGCCCGTTCAGATGATGAGAGGAGGTGGAAGGCATAGCTGAGGAACAAGCTGAGAAAGAGGGAGACTCGACAGAAAGGATGAACTCAGGGATGGCCAAAGGGAACCTGACCCTCAGTAGGAGCTGTAGTGGACTCTGAGAAAACCAGTTCACTGGGAGTAATCTGTGAGGTACCACCAAAGATAAAAAAATGAAGCTACTGTCCATGCAAAGACAGAAATTACAGCAGAACTGCTGCCACCTAATACCTGATAGCAAGGATGGAGAGTCCAAGGAAAGAGCTACATGTATGCTTGACATGCATGGATGCAGGACCATGTGTCCATCACCTTCTGCTGTCAGGCAGACCAGTCAGAGCCACTGGGCAGTGAGAAAGGAGAGAGGCAGAAGAAAGTTCCCTGGAAATCCCCCTCTGGTAGGTCTGTCTGCACCTGTCTGTAAATTCTGCCAGCACAGCAAGGCTTCAGAGTGAGATCCCAGTGCTGATCCTCAGAGACTCTATAGAGTTTAGGGAACTTCCAGTACAGAGCAAGAGGGGGCATAAGGAAATGATACAGAGCCAAATCCTTGTTACCTAAATACCCATGTACCATGGGTGGTATTTAGCTAGCTTCACTAGCTCCTTGCTCAGACTGAGCATATCAAAGAGGCAATCATCTGTTGGACATTTCTGTTACCTATGTATAAACTAGCTAAGTTTGACCTTAAGGGTTGGACTTGATGATCTCTGAGGTCCCTTCCAACCTGGCAAATTCTATGATTCTATGACCTGTCCCTACAGCCAGCAATTGCTTTGTTACTTTTCAGAACAGCCTTGCCTAAGTAACAGAAAGAAGATGGTACACAGAGGTGATTTTGACCACCAGTGGATTCCAGGAGATGTGGAAGCTCCTATAATAGCATAGGGATTGTAAATAGTGCAGGCACTACTGTAAAGAGGGATTTTAATTGCCCAGACTCTTTGTGGCTGGTTTTAAAGTCAGAAAATCAAACATGGTCAACATAGATGCTGTCTAGGCACATCAAATCAGGCACATTTAGAACCCTTATTGAACAAAAAGAGAAGAAAAACTTAATTCTGAATAGATGTTGCTTGGAATTCTCACAGCCACACAACTTCCCAAAAGGGGAGCCAGCCCTGGGAAGCCTGTACTTCTAAATCAAAACATGTTTTATGGGCTGGGAAAGAGCAGTATACTCAACACCTTGCTTTAGCAGGGCTTTCAGCTCTGGCTTTGCAACCCAGCATTGTTTTTTCTCTCTTGTTTCAGGTGAATTCTGATTGATGCTCTTATTTGGCTCCAGTTCCAGCTCTGTAACACTTAAAAGCAGTAACTCAGATTGACTCTGAGCACCATTTATCTCACAGCTTTTGAGCATCTCACCGTTTTGACCTCTCAAAAAGCAAGAGAAACTAAGATAGAGGAA
This sequence comes from Florisuga fusca, assembly GCA_038090715.1. Taxonomy (NCBI): domain Eukaryota; kingdom Metazoa; phylum Chordata; class Aves; order Apodiformes; family Trochilidae; genus Florisuga; species Florisuga fusca. The sequence continues at coordinate 4,254,838 of JAAWXA010000028.1, forward strand.
ACTACTGCAGATTCAATTGGAAAGGTGGAGGCAAAATAAATTAAAAAACTGTCCTGAGAGTGTAGCTATCAAATGGTTCACTGTCAAACTGGGAGGAAGTAGCAGATGGTGTAGCAGAAAGACCCGTTATGGCTCTGGCATGGCTCAACATTTTTAGGCTTGAGTTAGATGATGGACTGTATCAAATCTGCAGATGGGAGAGACCAAAAGCAGACTGGCTTTTGGTGAGGATTCAAATTCAGAATAATCTTGACAATGGGGAGAAATGATCCAAGAGAACAGCAGGCAGATCCATACAGATAATTGCTGAGACTTGTGAGGTGGAAGGCCTGACTGACAAAGGAAACTTGTCAGCAACTCTGTGGCCAGGCAGCTGTTCTAGGGGAGAGGATCTAGGAGTAAAACTGAAGTGAGCACAAGTGGGTGTGACTTTGCAAAGGGCAAATCTCAGCCCAGGCAGCATGACCAGGTTTGCTGGCTGGCTCACTGCATCTGTGCCTGCCTTCAGGTGAAACACTGTGTACAGCTTTGGGCCTCCTTGCTTCCAAAAGGACGTGGGGCATTCAGAGAATCATAGAATCATAGAATTAGCCCGGGTTGGAAGGGACCTCAGAGATCATCTAGTCCAACCCTTGACCCACCGGAGCAGTTGCTAGCCCATGGCACTGAGTGCCACATCCAGTCTTTTTTTAAATGTCTCCAGGGACAGAGAATCCACCACCTCACTGGGCAGTCCATTCCAATGCCTGATCACCCTCTTCGTGAAGAAATTCTTTCTAATATCTAACCTAAACCTCCCCTGGCACAACTTAAGACTGTGTCCTCTTGTCTTGTTGAAGGTCGTCTGTGAAAAGAGTCCAGCTCCCACCTCGCTACAGCCTCCTTTCAGGTAGTTGTAGACGGCAATGAGGTCTCCCCTGAGCCTCCTCTTCTCCAGGCTGAACAGCCCCAGCTCCCTCAGCCTCTCCTCATAGGATCTGTGCTCCAGTCCCTTCACCAGCCTGGTTGCCCTCCTTTGGACCTGTTCCAGGACCTCTACATCCTTCTTAAACTGAGGGGCCCAGAACTGGACACAGGACTCGAGGTGTGGCCTCACCAGGGCTGAGTACAGGGGCAGAATCACCTCCTTGGACCTGCTGGCCACGCTGTTCCTGATCCAGGCCAGGATGCCATTGGCCTTCTTGGCCACCTGGGCACACTGCTGGCTCATGTTCAGCTTCCTGTCAATCCAAACCCCCAGGTCCCTCTCTGTCTGGCTGCTCTCCAGCCACTCTGTGCCCAGCCTGGAGCTCCCCATGGGGTTGTTGTGGCCAAAGTGCAGGACCCGGCACTTGGCCGTGTTGAACCTCATCAGAGAAAGTCTGGAAGAGAGCTCTGGGAACAACTGATGATTCAGTAACTCAGTCTACAAAGGAAGACTGAAATCATGCAATCATGGGGATTCCACAGAACAGACTGAAAGGGATTGCTTGAAAACAATAGTTTTCAAATATGTAAAAGGCACTGCACAAAGGGAGGGTAAGCCAGATCTTGCTCACAGTGGGCAGGCAGTGTGATAGGCTTAAGCTGTTGCAAGGAAGATTGAGACAAGCTAGCAAGAAGGCTATATCTGGGAAAGATAACAAAGCACTGGAATTCTTTGCCTGAGGAGGCTGAGTACTGCTCATCACTGGAGGCTTTCAAGAATTGGCTGAGGAATGCCACAGGGCTAAAAAAGAAGGATACTTTGCTCCACACCCATGCTGCAAGGCATGATGCTTCTACTGTATGTCTTGATAAGAAGCACTGTATTTGAAAATAGAAAACAGGAACTTGGAGGCCTCTGAGAGGAACTAGCCAAAGATAGAAAAGCAAATTACAAATTCTTGAAGTGCTTCAAAACTAGGAAGCCTGAGAGATTTTGTGTGTGGGCTGGGATGCGTGGAATGAAGGGAGCAGCAAAGAGACAGAAGACATTGTTGGGAAGCTAAATTAGGTATTTTATCAGCCTCTAGCACAGAAGATATCTGGGTATCTCCTGGACTTGCTCATTCCAGGTAATATCAATGAAGAACTGCTGGAGCCAGTGGTGCTCTGATGTACTGCTGCATTAAGGAGCAATAAGTCACTGGGCTCAGCTGTGAGCCCCCAAAAATGTGAAAAGGACTTGGGAACAAAGCCACAGAGCAGCCAACAGAAGAGGCAGCTCATTAAATATGGTCTGACATGAGGGCAGTAAAGAGTAGCAAAAGTCTAAGCAGATTTTGAAAAGAGAAAGTGCTGGGAATTATAGAGCAGGGGCTCTGGAACCAACACAAACTGACAGAACCAAGAGTGCAAAACAACCCCTCAGGACACTAAAAGTGCTGAGAAAGTGGGGCAAGCACCTGCCAATATGTTTGTATTTCATGACAGTTAACAGTACAGAAGTGATAACTAGATACAAATAACCACATCTGATAAATTTGTCTCAAGCAGCTACTGTGACAACCCTGCAAATACTTCACAGGATTGAAGGTTCTATTTTTCTTGTGAATCAAAAGCTTTCCCCCTGGCAAAAAATGGGATGAAAAATAAGCAATTCACTATTTATGGCCACACACTGGCATAGTCCAAAGCTCCACAGTAAAGCCAATATTGCTTAACCATGTTTCTCCACTAGGAGAAATGAGAGGCAAACAGGGACCACTAAAATTAACAGAGAAACCTGAGTCATTTTGGTTACTCAAAAGGACAAATTAAAGAGAATTCCAGCTGGATTTAACAAAGCCTGATGTGCTTGCCTACAGCACGAACAGATGCCATTTCTTGCTGAGAAATGCAAGGTAATGCCCACTGGGGGGAATGCTTGAACTGTTGATTTGCCCCACTGAGTTAAACATTGAGCATTACCAACTCAGCAAAACAAAACTCTCCCCATTAGGATGGAAGCTCATTGAAGATTTTTGCTGAATGGCTGATAGCTAATGAAAAGCAAACAAAATGCCATTTTGCTGAAAGAACAAGACAGGGAAAATGGAGGAATTGCTCTAATGCTGTTGCATGGACAACTGACTCTAGTAATGTATGGATGACACAGGGACTGTTTCTGGTCACTCTAACACAAAATCAAATGTCATTGCCAGCAGAGCCAGGTAGCAGGGAAGTGAGCAAAGACAGGCAATCAGCAAAGCTGTCTGGGGAAGCATAACCAGTAAGGAAGATGGAAATGAAGCTCATACCATTAGGCAGGTCCCAGTCTGTGTGGAAGCCATTTTGTAAGGTCTGGAGACTTTCCCAGCTACCAGAGCCTGCAGCTTCTGTAACTGCTGGAGCAGAGTCCTAAGACAGGAAACAACAGGAATCAAAACTTCATAAGGAGACAACAGGCAGTCAGTGATGCCTCAAAGCCATCTCTCAAAGCAATGGAGAAGTGTGATAGCATGAAAACTGAGCTCAGGGAGAGGGGCTGAAGTTTGTAATCAGGTCAGACACTGAATCCATGCCTGCCTGCTCCCACTCCAAAGACACACTCTGAAGCTTGACCTATGCCCTGAACCATATGGTGGAGAGAGGAGAAAAAAAACCAGTGTTGATCTCCTCCAGCTTCTTGAGTCTTGGCAAACTCTGCAGAGGAATGTGGACAAAGCCAAATACTAAGTTCAGCAATTAATTCATTCTCTGGCTGCCCTGGCTGGAACATGTGCTAAGGTCTCTTTGCCCTGTTTAACTGAATATGGGCATCTGCACACCTAAGGACAGGAGAGTGGTAGGTGGGTTACTAAAAACTGCTGAATCTTCACTGTGCTGGTGAAGAAATCTGTGATGAGGGAGACCACAGAGCACACAGTTCCCAAGGGCTGCAAATTACTGAAAAGCAGGCTAGTGAGTGTTTTCTCCTGGGAGTACTGACTAGTTTGCACAAATATGATTGAGCTTTTTATAAAATGCCAGGTCCTGTAGCCAGGAGATTGCAGGAGAAGCCCAGCTTTATCTCTTTTAAAACCCTCTTCTGGTTATTGTGCATGTGAAGAGAAGCACAGAGCGTCCTACCAGCAGTGCTCCAAACCCAATTAGAAAGAACACAATGTATTATTTTAAAAAAATTAAAATTCTGCTGTCTTTTAGGCCAGTCTCTTGATTTTGTATGGTGGGGCTCATGCTTTTTCAGAAGCAGGAACTACCTACACTCCAAAAAAGGCTGGGTGAGAGGCGGTGCCCTGTGGATGGGAGCAGCTGGGCATCTCCATCTCTGGCAGATGGGAAAGTCTGGCCACTCACACACCTAAGCCAGACCATGCCTGACAGTCCCTGCCTGATCCCAGCACCAGTGGCTGTCCTGGAAGCCAAGCCTACAGCACTTCTGTCATGGACACTTGGAAGGATTGCCTTGAAGAATGTACCATGAACTGCAGTGGCAGGACAAGGGTAGGGGCTGGCTCTGGCAGCTGCTCTTCCCTTCAGTTTGAGCTGGGGGTGATAGAAATGGGGCTGTAAAGATGAGCTTCCCCCCTCAGCAGCCCTGCAGGTGACTCTGCCCTTGCTTATTACCTATTGCACCCAGAAAGAGGGAGCACAGCTGGGCCCTCCTCCAGGTCCTACCCATCCCCACTGGAAGGGTGGGAGCCTTCATTGTTGGCTTTCAAGGAGGCAAATTCCCCTGGTGATCAGTTTCCTAGCTTTGCATATTAGGAGCACAAGTCTGTTATTCACCAAGTCTGTTGAATAACCTGAAACAGCCTCATTATGCCCAGGGCCTTGTATTTGTCTGAAGAGACCAAGAGCAGAAACAGTGGGGCTGAAAGGCTGGTGTGAGGGGCCTCCCTCAGTGCAGCTGCCCTGGAGACACACAGAGGCCTGGAGGGCAATGGTGAGGGCAGCAGGAGCCAAAGTGCTCCAGGGAGGAGGAGGAGATGTAAGAAACCCTCTTTTCCTCCCTCCCCATGCTGCAGCATGTCCTGGCTATCCCAACACAAACATTCCAAGCTCACTTAACAAACCCAGATGCCTCACTGCTGCCCTGGGCTGAAAACCAGCACCTAACTAAGCAGCACCCACTGCACTCAGAGCTGGGGAAGCCTGCCTTTGTCTTCTTGGCTCCCTGCCCCAGGGCTTCCCTGGCTTCTCTTCCTGCCCACCCTTCCCTGCCTGCCCAGGGTCAGGTCTAGATCCTTACCTGTTTGCATTCTCTAAGGTCTCCACTTTTTTCCAGAGTTCATTGTTTTCTGTTGTGTATGTCTCAACCCTGCAAGAATAAAACCCATAACTTGTTAGTGGCAAAGGCAAGGCAGATAAAGCAAATGTAGTCCTTGTGTCTCCCAGGAAAGATGCTCCATCCATTGATGCTCCATCCATCAATTCCAGATTTGGTCCTGAAGCCAGATGTTCCTGCAGCCAGCCCCAAAGAGACCAGGGCTGAGACTCCAGTGGGCAGTTAGGTGTGCTAGTTCCAGTTCAGGCTTTCCTGAGGACTGAGGGAGCCAGTAGTCGCCAGTTACAGGCAGGTCAAGTCAGGACAGACCCAAAGTTAAGCAGGCATTTCCCTCACTTCCAAACCCCCCTTAAGGAGCATGGAAAAGGAACAGAGGGACAAATTAAAACGTCTGCGGCTCAGGCTGACAACCTGCCCTGGCCCTGCGCCTTGAGAAAACCAGGCAGTTCTGTGCAGATGCTGGGACAGCTGCGATTGCAGGCACTTGAGGGCAGCAGAGAACCTGCAGAGTCCCTTTCACTACTTCGAAGGGAAAGTGGTTAGTTAGGCTGCACGTGGGAGGAGGAAAGGGGAACGCCTCCATGCCTGAAGGAAGCAGGCCAGGGGTACAGTCTGATCCTGCTAGAGGTTTCCAGCGCTGCCTCCGAACCAGGTGTTCTGTGTAAAAAGTGGGCTTGCAGCAAAGGTGTCAAACTGAATGGTGAAAGGTTGAAGTACAGGTTTTGACAAACCAGCTCTTACAGCAAGCCAGGTTGACCAAAGAATTATTTCATAGAATCATAGAATTGGCTGGGTTGGGAGGGACCTCAGAGATCATCAAGTCCAACCCTTGATCCACTCCCGCTGTGGTTCCCAGCCCATGGCACTGAGTGCCACATCCAGTCTCTTTTTAAATCTCTCCAGGGATGGAGAATCCACCACTTCCCTGGGCAGCCCATTCCAATGCCTGATCACCCTCTCCATAAAGAAATTCTTTCTAATATCCAACCTAAACCTCCCCTGGCACAGCTTAAGACCATGTCTTGTTGAAAGTTGCCTGGGAAAAGAGACCAACCCCCACCTGGCTCCAACCTCCTTTCAGGGAGTTGTAGAGAGTGATGAGGTCTCCCCTGAGCCTCCTCTTCTCCAGGCTGAACAGCCCCAGCTCCCTCAGCCTCTCCTCATAGGATCTGTGCTCCAGTCCCTTCACCAGCCTGGTTGCCCTCCTTTGGACCTGCTCCAGCACCTCAATCTCCTTCCTGAACTGAGGGGCCCAGAACTGGACACAGGACTCGAGGTGTGGCCTCACCAGGGCTGAGTACAGGGGCAGAATCACCTCCTTGGACCTGCTGGCCACGCTGTTCCTGATCCAGGCCAGGATGCCATTGGCCTGATTTCATTCAAAAAAATCACGGGATGCTTCTTTTGGTTCACATTTAAACCTGGCACTGTTTGAAAGCCACCTGTCACATCAATGTGCTAATCACTGGATCAATCCATGGATGTAACAAACCACTGAATGCACCACAGCCACCTCTGGAGAAGAGGCCCCAGCACAGAAAGCCCTGGGCCTGCCACTTGAGCAAGGCCAGACAATTTCCCAGCCCCAGCTTGAAGCATCTGGGTGTCAGTGTGGGGCACTAAGGAGAGGCTGTGTGCTCTGATGCCTGGATACACACATGCATACCGAGGTGCTGTTTATAGAAGGGTATGAGAACTTGAAGGTGCCTTGAGTCATCTGTTTTCATTCAGAATTTCAGCACACTTCCAGAAAATGAACAAATAGCATCAGGGAGAAGTTGGATTTGGTTCTTTGTGTTTTTTATTTTTTATTTTGTTTTGTTTTCAATTTGGCTTATCTCAGGTGGTATTTTTAACAGTAAGGAGGTGGTATTTAAACAGAAATGTGAGTTTGCACCTGAATCCCAGCATTCTTCTGTGCCTGGGAATGCCCATCAGGGACTATTAGTAGAAAGAGGATCACAGGATGAGGCCCCCATGTATTATTTTCTACCCTGTTAGTGTCATGTGATGCTATCTTAGGCTTATGCCTGCCACACATGATGGATCTCAGGGCTGCAAGGAGAAAAACAAAGCTTGTGCAGGGAATGGTGAAAGGGGAAAGAGTGTGGGGAATAACCAGCACAAGGTTTTTCTTGTTACCAAATTTTTGTGTCTTCATCCTCATGAGAAGAGAAGGGGGAAAAGCCATGGTCAGTGCCCTCAGAAAGCCAGCAGCTTATGGGACACACAAAATAGAAGTAACTTATAGTAGGGAAACATGACTCTTACCCAAAATCCCACTTTGCTGTCAGCCAGAATGGCCTGTGTTCTGCAGGGGAGCAGCCAAACTAAGCAGTTGGAAACCCAGGGTTTCTAGAGAGATCTTTATCCTGCAAGAGGATTTCTAGGAGGGAGGGAAGTAGGGGCAGGATCCCAAACCAAACTTATGTGCAGCCAGCCTTGCAAGGAATTGTACTCTCTGAGCAATTCAGAGATAAAAGTACTAAAAGGGGGGCTGTGCATGGACAGGGCTCCTTTTTAAAAAGTGAAGAAACTTACTTTTTCTCTAGACACTCCACATATTCTTTCTTCTTCCTGCGACTCTCCTGAGCAGAGATCTGTGAGGGGGTCAAGCCATTAGAGAGGAGTCAGTACCCTAAATCTCTAGGTATCTCTCTGTGGCTCCCTCATCTTGTCTACTCCCTGCACAAACAGCAATCCTAAAAGTAAATGGCAAAGTCACCTCCCAGTCTGCCATTCCTCCTGGTTTCCAGGCCAAAACTAGGAGGGATGGATACGGTAAGTATGTGGCCACAACCTTTTTTTTTTTGCAGAATGCCTGAGCCCATCATTTCTTAGAGCATCTTTAGGTTTGCTTTGAACTCCTCTGACTCACATGAGTATGTGCTGTAGCCATCTGGGCAGATTCTGCCACAGACCACTTCTGAGTCATGGGGTGACTAATTCAGTGTCTCATAATTTCTCCCGTGAGGTGCTTTTAATTACAGCTTAAGTCTCACAACCTCTGCCTGGCTAATGAGCTCTGTGCATCACCCATCCTGCACCATGCAATAGTTCTTTTTTTCTAGGCCCACACAGCAAGGACTGACCAGATGACTTTGTTTGAGCTGTGATGCCTTAGCTTGTGATCCCCATCCCAGGCCACACAGGCCCAGGAGCTGGGCTGGAAGCCACACTCCCCAGACACAGCAGCATGCACAGCATTCATGCACAGTTGTGGCACCATTTCTGTGAGCTGGGAGGCTCATACCAGTGCACCACAGACAGGATCCCACCTCTTCTGAGGTGAATGCAGCTGAGTAGGTGAGGGCAACTATAGCACTGGTCAGCTGAAGATACTCTGTAATCCTGGGAACTGTATGGTTATAGTTTTTGTGAGCAGTCACCTTGTTCTTGATTTTCCTCCTAACCCTCTTCAGTGCTTTCTCCTCTGCTTTGGTGAGGGGCAGTTTGGTAGGAATGGGGTAGCCCTCAGCAGTCAGGGTACGTTTCTCCTCTTCAGTCAAGAGCAGCGGGCCAGAGGTCCCTTGTAATTTCTGAAACACACAGAGAGCAGCTATCAGCATTAGCAAAGAGTTCTAGCACAGTGGTTCTCCTTAATGCCTTGCAAAGCATCTAGGGCTTAGGGGGCTTGCAGACAGGGGAAGGAAAGTGGTCTTTCCTCCTCTCAACCTGATCATGGGAGGAAAGCTCAGCAGCTGCCTTCCTCTTTTGGGAGGGTAGCTGGTTCTTCCTGGTGAGGCTGGCTACACATGTGCACTGCAGACCTTACCAAGGGCAGAATCCCCCAGATAAGCCTCAAAAAGCCTGCAGCCCCTCTGAGCACCAAGGAGCCCTGTGAGGTCCTGCTGCCTCCTTACATGTGGTGCTGTGAGAAGGGGTGAGGAGGAGATGGCAGCAGAAGAGCGAGCAGCAGTTCGGGCTGGGCTGGAGGGAGGCAGGGACCGGGGGCTCTGGGATCCATCGCTGTCACTGCCGTGACTGCTGGGTGGAGTTGGAGGCATCTGCACCAGGTCATCTACTGAGAAATAAGGAGACAGTCAATGGCTCTCATGTCATCCTGTTGGTACAGGCACAAGACCCTGGGTAGCAAGAGGAAAATGCACTTCTGCAACACAGGACTGAAAGGAGAGGGTGATGAGTCCCACAGAACTGAAAACAAGGTTGATTGGAGCACTGTCCAAGACAGAGATGAGGCTGACATCAAATGTACTAAACTAGGAACTGCAGGAGTCAGAGCTGGCAGGAGCTTTGTCAAAGCCCTGAAGTCATTTACAAAGCAATAAGGTACTCTGGTTTTAACCAAAGCCTGTGATGTTCAGCTCCATAACAAGTACAGGAAGCTCTGTAAGAGATGAGCTCCTCCAAAGGTACAAGAGGGCTCACACACTTGATGTAAGAGGCTCGTGTCACTCACTTTGTTGCCAAGCACTTGAAAACTGTCCCCACTTTGTACTGGAGAGCCCTGGGGGCCTTAATGGAGGTGGGAATATGCCTAAGAAAAGTCTCTCTGAAGCAGTGGTGTTCCTATATTGCTTTCATTTGTGCATCGGCAGATTTTCAGATGCTTGGGTTTCTTTCAAATTAAACTGGATCCTGAAATTCCTGACTTTCAGATGGTTGTTCTTGGATAACACTACAGTCCCTCTGAAGATTTTAAAGGCACTCTTTGCATATTTCCAACTCTGAGGTAGCCTGTTTGCCTGGGAGTCCCTGTCTGAACAATTCTGTGTGTGGCTGCTGGTCAGACACTGATCTGAGCTGCAACAAGGTAGTAGTCACTCATCTGTTGGTTCATACCCCAGTATTGCCTTGTATGCATGGTTCTGCTCTCTGGTGGTGTCTTTCCTCCCTGTAATGATCTAGATCTGAGCAATATAGGGATATAAGTTGACCAGCAAAGTCTATCTTACCTGCAGGTACATTTAGAAACTGGTTCACCTCCTTGGGTTCAGCTTTGATCACAGGTGCTGGAGTCATTTCTATGGGAGTCTGTGGAAAAGAAGAAGAGCAAGCTCTGGGCACTTGCCATTCCCATCACCCGGAGTGCTCCCACAGTTCTGCTCACAGCTGCTGCTCCCCTGCTCTCTGTACTGCCCTGACTCACAGCTCTGCCCCAAAGCAGCTTCTCACCACACATAACAGACACCAGGAGTACAAAGATGAGCCCCCTGCAGTCTGTGCCACTGGGCACACAGGGTGCAAACACGTGTTTGCAGAGGACGAGGCAGTGGCAGGTGAATATGCTGCCAAGATGTACACTGAGTGCCTCCAAAAGGGGGAGGACTTTTATCCTTGGCAATTTTTCCCTTGCTAGACCCAGACAGAGCAATTTAAACAAACCTATGTATTACCACTGGAAGACTCTCTTTGATCTGCCTTCCTTAGAAATGGGAGTACAGAGTTTGCACAGAAACAGAACAAATCCCCTGTCCTGCTCACATGATTTTCACGAGGGCTTCTGGGCAGCTGTTTCCAGTCTGAGGAGACTGAGAGTTAAAGAGTAGATTTACTCCCACCTGGGTGAGTGCCCCCCAGCTCACCAGTCCCCAGCCCACCAGAGGCTGGAGGACTTTTTACACTAAACAGACACACTGAAACTCCTCCAGACTGTAAACACAGCTGAGAGAGCACCATAGTCAGGCTGCTGAGCACACACAGCAGAGCTTCAAGGGCACAGCAAGTTCAGGCTGTGTAAATAATGGAGGAAGTTAGTGCACAGTTCTTGCTGGAAGTGCCCATTTGTTTTGGAGAGTTGTTTAAATGGGAAGATGCTCAGCATGAGTGACAAAAGGAAGTAAACCTCAGAGATGCTCTACTGTTATCTACTGAGCTGCTACAAGATAGCCAAGGCCTGTGTGAGACTGGTCAGACCTTCTCATCCAACACTGCTGGACTCAAGGCCAGCTGAACTGAGCCCCCAGCTTACACCCATGTATTGGTGGTGTAAGTGAGCCTCCTTCAGAAAAACAGGCTTCTGGGGAACTTAGAGATCACCAAAAGAGTTCACCTCTTGTTTCTTAAAAGTACTAATTCCTGATGCTTCATTGGAAAAAGCAAGCAGGACCTGGAGTGGGACCTCCATTTCCAGTAAGCAGCTGGGAAAAGTGAGCAGCCATATGATAAGCCAAATACCATTAAAAAGACAGTGGCAGAACAGGCCATTGGCATTACAGGTCATTGGCATCACATTAATTGACACTGTTCTCTGAAAAATGAAAATAAGACAAGAGTAGCTTTATTGCCAAGGAAACACACATGTATTTCACCAAGATGGCAAAGCCTCCTGTTCTGGAGAAAACCCTCCTCCCATTGTTTCCTCTGGAAGGATATGTGGTCTTGCAGCTTCACTGCAGGAATCCAGAACACAGTTCTAGCTAGCATCAGGTGTGCTGCTCCTCTGTTCAAGAGAACAACAAATAATGCAATGTCCTGTCTGCCCAGCAGCTATACCACCTAGCAGAACCCTGCAGTCACATGGTCCACATCACCAGAGGTTCCACTGTGTGAGAGCCTGGGTTCCTAATGGATCTTAGATGGGCTCACCTCCTCGGGGACTGGCAGTCTCTGCAGAGGGTTGAGGTTCAGCACTGGTATGGAGCTGGCAGCTAGCTGGGACTCAGGCAGGTCTAGAGCCAGGTTCTGTTCCTGTTTCACCATGATGGAGCAGAGCTTGGGCCCCAGCGACCACACTCCATTCTCCAGCTCTGAAACATGCACAATGTGAGAGTCAAACTCCAGCAAGAACAGGAAAAGAAAAAAAACAAAGAAGCCATGCAGGCAGCTCCCCCATGTCTGGGAAGTTTGCCTTTCCAAGTTTAGCAGTGTCACCACACAGGCATGTGCAGGCCCACAACACAGAGTACAAAGGGAGTGTGTGGGGAGCAGACAGGACAGGCCTAGAGGGATCGTGTCTCTTCTGCTCTCACTGTGCAGCCCAAGCACTGAAGGCAGCTGCAGGGTTTCTTATCCCTGTGGTGTCTCAGTCTCATCCTCTGGAGCTTATTTATATTTAGGGCTCGTTGTGAGGAGGATGCTCAGTTTTTGCTCCTTAGGCAGCATGGCCTGCATCACAGAGCTGCCAGGTGTGTTACCAAGAATAGCACCACCTCTGTGCCAGATAGCTGGCAAGAGGGCAAGCACCCTGCTGATGAGGGGCTGTATGGGCTGCCTCCAGACCTCTGGACTTGTGCCAAGTGCCAGAGCTTTGTGACATGACAGGAGAGGAGGAAGATCCATTTCTGTGGAAGGAAGTCCAATGTGGCACCTGCCTGTGAGGCTGCTCCTGCACCTGCCCCCCTCAGTCTCACCCCTGAGGCTCCCTTCTCCACCCTGTGCTGCTCAGGGGGACTGGTGCCTGTAGCCATGCCCTGCTGCCATTGTTGGCAGGGACCAGAGCAGCAGTGAGAGAAAGGATGTGTCTGAAGAGAAGAGAATGGAGCTGTGTGGGCACACTCCCCTCACACCCTGCAGGCTCTGTCCCATACATGTCTGTAGCATGAGCCTGGCTTGTCAATGGAAGCAGAGATTCCAGGAGCTGGGATTCAGCCAGTGGTGAATAAGCTGCAACTCAGATGGGGAAAAAAATCTGCTAGGCAGCAGAGCTGCCTGGGCTCTGCTCTGGAGTTTTTGGTCCTCTCATTTATCTTCAAACACTTCCGCCTGCCAAAAAGCTACTCCTAGCTGGCCTGGAGCCTGCATCCTCCTCATCCATCCTTCCCCTTTTTATCTGACACAGTACAGACTACTGCTAAGTGTGCCACCAGACAGTGCCCCAGTTTGTTCAATGTTTGAAGCCACAGTCAGGCTCACTACCTGACCCCTCTGCACTGCTCTCTGCATACAGCACTCACAGACCTGGGGTTGGTGCTTGGCTGGCTGCTGCCTAGAGGAGCTCTGCAGTGCAGATCTCAGTCTAGAAGTTGTCCTGGCAAAAGGAGAGGAGGAGAAAGGTTCTTCTCAGCTCCAGAAAAGCCTGCACAAAGCACAGTACAAGCAAGCAGCTGTTTCTGGGAGAGTTGCCATCTGAACTAAACTTAAAGGTAGCTTAACAGCATCTTTGCTCATCTCAGGCTCTGTTGCCCTCAGGAGACAACAGGGCAGAATTCTGCCTCTGACTTTTGTGTGGACACAAGTGATGTTAAAGATTGGGCAAGAATTATAACAGTTAACATTGTCCATACCAGTTGGAATATACTGCTCTCCTGTCTTTGGTCTAGCATCTCTTATTTTGCTGCCTTGAAAGGTCTCTGTTGCAGAGGCTCATTCCTGCCAGCTCCTTGCGTGAGGGGATCTTCAAGCACAGACATGAGTTCCTGTGGCTCTCCTATTTGCATATCAGCTGTGGAGCTTAGTGCTGCTGGATGACTTCCTAGAGCTTCCCACAACACAGAAGACCCAACATCCCCAGGCAGCACCTCAGGCATCTCTGCACTGCACAGCCATGACAATGGAGAGGCTACTGAGCAGGCACAGAGCAAATTGCATTTTCTCTGTCCTGCCTAGGACTCCAGCTGCTAGTGAAGTCCCAGTTATCTCTGGTATGCAGACAAGCCCGATCTGATGGAAGAAGGCAAGGTGTTACACAGCCACAAGTGTTTGCAGACAAAACTTGCACTGAGCTCTTCTGCGTGATCAAAGCCTGTCAAAGAGATGAGGGGCTAGGAGAGGTCTTCAAGTCTATTCCAACTGCTCTAGGCAAGTTCAACTAAATCTGTCAGTCCTGACACCTGGCTGTCTAACTTGATCTTGCCCCTCTGTAAAGTGATGAAGAGTCCACAGCTTAGCCTATTAAATATCTTCTAGTTTCACTGTGCCTACTATGGGAAGGTTTTGCTTCCTGGCTGATCTATAGTTACCTTACTGTGATTTTAAGTCTCATCTTCTTCGTCCTCTCTTTCTGTTGTGAAGTGCTGGATCTCTCTTTTTCTCTGAGAAAAAGGCATCCTCAGTCTGGGAGGGCTGCTGCTGAACCAAGTTACCAGACAAGGGAGTGCAGACCACCAAGGACTCTCCCCTTTCAGACTTGACTCGGTGAGAGACCAGCCCCCAGTGCTGTCAGCCCAGACAGCCCAAGGAGTGGACACCCAAACAACTATGCCCTGTCATCCCATTTCCTGTCTGCATTCTGACTCTGCTCTTTCCCACCCTCAAAGATTTATCTGGGGAGGGGCTGGGTTACAGATTCAGAAACACATTAACCATTACAGGGTCAATGAGGGACTGAGAAGGCATTTTGTGTGGCCACATCTATGTTCTGCTGCCTGAGAGGATGTTGCAGAGGTATGGTCAGCCTGTAACCACTTCAGATTTCACTGTATGTTGCTGGGTGAGGCATGAGAGGAAATTCATCCTCTGCTCCAGATGCTCTGCATGTCATGGGAAGAAGCTCAGTGGAGAGATTTCCATAGTTGCCCTGGGTTGAGGAGTTGGGACAAATAACAGTGAGGAAGCAGGACCTGTACAGGAGTGCAGGCACTAGCCCAAGTCTGGTCCAGCACCCAGTGTTGTGCACAGCACTGGCTCCCCCTGCTCCTGGCATCAAATCACACCCTGCAGAACTGAGGGCTGGTACTGAGAAGTGTGTGCAAACAATCTGAAAAGCAGTCTCCACTGATAAACAGGGTCACAGTGCTTTCAGTGGCTTGCTGTAGCCTATGTTGGTGGGAACCGTGTGGGAAAGGGCAGGATTTGGAAGTGTTTGGCAGTATTTCTTGAAGATCTGCAGAAAAGAGGGGAGAAAGCTGATAAATCACAAACCTCAGCCAGTTCCAAGCCTAGACAGAGCCCGGAAATTCCTGGGGAGCTCTGCAGACCAAGTAGAGTTGCCTAATGTTAAAGAAAAGCCATTCTTGGGTAATTAATTTGAATGTCTAAAAGGACTGAGATGGGATGAAGCTATGCCAAAAGGACTGCACAAGTATTGCAAACACGTCCTGACTCAGGGTTACACTAGAATTATGATTCACCCAATTACAAGTCAAGATGAAGCCCTGAAAAGATGGGTTGAATTACCCCACTGCAGGACTGGGTACACAGATACCCCTATACCTGACATATTAATACCATTAATGTAACTCCTGGTGTAGAGCTGACCTGCACTTTCAGAGAGCAAGTGTGAGGTCCCTCTCAAGCTTTCCTGAAGTTATCCTCTGTACACCCTGTGCTAGCCTGTGCCCAAGGATCAGTGTCACACTCCATTTGGGAGAATTCTGGCCTCTAAGGAATGTGGCACTACTGGCTGTGCCCTTTGCAGGCACCAAAGATGCAGCAGAGTCCAATGTTTGTACCAGAGAGCTGGGGTCATTCCTGGCCATGAGAGGGAAGCCTCTGTCCCAAGTTTCACTCTCACTCTAAGGAATGGCTTTCTTCTGTACACACTGAGCCTGTGCCACTGCTTTTCAGGCAGCCCAGTGTCCATCAGTTGTTGGAACACCCACACAGTCCCACAAATTACAGGACTCTCTGGAAGGATGGCTCTAAAAATATCCAGCCCTCATAAATTACCCTGAAATGAATTGTTTTAAAAATAGGATTTGAAATAACTGTTCCTCTCTGTCTCCTGCTAAAAGATGCTGGTAAAGAAGCCACTTAGCTTTCCACATGCACCAGCACTGGCTGCAGCCAGAGACTCATGCTTCCTGTATTCAAGCCCAAACCCTGCTTCCTGATGCCAAAACAGACCTGTATCTGGGGAACCCACACACAGGTTTGCAGGGCCCTAAGGAGACATTTCCTATTGGTTGCCAGAAGTTGGCAGGAGACTGAACCACAATCAATTATCATCCTTGGAAATAAGTTAGCCTGGCAGTGGAGCAATGGGACTGTCAGAGCACAGACTGAAGGAAAAAATGTGGGCTGGATGGCAGATCAAATTCTTCCCTGGATTATCCATGCACAAGCCAAAGGAATATCCAGCTTGTCCTTATATATGGAAGCCAGCCAGGGCCTCTGCTAACAGATGTGCCCCCAGTTGTGTAGTGTGCACATCTCATGCTCACCATTAGCATTGTCTTCAGTCTTGACAGGCACAAGAGGGCTCTGGGGAGCAGAGTCTCCACTGAGGGAATAGCTGTGCTCTGCCTGGATGCCCGGTGTGGGTGGATCGAGGTCCATGTCCAGCAGTGGGTTCTTCTCAGCCAGTACTGGGTCATCAAAGAAACTGCTGAAGAGGTCACTGGAGAAGTCCTCCATGTTGTCAGAGAAGTGATCCAGGTTCTCTGAGAAATGCTGAGGAAAGACAAAGGGAAAGAGACCATTAGTATCAACTCCAAGAGGGATCTGAGAGTCTTACCCTGCTCTGAACAGCCCTTTTTGGATGGAAAAAAGCAGTTCCTATCCTTTGCCTGCATCAGTTTGATAAAACATATGGAATTAAGATAGAAAGGGCCGTGGTGCTGTACGTCTTCTCTGCCTGTTTATCCATGCCAAAAGCACTCATGAAACTCTTCTATATTCTCACATCCCCCCTTCCCTCTGTGGATACTTATCTTCAGCTTCCTATCATCATCTCACTGTGACAGTGAGCTGAACAGAGCACAAGGCAAGAAATCCCTGGGATGATAAACTGCAAGTGTGACAGGAAATCATGGTCCTCAGCACTTGTCCCTGGTGACAAGGCACTTTCTCATGTTCTCTGCCAGTGGCAGTAGGCACTCTGATGCCCCAGAGAACATCAACCTAGATTCTTATTTCTATCAGAGATCTGCTGATTTCTATCAGAAAAAAAAAAAAAAGATCAGTTGGATCAACATAACAGGAAGGCCCCCTGTTGTATTTCATTTCCTCTGGGATTTCACAGCCCCTCTGTGGACCATATGAGGCTGTCCTCCATCCAGATAATGCCTGTTAAATTCTGCTCCCCAGTGAAGTTTAAACACTACAGATGGGCTGTTAACAACAATCATTCCACTAATCACTACAGTACAGTCAGTAAATCTGGACAGTGCTGCTGCAGAGCTGGGATCCTGATGCTACAGGGAACCTGTTTCCTTTAAGGCAGACCCTCCTATTCAGAAGTCAAATCCCTAACTTTTCCATTTGCTACAACAAAGTATTGGTTGGGCAGGGAGAAAAATTATGGTTGCCAAGCACCAGCTGAAAAATTATCCCATTTGTTGGCAGATTGAGGCTTCTGGCTCAGGGAGAGGAAAGAAAAGACAAATACTTTCAAGTGACTGCATTACACAGACGGAACTGTGTAACTTAAATGAACTGGAGAGAACTCAGCAGTCAGACTGGGTCGTGTGTCCTCCCCCCCTGCCTGCAAAAGCATCTGACTGGGCAGAAAAGCATGGAGAGCAGCATTCTGAAATACCAAGAGCCACAGGGTATAGATGAGAGAGAGTGGGAGAGAGCATGCAGGTCCTAGAGTAGAAACTTGAATGCCAATGAATTGCAGTGTAAGAGCTGAGCTCTGGGAAGAGCCCAGCTTAGAGAGGAGCATGGGGTGTATGCTGGGTTTTCTTCCTCCAGCCCTAGGACTGAGGGAGGAGTTGGCCAGAGGACCCCGGATGCTGCAGCCTGAAGGTTCCTGTTCCTACAGGAAGGTCTATTTGTTTTATTTGAACACAATATCACTCTGTCAACATTATGCTGGCAGCCCGAGGGTTAGGGTGAGGCTGGGGAGTGAAGTTTGGCTGAACAGACCCACACTTCCCACCAAGCTGGGGAAGGAGACAGTGAGCTGCAGCAACCTCCAACATGCCACTGCTCTTCACCCTCCCACATCAGCCCCCAGCCACTCCATTTAAAAACAGAGATGCCTACAGAGCACACTGGAAGTCAGGGGGAATCCCTGCTGCTTACATTCTGCCTGACATGAGGTTTGTCTCCCATCACTCCCTTCCTACTTGTCCTCCCACTGCCTGCAGGTCTGACACCACCTGAGGAGAGCAAATGTTGCATGTATTGGTAAAGCAGAGAAGGCACACTCATGCTAAATCCCAGTCCTGAGGATCCCATCCCATCCCATCCCATCCCATCCCATCCCATCCCATCCCACCCCATCCCATCCCATCCCATCCCATCCCACCCCATCCCTCCCTGGGATGTCTGGGCTGAAGTTTTCTCCACTTGTTCCCCTACCTGAAGCCGAGTTGGTGGGGCAGATTTGTGAAATCCACACAGATATTTTCATGTTACCCAGGAGCATTTCTGCACTTAAGTGACACAAAACACCTCCCATCTGTGCTGAGCACAACCACTCTCCAGAGGGAGCTGAGTCAGCAGATGGAGCTAGGTTAGATATTTATCTAAAAAGCACTGAAAAACCAGGTTTTGTCCTATCCTGAAGCACAGAGGGGTAAAGCATTGGAAATCCTTAGCATTAACTGCAGAGAGCTCATCTAACAGCTGTTCTTTGTCTTGCTTTCTTTTGACAACACAAGCAAACACAGGATATGTACACAATAGCCTTAGGTAAGGGTGAGAATGTAACCACAGGAAAGTGAAGAAATTCCGAGTTCTGGCTGCCAGTGCACCCTGACTGCAGAGCCAGGATCCAGCAAGAGGTACTTATATCATATATACTATTGTAGCCATCAAAACTAGGACTACTAAAAAGCCCTGGAAAAGAAGCAGAGATGGATGGACAGCTGCAAGTCCTTCTCAACTGTGCATTAACAAAGCCAGAGGTAGAGGTGAAGAGTCAAGAAGATGCATTTATTCAGTAGTTTTACACTTTTAGTGACATCCCACCCCCACTTGCAATGTAAGGATCTTCTAGTCAACCAAGAGGACAAACCTACCCGGAGGGAAGAGGCAGAGCTGTGCCTCTGATTTTATTCTGAAAGCAGCAGGCACTAAGGGGTGAGAGATGAGTAGGGAGTGCAAGGACATGAGAAGAGCCTTTACATATTCACCAACACTGGCAGGAGTAATTGCAGATTTCTGGTTCTTTTTCTAGGCACCACATGGCAGGATTGCTGAAGGACCTCACTGCTTGGAAATCAAGATGGAGGAAACACTCTTCACTCAGGGATGCTGGAGTTAAGGTCCCCAAGAGCCCATTCTGTCTGAGAAGAGGCCTATTGCACAGTATGGGAAAAACACAGGGGATAAGAAGAGAATGAAAGTCACACTGTCTGTGGGAATCCAGGAATATTACAGAATCACAGTCATCTGGGTTAGAAAGGACCTCTGAGATCATCAAGTCCAACCCTTAATCCACTACCACTGTGAACATCCTCAATATTCCTGGTCTCAATATTCCAGATAAATGCTGGCAAAGCCTTCTCATCACAGCAGCCTCCTTTCAGCTCTCACCAGTCATTCATATAGCAGTCCAACATCTCCAGACACAGATGATAGAGAGAAGGCAGCTAGCCTATATAACAGCTATAATAACTATGGTTATTATCAAAGAGGGTGCCAAGGATCAGACTCCTCAAAGAGGCAAAGCACCCAGAGCTGCCACAGAGCTGGATATTCATATTTCATTCACAGGTGGTGGCAGGAAGCAGAGGAAAGCAGAGGAAGGAAGGGTAAAGCAAACAAAAATAATGATATGACTGTGGCTGGCTACATCCACAATGGAGACTGAAGGAACCTAAGCAACCACACCTTTTTGTTGGGCTCTGTTCTCTCCTGACACCAACAGGTATAGTTAACTTCAGGAAAGATTTCAGATTAGTAAAGGCAGCCATGCATGCAACCACATGGTGACAGGAAAAACTGTCCTCTTGTCCAGACACAACTGTGATGGGTTTAGTGAGGAACTGCCTGTCCTGGTCTGACCCTCGTGACCCCTCAAATTTATACTGAGTATGAGGTGTATGGGATGGAATACTCTGTTTGGTCAGTTCTGCTGTTAATTTCAGCAAGTGCAGCTGCTTACAAGAGACTGAGCTGAAAGCAAAAGTACAAACCAGAAAATCACCTTTATCCTGGCCCAAACCAGGACACAGCCAGAAGCTCAGTTTGGAGGGTGGCCATCAGAAACACTACTAATTACTTTAGAAGGAGCCTGCTAACCCAGATTATGCAAATTCTCTCCCACCCAGCCTCATTGCAGGAGCTGCACCTATCAGGCAAAACTCAAAGAAGGCTTCAGCCATACTCTTCCTTAACAAGTGTGAGAGAGAAGGCTTTGGGGAGATGCAGTTACCAGGGTATGGTGTCTCAGTGCTGGGTGGATCACAGCAGAGCATGGTAGAGTCAGTGTTCTGAGTTTCTGAGCAATAAGCAAAAGCAGGTTTATCACCTGACCAAATAGATGGTAGCTTTCTCCTGGCTGGAAGGCTGCATGCCAAGGGAGGTGCTGGGCAGCCACCAGCCTTTCCTTCCCACCTAGAGGAGGGTCAGCACAGCTGATGGCCTGCATGCAGGATGGGTCCAGCTTGAGCAAGGAGGACCCATCAAATGTGATGTGTGGTCCTTACCATCACAGCCCATAGTGATGGTAAGGGAAACAGGGAGCAGGTGTGAAATGTACCAGGGAAAAAAAGTTTCCAAATGGGATCCAAAGTTCATAGAACAGTCTTATTTTCTATTCCTTGCTCCTGCTATCTCCCCCTCCCTTTCACGCCCTCCTTACTTCTTCTAACTGTGCTCCAAAGCCAAGAAATAGCATGAGATGTGTTTCCAAAAGCTGCATTACCAGTGAGCTGTGAGGGAGGGGGCAGCCAAGGGACAGAAACACAATGGTGAGGATGTGCTCGATTTCCTGATCCAAACCTGATTTCTGGCTGCCCATTCCCTCATCAGAGTTTTGGTAGGAGGGGGAGGCAGCACCCAAATGGGACAAGGCAGTATGCACAGGTCTGAGGAAAGCAATGACTATCCATTAATATCTCAAGACCCAAAAGAGAGCCTTAAGCTGCTCTGGTGCCACAGGATCTGCTGAGACTGAGGCCACCTCAGCTGTGGGGAAAGAGTGCAAAACTGTCAGCTGCCAGCTCCTCCCTCCCACTCCTAGTGACCAACATAGGCACTGACTCTTCCAAACATATTTCCACCACATGTTTTCACCCTGACCTCATGCTTAGGGTTGTCTAAATAGCATGCTGTATGTATGTGTGTGCACTTCTCAGCTGAACACCCTTTCCTGATGTACGACTGTTATCTTGGGAGCTAATGGAAGGCATCCAGACACCCAATCACAACCTCTCTACCTCCTCCCACCCAGAGCTGGTGTTAGGCCTCTGAGGACCCCAAGCAGAAATAGAGGCATTAAGCCTTCTCCTCCCCCCAGCTGCACAGAGGGAGCCTAGAGGCACCACTCTTGTAGCCCAATGGCACGATGCACAGCTGAGGAGGGGACAGCTTCCTCTTCCTGGAGCCACTTCTCCTCTGCAGCCACCACGGCTACATCTGTCCCTACCTCTCACTGTTTGATCCTGACTTTCCCCTTCCCACCTCCAGCTGAGTTTTTTGTAGGAAATCTCCATTCAGGCTCAGCCTGGTTCTCACAGCCTCCCTGCTCCCACTACAATGGGCTTGCTTCAAAGAGAAAGCCACAAGGGGCTAATCCAGCTGGGTGGCAGCCCAGGTCCAGGAGACGAAGGGCCTTTGCAGGTTGGAGGTTCTGCTCATGCTGGCAGGCAGTGCAGATGGGGAGGGGATTCTTCTGAATTTTCTCTTTTATTTTTGAAAGCATTTTTCCTCTTCGCTTGCCAAGATAAATCTCCTGTCCCAGCTGTGACATCTGCATTTCCCTTCTCTGCTTTCACTAAGGAATGAAGCCCCCTGCACTCCAGCTTCACAGCTGAGGTTTCCTTTACATTCCAGGAAAGAGCCTATACACCCCAGACAGTCTTTCTGCTCTCTTTAAAATGCAGTGAATTTTAGATCATATGAAAAGTGAAGGTCTTGACAGTGTTAGCAAGATGCAGACATTTTGGACAGATGCTGTGCACACTTCTGCTCAGTCTAGTTGGGGCATCTACACCCCAAGGAGCACATGTGATCATCCAGCTGCCTCCTGGACCTCTCAAAACCTGCTGGTACCTCCCTGCCCTGACCCATCTTGTTCTTTAATACTGGTCCTCACACACCATATCTCCTTGATGCTCCGTGCCTGGAGCCAGGGCTCCATCTGTCTGAATATCTTGGGTCTGACCTGCAGGCCTAACCCTCTGCAAACCCCACTGTTATTTTCCTCCAGCAGCAGGACAGCATTCCAACCAGCAACACCTTTCAGACTTTCTCAGACACTGCCTAAGTCACCTGTGATTATTTTCAGCTTTACAACCTTGGACCTTCGCATAACCAAACACTTCTTGACACCCAGATTCCAAGTGGTAGAGGGTTTGACTGAATCTGGCCTGGAACCTAGGCCCAGAATTGATTGTCTGTAGAATAATGCAGAATGACAGAAAGGGGTGTGGGGGTGTGAAAGGGTCACTGACTAGGGTCACTGAAAACAAGGCAGGTGACCTGCTTCCCCACAGGTGAGCTGTGAGATCAGCCCCTTCCTTGCAGGGACTGCAGCCCCTCAGACCAAAGATGCTACAAGCCATTCCTCCTCGGTGGCAGCAGCAGCAGCCATGTCTCCCTTGGGAAGTCACAGCAAAGCCCAGGCACAGTTTGTTGGGAAAACCTCTTTCCACCACACACCTGTTCCAAGGACCTGGATTTACAATTTCCAGCACTAGGAACCACAAGACTTAGGAAGGACGACAGTGGCTCAAGACACAGAGGAAACGATTGACGGAGCAGCACCAAGGCAAGTGAGGGAGAAGCAGTGATCGGGCTTGTCCAGGTCCCCGCCTGGACCCTGGGTACCTGCAGCCGCCTCACCTCTCCCTCCACCCTGTCAGGCAGAACAGCGCCAAAGTCCCAGGTGAGCCCAAATTGTCTCCATCACCCCCAAGCATCAGGGGCTGCGGGCAGCTGAGAAGCCACTGCCCACAACCCCCCCTTATACACCCCCACCTCACACACCCCCCCCCACACGCACCCCCTGACACGCCCCTCACACACTCCCCAAAGGAGGGGTTCAGGTGGGACCTCTTTACTCCTTCTGCAGGGTAAAATGTTCCTCAGAGCTGAGCAGTGTCCTTGGCTCTGCACACCAGTGCCTGGCAGTGGAGCAATGGGACTGTCAGAGCACAGACTGAAGGAAAAAATGTGGGCTGGATGGCAGATCAAATTCTTCCCTGGATTATCCATGCACAAGCCAAAGGAATATCCAGCTTGTCCTTATATATGGAAGCCAGCCAGGGCCTCTGCTAACAGATGTGCCCCCAGTTGTGCAGTGTGCACATCTCATGCTCACCATTAGCATTGTCTTCAGTCTTGACAGGCACAAGAGGGCTCTGGGGAGCAGAGTCTCCACTGAGGGAATAGCTGTGCTCTGCCTGGATGCCCGGTGTGGGTGGATCGAGGTCCATGTCCAGCAGTGGGTTCTTCTCAGCCAGTACTGGGTCATCAAAGAAACTGCTGAAGAGGTCACTGGAGAAGTCCTCCATGTTGTCAGAGAAGTGATCCAGGTTCTCTGAGAAATGCTGAGGAAAGACAAAGGGAAAGAGACCATTAGTATCAACTCCAAGAGGGATCTGAGAGTCTTACCCTGCTCTGAACAGCCCTTTTTGGATGGAAAAAAGCAGTTCCTATCCTTTGCCTGCATCAGTTTGATAAAACATATGGAATTAAGATAGAAAGGGCCGTGGTGCTGTACGTCTTCTCTGCCTGTTTATCCATGCCAAAAGCACTCATGAAACTCTTCTATATTCTCACATCCCCCCTTCCCTCTGTGGATACTTATCTTCAGCTTCCTATCATCATCTCACTGTGACAGTGAGCTGAACAGAGCACAAGGCAAGAAATCCCTGGGATGATAAACTGCAAGTGTGACAGNGTCGTCGTCGTCGTCGTACTCGTCAGGTAACGGTCCCCCCGGCTCTCGTCCAGCAGCCGGGAGCGGCGGCCGCCCATTGGCTGAGGCCGCAGAGCGGTAGCCAATGCGTGAGCGGCTGCCAGGGGAGGCGCGCAGGACGGGCGGGAGGAGTGCAGGGTTAGGACGGAGCGGTCCGGGGCCCGCAGCTCCTCACGGCCCTGACCCGCCGCCTGCCTTGGCTTCCCCCGCTGTGCCGGGCTGAGGCACGGCTCGGCTGGGAGCTGAGGCCTGAGAGGAACGGGTGACACTGTTGAAAGCACACGCACAATACAAACCACATCAACATTCTGTGGCTGTGACTACAGCTGTGTAATGCCCGGCTCAGAGGCTGCAAGCCCGCTCTCACTGGGAAGGGAGGAGGGCTGGGAGGCACTCAGACGCGGGTGGAGCTGGCAAATTATGTCTTTAGTTTAACTGGTTTTTGCGCCTGAAAGGGAAAATAAAAAACGTACGTGGAAGGCTGAAACGTTCAAGTCTGTGACTGGGTTTCCCGGTGTCCCTGAAGGAGGCACCTGTTGCTGCAGTTGTCAAGAATCATGGATGCTGGTGTACCCTCACCTGGTTCAGTGTGCTCAGCAAAAATGGGATTAGAATAATCTGGCATCACAGCCAGAGCCGGCAGTGGTGATGTGGGAGAGGCTGGAAGTGCCCTGCCAGGGGAATGACTGTGGAGCAAGGAAGAGCCCAGGGCGAGGTGAATCAAAAGATGAGGTGAATCAAAAGATGGGGTTAATCAAAAGATGAGGTGAATCAGAAGATAAGTGGCATTCCAGAGGGACCACAGAGGTGTGGCCACTTGTGTGCCCTCAAACCAGAGAGAAGGTATAGGTGTGCTAGGGAGGAGGTGGAATATATCAGCCTCCCCTAGGGCCAACCAGGCTCACTGCTGTGGGGTGGGAAGCAGCTGCAGTACAGAGCTTCCCTGTTGCACGGGACTCAGTGAATCTGCAGACAGGAGCACCTCCCCTCCAAGCAGAAGCGCCCTGGAGGATAAAAAGGAATGCCTTTGCTTTCCAGCAAGCTTTTGCTGCGAGTATGCTACATATGCAATAAACGCTCCAAATTTCTTTTGGCTTACTACTGCTTTGCAGCCGACTGATAAAAAGTAGAGCAGGATTTAAACCACAAGTAGAAGCAGACATAACTCTCTTAGGATGAAACATTTAGATCAGCTGCTCTTAATCTTCATTTGGCAGAAGATTTGGGGGCTATTGCTACGAGTTTGTGAAAGATAAGTAACAAGTCTGTCCTTCAAGGCCTTTCTTGAGTTTGGAGAATTGAAGACACCTGCTTGGTTTTGTGACAAAACAAAGCTGCCTTTATTTCTGAGCCATCATGGTGGCAGCTGGGCCACTTCCAAGCAGAGATATGTGGGAGGTGTTCTCTGTGGGAATGCAGGTACCCCTGTGCAAGATGGCAGGAGTCTCTTCCTCTTCTTTGCTTCCTCCCAAGCGAAGTTCAGTACAGGTTTTGGGCAGAGACTTCACAGGAGCAGTAGCTCTGAGAGAAAGAAGCTGTATTGTTATCATTGCTCCCAGTTCTCTGCCCTCTTGCCTCTTGGTGTTTCACCCCTTTATGTTAACTTGGCAGCCTCAGCTGAGTTTGTAACAGGCTCCAAGTGACACCCTAACTCCACACCATGACAGGGGACTAAGTCTTTCAGATGCTGAAGCAACAGGGGGAGGGGGTTCATGTGAACTTTATCTCCTGCTGTGTGAACATATAATCCATCATCTTTGGGAAGTCCCCATCTGCTATGTTACTCTGATCTGTTCCCACCCAGGCATGCCCTTTGCAGAGTCTAAACACATCTGTCCCCTACTGGTCCCCAAAGAAGCACAGCAGACAGAAAACAATTGGGTTCCTCTAGCCATGCCTTGGCATGTTGGCACCCCTGCATAACCCTGTAGTTCCAGCCCATCATCTGCAAATCTAGAGTCAAATCTATCCTGGAAAAAAACTGTATGGATTTAATTTTGTGTAGCAGGTCTGCCTGGACACTTCAGGGAAAAAATTCTACTTAATGGAAAAGGATAAGTGGTGCAAAAAAAGGCAGCAAGCAGGGGAAACAAAAGCATTGGGTTACTCTGCATGGCTCTCTCTGTGAACCACACTGTCATGTTGCAGCAAAGCCAGATCACAGTATCTCCAAAATACATGAAATATAACATGAACACTCAATATAATTAAAATTAAAGAGGTGCAACTGCTCAAGCTAGTCACTAATCAGTGGGATGGAGAATTTTATTCAATAAACAAAACAAAATGCAATAAACATCACTTCACTATTTCTGCCATCTTCCTTTGGAAGCTTCTGGCCCTGCCCAATATGGGGCTTGATCCACCAGAGCTGGCAGAGCTCTGCTCTTACACAGCTTGTCACCTCTATGCCATTATGGGCCTTTTTTCTGCACCTTGCAAGGAAGGTAATCTAAACAAGAAAGGCACCCTGAGAGATAGAAGGAATCTGCTTTGGGAGATAACCAGAGAAGAAGGAAAGGTTTGCATTATTGTTGCAATCAGTTTCATTTCTCTCATTGAAAATGTTTCTCTTTAGTGCTCAGAGAACAAAATCAGACATAATTCACATCTTGTCCCCTGGCAGGTCCCTGGAGCCCCATAAAGAAAAGCAGGCCTTGGAAGAGGAAGATAGCTGTACCTCCAGTCAAGTCCAAAAGCTGAGGCATGCAGCTAATACCAAACATTACTGGTGGCTTTCATTCCTTGGGCCTTTGTAAAGAGCAGTTACAGAATCTGGAGCAGCTGATTTGTGACTCAAGGATGTGAGGGAATTTCACCCAAAACCTTGAGAGAGCAGGAGTGGAGACTCTCTTCAATGGCCAGGCTGGGCAAGAGCTGGGTTTTGCAACCAGCAGACCGAATGGGGTCCCACAACAGGACTGTTTTCAAAGCAATTCAACTTGGAATGCAGATTTCTGACCTGCTGCCAATATCCCAGTGGAAATTGTGTGCCCTAACAGCAGATAGGAAATTAAACTTTAGCTCCAGTGCTGAGGGTATCATTTTCACCCCAGCAGTGGAGCTGCAGAAACCGGAGTCTCTGGAGAATGGGGAATTTTTTCCTAGCAGTAACACCTCTCAGACTATTTTGTCACTATTGGGGCAGCCTGGATTAACACCATTCTGGGGAGAACAAAGGTGCAATGTTGGGGAATAAGGGGTCAAAGGCCTGTGTTTCTAAAGATGAGGATGGAGACATGACTGCTCGGAGAGAAAGGAGTCACCTCAACCATGGGATGAAAATCAAGGCTGATGAAGAAAGGCAGCCTGTGAAAATTCTTTCCCAGCACCTGTATCTCCAATTATACCCTCTCCAAGCCAGACTTCCCCATGGCAAGGCCCAGCACCTGTGTACCCTGGTGAAATGAAGTAGAAACCTGAAGATGCCTGGGATCTCGTGCCAGAAGTTTCTAGGAAGAAAAGATCCCATGTTTCTTTGAAGACAGAAAACCTATTATGTCCTAAAAACCTGTCCTGAAAACTCCTGTGTCTGAGATGAAACACTCATCTGCACCCCAGCATTGAAGAGGTGTCTACAAAAACCAGTTGATTTGGGAATTTATTCTCTGGACATCCCTGGAGTGCCACAGAGAGATGACGGATGGCTTAACGGGTTTTGGGGCCAAGGAGCAAGTCTTGTCATCAAATATGGTTCCCTATGTAGGAGCTATGTGCAGGAGCTATATTCACATTTCCTGCTTCTTCTGCAACTCAGCTTCTCAGAAAGGAACACCTCATCTCAGTGCAAAAGCTTCAGATAAATCTACCTCTTTTCTTAAAAAAACCAAAACCATTGGAGGAGCTAACTACAGTCACTAATTATATGAATCATTGCAAAGACAGGCTCTCTAGCTTAAGTCTCCAAAGGGTTTCCTCAGGCTTTTTACTCTTAGATGAGCAAGTCCTTACTACAAGAGGTCTTCCTGACAACAAAACCAAGTCACCTTTTAACCTGTGGTATGGCATGGCATGGTCACCTCACCAAGTTATTTGGCAGGCAGCAGAAAGTAGTTTCATTGCAGGCAGGGAGAACTTAATGATGGCAGGTTGCAGCCATTAGCAGTAGGTTCAAAGATTAGATTATCTTTAGAGATAATTAATTGCTAGATTTTAACATAATCAGATCACAGGTGGAAGTGAGTGATACCTGTGGCAAAAGAAGTTACAGCCCTGCCATGGTGGTCAGTGCTGCAAAGTGATAATGAAGGCTGTGTGAGCCCTAGAAAAATCAAGATAAAATCTACAGTGTTTTGGCTTCTGGGCATCCTTTCAGAAGTGGTCTTATTATGCAGGTTTATAATCCAGGACCAGAAGCAACAATAACCTCTTAGTATCCATTATGGTTTTATGTGCAACAAAAGAGAAAAAGCTTTGGTGAGATCTTCCCCTCTGTCCTCTAAAACCCAACACCACGTGATTTTCTGGAGTACAGAGGAAAGTATGCATTAAACTCTCCACAAGTGCCCAGTGTGTATCCCAGCAGAGCAGCACTCAGCCCCTGCTCCCTCCTGGATGCTCTCAGCACAAGACCTTCTCATGCCACCCTCTTCCCTCACACCTCTGCCACCTGATTCTCCCCTGCTGTGCTCCTTGTCATGGTTTGAACAATTGCTCTGCCACCTGATCCCACTCTGGAAAAGGAAAGCAGACTCATGGGTTGAAATGAAAACAGACTGAGGAGAGTTAACAACAATGAACTAATACTAACCCCAATGCTAATATAAGAAACAAAGTTAAATTCAGCTCCAGCCAGCAGCCCTGAACTGACCACAAGCCCTGAGCTGTGCAGAATGCCCAACACTGCCAGCACCACAGCTACAGCTGTCACATCACTCAGAGGAGGAAGCCTCAGGCACAGGACAAGCAACCAGCCAGATGGGATCCTCTCAGGAAAGCAGCCATGGTGGAAGCCCCCAGACATCTCCCCAAACTTCTTGATCTATAATGAGGGTGGCATTTATGGTATGAAATACTCTGGTTGGCCACTTGGGCCAGCAGCCCTGGGCTTCACCCCTCCTAGCTCTGTAGGGTTCAAAACTACCCTCGACCTTGGTCTCTACAGAAATCTGCATGCCAGAGCATCTTATCTCTTTTGTTTTCACAGAACTAGACTCTGCAGTCTTTCAAAACTACAGATTCTCTAAACAGAAACATTATTTTATAATTCCATCCCAGCAAAACCAGGACACTCCTCCATCGCCTTCCTCCCATCTCCTCTCTCTGAAAGGGTGCACACATCTGGCTTGCCTTTATTGTGTGATAAATCTCACCCTGCATCTTGGGTTCATTTTCTGAAAGTTTTGAATGGTGTCTTGGAAATGCTGTTGGACAATAGGAGCTCTTTGAAACCAGGCCAGCTGGACAGGACTCCTTGCATTGCAGCTGACATGCAGGCTTTGGCGTTCTTTCTTGACTCTTTCCTCTCTTCTCTTTACAGCACTTGAATTGTCCTCAAACTTTATTTTTGGAGTGGGCAGTGCATTTCTGAATCTCTTCATCATTATTATTAATTATGGTCATGACTATTTCTCTTTCTGCTGGGACTCCTGGGTGGATCTCTCTTCTTTCACTTAACGTCTTGGGTAAGACTACTTTGGCTGCAACCCACTTAAACAGTGACTCAGAATCCCTGGCCCACTCCCAGGAGAGATGCAAGAGTTTTGCCAGTTGGTTTATAAAGAGGCCATGGTTTTCTGCACTCCTCTCATTCAACAGAACTGAGTTGGGTGGAAAAGCTCAGCTCTGTGATTCCAGTGAGTCCATCCCCGGTAGACAGGCCATCCCTGGAGTATTATGGAAACAGAATGCTGCTTCCTTTGGGTGCAATCAGAACAGCTTCTGAGAAAGGCTGTAGAATTCTCCACAGAACAGCAATTTGCTCCCTGGGGTCACTTTACTCAACGTCTTTGTTCCCAAGCCCCTGAAGATAAAAAAGCTAAGTGAGGCTGTGGGCAGGATGAGGCATTGTGAGGGAGGGAATACTGTGTGATTATGTCAAACCATTGCCTAATGGCTCATCACACAGCTACCTACATCTCTTGAGTCATCAAGGCTCCCATCTTCATCCTCTAGGCATCTCAGACCTTTCCAGCTACATGGGATGGTGGGAGTTGCTCTGTTTCTGAAGGCAGGAGGGGACCTATGGCTCTACTTTTTGCCCATCCACACGCTGAATTTACGTAGTGAAGAATGCTGCTTTGCTCTTGTGTGTCTCCTTTAATTTAAAGATGTCCAGGCAGTGTGCTTTTATGGAGGCAGATGTGCAAACCCTCTTCATTTCATGTGCTGGGAAGCCCACCTGCTTCTCCAGGCAGCTGAGAGCCCTGGTGCTCCCTGATGTGGGCAGTAGCAAGGGAGAAGGCTTGAGATCTGCCCCAGCACCTGGCAGAGGTGTCACCCTTTCTCCAGCTCTGGTGACCAGTGAAAACCACAGCTAGTTCCCCATGCAGGGCTGTCTCTTGCCTGCAGTGCAAGCTGGTCACGGCTGGTCTCTGGTCTGTGCCAGCAGGGTGGCATTGCTTCTGCAGCTTGAGGAATGCAAACTGCCTGAGCTGCTCTTGGGAATTGGCCAGGAGAAGTCCACAAATAGCAACAGGAAATCAAAGTGCCCACTCCAGACATGCACCAGATGCAAAGCCATCCAGCTCAAGGAGAAAAATCAAATGCTGGGCGGTGGAGATTACATCATGCTGTGGATAAACCTGTGAGCCTGTCCAGCTGGGGCCGTGCCAACAGGACCAGATGGCTCAGGAATACTAACTGCAAAGCTACCTCTCTCTTGTCTTTGCTTTTTCTTCCCCCTTTCTTTCCCTGTTCTCCATCCCTTCTGGCCTCTGTCCCTCTTCTCATTCCCAGAATAAATAAATAAATCCTCTGGCAACGTTACATAATCCAATTTCATCAAATATCAGAAAGGCAACTGAGACTTGTAGATGGGACACTGACCTGGGAATGGATCTCTGGCACTTACAGATATCAGGAGCACTGGGTGACCTCACCACACTGTGTAACTGCTGGGGTTGACATAGGAATGTGTGCCTTCATCTCACCTGGGACTTCAGCTCCTGGCTACCAAGGAGGACTTTGCCAGGCCTGCTACCCTGGAGCATGCAGGAAAATTAAGAAATGAGCATTACTCCTGCTCTGTTGCAGCTCACCCCAGCTGCTCACAGCTGCCATTGACTGCTTGCCATGGCTACAGTTACAAGGGGAGGGAGAAAACAGTTTTGCTCTCACAGCTAGCAGCCTCTAGCTACCACTCTGGTACCAATTAGTGACAAAGAAAGGAGTGCAGCACCCTCTGTTCTGTCCCCAGCATTGACCAGAGTAGCATCTGGTACTCAGCTCTCTCCTAGCGTGACGCAAACGGGGCTCAGAGATATATAAGAAAAGAATGAAAGGTGTGTGCCTTGCCAGCCCTGAAAAAGGGCTGCAGGCCATTTGCTCATTATTTAATGCTAATTCAGCTGCTGGACTACTGCCAACTATATTTGACAAATCCTGAAGAGCAGAAGCATCAGAGAACGGGAAAGCAACCTTTGCATTGTCCTTCCCAGTGGAGGATAACTTTACACCAGGTCAGGAAGAGTCACTGTGGGCAAAAGGCACCTCCAAAGAGAAAGGAAAAATGCAAAACCATGCACTGAGCAGCAGGAAGGGCTGATGTGGGCCTTGAATGCCCTGCTAAGGGACTGATAAAGCCATGGCACTCTGGTATTTTTAGCTTGTTACCTCTTTCTCATACACAAACCAGAGGAGAGACGCAGTTTGGGAGCCTGGGAACTCAGCACAGCCCTGACCATGCAACAGTTTCAGGCAGAAAAGTTATGGGGTGCCCTCAGGAAGTTGTGCCAAACCCAGGGAGAAGTTGGGTTTTGCAGCTGAGCCAGGATCTGATTGTGAAGTGGAGGATGAGGTATGAGTACAGCCTATTCACTGGATTTATAAAGCACAAATTGTTTGGTTTTCACTAAGGCCCAAAGAGGTCAGGCCAGTAACAACACGGGCCAAGTACTTCAGTTTAAATCCTGATGCTGACCAACACAGTCATTCAAACTGACACAGAAAGATTGCTCTGGACTAACTTAAAATATCTGAGGTCAAAACTGGACACATGCAGTCCCCAGGGGGACAGAACAGGGAAGGGGTGAAGGATGGCTGGGACACCAGTGGAGGATGGACCTGCCAAACTGAAAAAGCTGCAAATACCATGTATAGCTGGAAAGTAATTAAAAGAGACTTTCATCAGGGAAGAAAATGATTGTTCCTATGGACATTTCCCAGCAGGTATCTACTAGCAAAACCACACGACAGCCTACCTTTATCTGCTTCCCCCAGTGATGGCACTGCCCATGTCAGGAATAAGGATATGAACTGTCTGATAGCAAGCAAAAAGGTGACACCCTGAGGGTGACATGCTAAGTAACTGGCAGAACTGGGACTAAAATACAGTTCTCCCCTTCCTGACAACCTCACTGCACCACTGTCCATAAGGAGAGGAAAAACACAACAAAACCAAACCAAACATCATTCAACTGGCAATTCAATATTTGTGGCTCAACAGCACCTCATCAGCTCTCAGTGTCTGCTTATATTTGCTTGGAAAGAAGAGCCAGATTTCCAGCACTCCCTGGGCAAAGGGCTCTCAGATCAAGAGCCTGAAAAAGCTTTGAAATAAACCTTCCATCAACAGTCTTTACAAATGTTAGAGCTGGTTTCCTCCTCTCTAAACTGCCTGGCTTGCAGTCCCTCCCCCAGGGCAGCAGTGAGCTCAGCCAAACACACCTGCCCAGCTCCTTCCTTCAACTGTCATGAATTTATGGGACACATTTAATGTCAAGCTGCTCTGACACACAGCAATTAACTACCTGAGCTCTGGACCTGGGTCTTCTTCTTAATCCTGGTCTCCCTCTGCCTCAGCTACACCCTCTGGAGTGAAAAGGTCTCCTCCCAGGAGAGGAAGGGCTGCAAATACCACAGCTAGCAGATTTCCAAGGCAGACCCCATTAGCCTGGGCCAGCAGAATTGAGTTATTCTTAAGCTGCAGTGCTCCCACCTGGACATGCCATGACACTGGGAGAAACCAGTGCCTCGGTGGAACCACTGTGAGGAGTTCAGCACAGGGAAAGTTCTTTGAGCATCTGCCCAAGGAAATTCACCTGCAGGAGGGATGCTGACAATCCAATGTGAGCATCCAAAATCAACGCATCCAGCTCCCTCCTGTGTAACATGCTTGGTGTCAGGGCCAAGCTGTATTTCTCCTTCAGCCTTTTGCCAGGTTCCTCCCAAGGGAGCCCTGACATTCCTGTTGCAAGGGAACTCCTGAAGGCTAAGCTGAACACATTCCATTGCATCTGTTCTAGGAAAAAGAGGTAGCTGCATTTTGAGCAGGCTTTGCTAATCGGATCAGCCAGACTGACCTAAATGAACGTTTTTCCTGATCAAGACAAAGACTAAGTGTAAATAAGCCAAGATCAACTTTGCTGAGGTAGTCAAGAGTGAGTTTCCCCTGGAGCAGTGACCATAATGAATGACCTCATATAAAGTATCACCTCTGAGCCCTAAAGATGGTACTGATTACCCTAGCACTGGTTTAAATTACACACTACTTTCAGAGAAAATAGCAGTGTACGTTGCTGCCATCCTGTATGAGGAATTTCTGCAGTCTCAGAAAGAGAAAAGATAAAACAGGAAGAGAAAGTAAGGAGTCACACAGTGTGTGAATATCTGCAGATCCAGCCTTCATGAGACCTGGATCTGGCTGAACAACGTGTTAAGATCAGTGTCAAGCATCTATCACTTGGACACTTATCAGACCAAAGCAGCTCCACATGTTTCCAAAGGCAGACAGCCCTGGAGACATTTCAGAAAACAGCAATAAAAGTAGAGATGCAATAGGGAAGAAAAGAAGGTGGGTAAAGAAGCCAGAGAGGCATGGGTGAGAGGAGGAGGCTGGGGTGCTCAGGCACCACAGGAAAGCAGAAGCAAAGAAAAAACCAACACAAAACCCAACATGCAAAAACAAAAACCAGAAAGAAGTTTTCTTGAACAGCTGGGAAAGTTAGGCAGATGTAAACAGTGCATGGCAGCCATGTGGGGAGCAACTGCATTATTGTGTTGAAAGACACAGCCCCTGTCTTCCAGCATGCTACCTGCTGTCCACTGCTGCTCTGATCATGCTCCCAGCCCTTCACAACTTTTCTGCTCTGAGGGACGATGCACAACATGCAGGCACCAGGCCAAGAACACACCTAACAACTCATGGTGCAAGCAGAGCTTTGAAGATAAGAAAGAGTAAGAAAAGTGCTCCATGCAAACACCCACCTTGTCCTGTTGCCAGCCTGAAAACAGGATCAGGTATGTCAGCCAGAGGATACCAAGTTACACCAAAGCTGCATGTGCAGAAGTCCTGTGCACAGCCATGGGGGTCAGCTGAGAAAAACATTTTGGTTGCACCCTTCCTCTCACTTCTCATATCCCATGTGGAGACCAGAAGTCCCAGCAGTTTAGATGTGTAAAGGAGGATGAATATAGTCCCCAGAAGAAAGCTGGGATCACAATCAGTGGGATGTGATAATCCCAGGACTGAGTATGGCCTAGAACTGAGGACTAACATACTTGGCTCCTCCAACAGACACCTTGCCTGAAGAACAGTAATGCTAACTACAAGGTTGCTGGTGAAACACAGGTTACTGCACCTGACCTTACAGACCTGGAATTTCCCTGGGAAATCTCCCAACCCCATCAGGCCAAGAGACAGCTCTTGGTCCTTTCTTAGCTGAACTGTAATGTTCCACTTCATCCCTGGTGCCTTACCTGTTCTGCTGTAACTGCAGGAAGGAGAGTCACAGCCAGCTTTTGCAAACTGGTTTCCTGCAGTGGACTGTCCACAGCAGGAAAAGGACCCACAGCCTTTACTGACTGACTCACCCTTTCATTGACATGCACGGGTACAATCCAGTCTTGAGAATCAAATCTTCACATCCAGGATAGTCCTACCTATGGCTATGAGAAGAGGACCTGCCATGAGGCCATCACAAAAGCAGCTCCAGAGAGTTAAGCATTTTCATTCACTTCCTTTAACACTGAGAATTCTTTAAATAGTAAATCAGTAATACACCAAATCCTAATTAAGTACTACTAACTTAAAACCTGCAGGGAAGTGCTGAGAAAAAAAGGAGCAAGCATAGAAGTAGACATCTCTCAGAGAAAATACAGGAGCATGCTGCAGAGATGCCATCCTGGCCTTATTTTGAATAGTGAGGCTGCACTCATGGCTGTGAAATACCTATTTCTAAACAGACCTTTCAGTGGCTCCTTCAGAAAATACTTTTTTTCCAAATTTCCCTCTCTACCAAGACACAGCTCCATTTCAGGCTTCAGTGAGGTCAGCACAGCACCAGATATGACAAGTGCAGTGCTGGATGAGACCACTACAACATGGGATGGGACCAGTGCAGCATCAGATGGGATCCTGGGAAATAGAGGACACTTTGCATGGATGGGATCCTGGGAAATAGAGGACACGTTGCATGGATGAACCCAGTGCTGAAATGAGATTCAAAAACCACCAGACACCATGCTTAGGCAGTTGCTGTGATACCAGGAGGAGGTTCTATGGACCAGTCTCAAAGGCTTTTTATAGTCTTATCCATACAAATGAAACCTCAGCTTTCCTCCTCTCTGAAAGTTGTTGTGGTGGATTACTGCCTCATGCCAGAGGGGATGGAGATCACCTGGTAGACATGGTCTGAGCTGTACACAACTCCAGCATCTCCTGGCTGGTGCTGCTGACACCCTCCCTCAGTGGGAGTGGACTGTATGCACAGATGTGTTTCCACCTCCTGCCAAGCCCTCCCTTTGTTTACTCTGCAAGCATTTCACCAGTTCTTCCTCCTTTTTCCCTCCAAGATGATGGCTGTCTCCACTGTTTAACCCTGTCTTGGATACAGGCCTTCATGCACTCCTGCTCTGAGTTGCAACCTCCCTCCTAGCTGTAGCCTACCAGTGCAGTTCAAGGCATCTCCCATTTCAGCTGAGATGAGCATTTAGGCCACTGGGTCTCCAGTACATGCAGGCAGCTCTCCAACACATGAACAAACATTTAGGAAAAGTTTCCCAAGTTTATCAGTTTCTTTTCAGCTAGGAGGGACACATGAGTGACCTCCAGTCTCTGTGGAGAAAAGTATTGACCTAGAGTCTTCCAAAGAAGTTCAAGTTTCTCCCCTTCCTCCTTACCAAAATGGAAATCTGTGATGACCCTGAGGTAATTATGCTCAGAGACTCATGAATTTCTGTGTTCAGCTCTGGTTTCAAACTGCTGCTAGTACTTCTGCAGGTGTAAGTCCAGCTGTGAGACAGGAAGGAGCAGCATGGACATGAAGTGGAGGAACAACCAGATGGATCCAAAGAGACTAATGAAATAGGAAAATCTGGGAACTATTATTTTAGGATTCATTTCCATCAGGCCAGGTCTCTCTCTCTCTCTCTCTATTTGTGCTCCAAATTCCACAGGAATCTCTGACTAGCAAGTTCCAAGCAAAATTTAGAGAAAAAAAAGTCATGCCTTACCCAGTACTTGGCTGACTAAGCAGGGATGCATCTCTGACCACATTTTATCCAGAATAGCAATAGAGAGCTGAAGTGCTTTGCTGCATGTGTCCCCATGAGAGACCACCACCAGTCCCAGAGACCCACTGTCACTGTTTGAACAGGAGGAACTGAAGAAGGAGGGCTTTTCAGACTCCTGAGAGGGGCAGAACGCAAAGAGAGGGATCTATTCCCTCCAGTTCCCTGCCATGCTCTGTAATAAAGATCAGAAAGCCAGCAGCTCCTCTCTCTTTTTCCTCTCACCTCCTGCTGGCAGTGCTATTGTTCATTCCCACCAGCTCACCACAAGCTATTGGGTAATATATGTATATATTTGTATATATTTATATATTTTTGTATTCTTTGTTACCTTACCCTTCATATTATTACCTTTCCCATGTGTATGTAAAATCTGTATCTAATTCTTTTCCATTCCCAACTTAAGGTCTCCAGTCTTTATTCCCCTTTTATCTTCCCTTTGTAGGGGTGGGGGGCTAGAGAGGAATTCTGTCATTAGATTTGTGGCCCATCCAAACTGCTAAGCCATGACACCCAGCCTCCCATTACAGCAGAGCTCTCCCCTCTCCAGAAAATGGAAGAGATGAGAGGTGGACAGCCAAACCTGCCTGAGCTCTTTCTCCTCAGCTTGTGTGGAGATGGGTGAGAAGGAGCTTACAGAGTGTGAAACTCATTCATATGAAAGCTCACCCCAAGGCCTATGCACCACTTAAGTGCTATTTATATCCCTCTAGTAGGCACAAGAGGAATAGAAGAGTGTTCTGGCTCCTTGCAAGCCCACCCAGTCACACCTGGTGAATAGCATCTCTTTATCTTCAGGTGAATCTCCCCTTACGAGTTGTACCAACACCCCTCACAGCCTGAAGTCCTGCAGCTCTCCTTCTTTCTGCAGGCCTGGGCAGTATTAAAGGCAAAAGCTCACAGTAGACATAAAACCCAGTTTGAATTCAATGAGCAACCCACAGAGACGAGCAGTTCTCCCATTCTGCTCTCCTCCAGTGGGCTCCAGAAGATGCCACTTGTCACATTGCCCAGAAACATAGGATCACACAGTGAGTGAGAGCTCTATTGTGCACTCCCCAAAGGAGCTGGGCTCACACTGCTGAGACAGCCTGAAATATCATTTTGCAGCTTCTAACAGTGGAGACCCTCACTAGCATGTGGGATATTTTTTTGCTCTTATGGCTCTCTTTTAGAAGGAGGTAAAGAATACGCTTTGAAAAGCATAGAGTCAAAATAGAGTTGTGTTTACATGAGCATCCAAAGTCATCTCTCATACTGTAAAATACAGAAACACGGAGAAGAAACAGACCTGCTGGTGTGCTGGGTTAAAAAGAAACACAGCTCCTGTTTGGCAGGTTTAGTCTGGCTCCATTCTGACACCAGTGTCACAAAGCCTGTGAAGTGTTGTAGTTCACTGCAGTGAACCTGACTCAGAAGATAAGGCTTTTGAAGAGTTTCACAGCACTGGTAAGAGCTGAGAGAGAAAGTAAGAGCTTTCTGAGTGTATCTGTAATAGACCATAAGTGAACACTTAGGTTCTCAAAGGAACGACCAGAAACGTTGAACTGGACAGCAGACAGAAAGGTGAAGCTGATAAGCAGGCACTCCATGAAGGATTAGCTTCATTTATGGTAGGTTCTTCTGGCAGAAAAAGATGAGCAAAGTTGCTTAAGTCTAAGCACAAGTAGGTGATTCCCTGAGCAAAAGGAGATTAATAATGCTGCTAGTAGTCATTGTATGAAAGTCTGGGTAGCAGAAGCTAAGAAAAGTAAAAAGAAGGATTTTTTTGTCCCTTGGAGATTTCCATTCAATGTACCAAGCAGACACCACCCTCCTTAAGATTTTCCAAAGAAACCCAAACCCCTCCATACAATCACAGACCCATGCAGGTTGGGCAGGAGCTCAGGAGGTCTCTAATCCAACCTCCTGCTCAGAGCAGGGCCAACACTAAATTTAAATTGCTCAGAACTTTACCCAGATAGGTCCTGGAAACCTCCAAGGAAGGAGCTTCCACATTGTATCTGGGCAGCCTTATCCACTCCTAATTCTCCTCACAGTGACAAATTGTTTCCTTATACCTAGTCTAAACCTCTGCTGTTCCAAGTTATGACCAGTCATCCTCCTGCCATGCACTTATGGAAAGAGTCTGGCTCCATCATCCCAGTCACTTCCTCACCAGTGTAGGCAGAGTGCTGCTGGGTCCTCCTGGAGCCTCCTCTCCTCTAGCTGAGCCAGCCCAGCTCCCTCTGGCTACCCTGACAGGACAAGTTCTCCAGGCCCCAGCTATTTGGGTGACATCCTCTCCATGCACTCAGATTTTTCAAGGTCTTTCTGGCACCAGGCAGTCCAAAACTAGACACTGTGTTTAAGACACAGTTGTATGATTGTCAAGAAAAGGTGGGCAATCACTTCCCTCTGTTTATCTACTACCCCCCTCCTGTTGCTAGCTGCTAGCTGCCTTTGCTTTCCTGGGCACAGCACTGCCCAGTGATCCCTGACTGGTTCAGCCCACCCATCCCTGTGGGGAGGGGTTGGTATTTGTTCTTACTGAGTATCATGAGGTTTGGGTCAACCCACTCCTCCGACCTGGCTAGGTCCCTCTGAATGGCAGCCCCAGCAGTTATTAAAATTAGTTTGGGGTTTTTTTTCTGTTTCAAGCACAGAGACCTTTTTAAGGATATATCTATAGACACACCTTCATTACTTTTTTGTCACACCTTTAGATGAACAATACAGAGAGGAAATTTTTTAAAGATCAAGTTGATCCATCAGAAATACCAAGGTTCAGGAAAGGAGAGCAGTTCAGAGAGATGTAATTCTTGCCCCAGAGGAGCACAATCTCTGCAAAAAGTTCATCCATCTTTTCTTTCCACTTCCTTTCCGAACTGAAGAAATCATCCTCAGAAAAAGTTTCATACTAGCATTTTATTGCCAAAATTCCTGGCTTGGTCTAAGAAAAATGCTTGCTGAACAATATCTGGAAAAGTTTGCCCCTCTTTGGAGCAAAAGCACTGGCAGCATGGTGAGCTATTGTGCACGGTGATGCTCAGCACAGCTCTGTGTAAAAAGAACTTCTCAACACATCTCAAGGTCCCAGATTTGCTGGATTTAGTAGGAAAATGTAAGTGTATTCCTTGCTCCCATGTTGTTGTCATGCAGAGTGAGAACAAAGACAGTGATGTATTATGTTCTAGGTCTTTTATCCCCAACAGATTTGGTAGCTGCAAAAAGAGGCTATTTGTCATCTGCAGGAAGAGAAGATATCAGCTTGACTCTGACACTCCAGCAGAAGTTTGTGGTGCTGGCAGCTGGGAAAAAATCCACGGGAAAATAAACCAGTGCTGTCTAATTGTAAGCTGAGCACAATGATGCCTGAGTCACTGCAACCCAGTTAATGTGGAGGCAAGGGCAGGCTACTTTGGGCAGCAGCTGCCCAAGCAGAAAGGCCATTTAAATGAGGCAGGACAGAGCCAGACTTAACATGGCCACTGCACACTTCAAACACACTGTCCTAGCAGGTGGCACCAGATGGCACTGTTACACAGAAGCTCCTTTTTCATAGGGTCTGCTGGCAGAGAGAAGTTGGATTTAAGAGGTACCACCTCTATTGGTCAGGGATTCCCTAGCTTCTTGCTGCAGCCCATAAAAGAGCTGGTGCCAGTACATACTATTTTCACTTCAGTAACAGAATAAATGGTACTGGCATAAAGCACTTCATGTGAGCAAAGCTCCATTCACATTGGATGTATACGGAATTAGGGGAGGCACAAGACTCCTAACAACAGGTCTCTCAGATATGAGCAGAAATGGTCTGTCAGCATGAGCAAGCCCTCAGTCCTGGAGTGACAAGGCATTGGAAGGACTGTCTGAGCATCGTGGGACTTCACTGCCTCCCATAGGGCCCGAGGAGAGTCAGTCCTGGAGGCTCAGTGGTGTCAGAGAAATGAGAAGCTGGCAAGATTTCTGAGAGATGGAACTGCCTGCACAATCTCTTTCCCAGACCTGGTGTGTCTCCACACACCAATTGCTGTGCACTTAACATTTATGCAAATTCTGCATCTCTTAGGATTTGCACAGCAAAGCAGAAGTGGATTCAACGAGTGTCTAAGGGTACAGCCCTCCTCTCCCGGGTTTCTTCCTTAGTGCCATGCTGCTGGCATCTCCCCTGCTCCCCTTGCAAGGGGCAGTCTTCAGAGACGCTGCCAGTGCTACACCGGGAATGCAGGAGGTGCTGGTGTTGTGACAGAAGACTAACAAGCCGTGGCTACACCTCTCTTCTCAGAGCAGTCACCCTGTCCCAGGGCTGCAGCTGCTCTCAGCAGTGCCCTGCTGCCCAGCATCACCCCAAGGCACCTCTGGGGTGGGGCCCGTCCCCCTTCTGTCTCAGGGCCGGGTCCTCCCTGGCAGGGCAGGGTTGGCAGCACAAATTCCCACAGAAAGCTCGGGCGGGACAGCAGAGGCTGTGCCTGCTGCTCCGGGAACGCTGCCGGACCGGGGACTCGCATGAGTCCTCCGAGAGGCTGAGCAGTGTCCCCAGAGGTGAACAATGCCCCTTTGGTTTCCTGGGGCTGGCAAGACACTTTCTTCCCAAGTCACTCTCCCTCTTCACTCTCCTCTCCAAAGTAAATCAGCCCAGCCTTAAAGCCAAGCGGGTGATGCTTCCCTTTCCAAATGCCAACCGGAGAAAAAGTTACAAGCGAAGGAGAGCGGAGGCGCTGATCCCAAAGGTCTCCCCATGACCCCCGGACGCTTCTCCAGCGCTGCCCGAGCTAAGCCACGGCGGGTTGTACACCCCCCGCTGGTACCCCCCGTGTCTCCCCCAGCCAGCACCCTCAAAAAAAAGCCCCATGTAAGAAAAACCTGTGATTCCCCAGCGGGGCGTCCTCAGGGTGCCCGTGGCAGGACGGTTGTACCTGCACCCCCGGGACACCCCGCGCTCAGGGACAGAACCTCAGGGCACTCGGGAGCCGGGAGATCCCACCGGCGTGTCTCGTCCCCGCTGCTGGGGCCGTCGTGGGAAGACGGAGCGGGGGGNCCCGGTGCGCGGGCGGGGGCTCTCCGCGTCCGTCCCCCGACAGCGGCACTGACAGCTGCCCCGAGCGGGCGGGGTGGGACTTCCCTCGCCCACACCCCTTCAGGAGAGGGAAGCTGCGCTGCTCCGGGCCTGCCGAGGGGTGAGGCTGATGCCGAGGGAGCCGCTTGGGTTCGAGGAACTGAACAAACCTCTCCTTCGGCAGCCCCGGTGTGAGGGCGTTGTGGCAGCCTCCGGCGGCCCCGCTGCATCCCTCGGGGAGCAGAGCCGGGAAAAATGGATCTTCCGAGGGGTCAGTGCCCAGCGGAGAGCTGAGGCAGCAGGGAGGTTTCCTTGCCTTTGCTCTCCGCAGGTATGCCTGGCTGCGGCAGCCCATGTGGCTGCTCTGTAATTAAAGAGTTGGGCACCATTAAAGAGCTTCAGCAAGATTATATGGCTTCAGATAAATAGGATTATGGATCCCTGTCCTCTCTGATCCTCACTCCAACCAGCACCCCGGAAAACCACTTAAAATAATGCTCTTGAAGAAGCCCTATTTTATTAATCTGCCCCTGCTTTCTTGGTTCCACAGGGAAAGCACTAAGGTCCCAGCATCCAGCAGTGTCTTTTTTGGTCACAGGCATGGCACATGGCAGGGGGTGAGGGGAGAAAGACAGTGGTGACAGTGGTGCATCTCTCCTGGAAGAAACCTAGCTGAAAGGTGCCAGCAAGGAGAGTCATGGTGCACTGAAGGAGTTCAGGCCTGAGGCTATCTGGAGCTGTACTTGAACCAGACGCTGGCCCTCCATCCACACATGCATCACAGGCTCTTGCTCTCTGCTTCCCACAGGTCTCAGCAGTACAGCACAACCCAAGGCACTCCTTGGCTCCTCATTGCACAAGCAGCCACGTGCTACCTCCAGCACACAAAAGCCTTTATACTTTCACACACAATTGACTCTTTCAGTTACATTTACTTTTACCTTACATTTCAGTCAAGTGTAAAAAGCCTCCAAGGTTAAAGACCCAGAGACATAAGTTCAGCCTGGACGGAGTTCTGCTGAGAAAATAATGCTGTTCCTCCTTCCTTAATGGTAAAGGAATCTCTTTGTCAGTGTGGGTGCCAGTGGGTTTAAAGGGGGGGGAACACAGAAACGTTTGCCACTGGAAAATGTCCATATCCTTCAGCAAGAAGCAAACCTCTATTTCCAGGCATCAGGAAAGACATATTTCCTTTGACATCCCAGTCAGCAGGGTTCTTAGCTGTGAGGGACAGAAGGATGGAGCCCTGCAATATTAATGGGGTGACAATCCAAGGTCATGGAGCATGGACTGAGCTGCAACAGGGGCAGCTTCACCTCCTGCTGCAAACCAAACACAGATATTTCCTCCCTAACTTTGAAGACCCACTGATGAAACCAAGAGTTTCTGGTTCAGTACCTCACACAAGTTAATACAAGGAAGTCTCTTCTAAGGACACGTGCTGTATTTATCCTCAGAGCCAGGCTGAGGAAGCTGAGATGGTGACATCTCCAGTGACTGTTTGCACAGCATGGGTGGCAGTGTTATCAAAAAAGGTCAGGTAAAGTAAACCTCACTTGTCTGTCTGCACTCTGAAAGAAAAATGCTTTTGCACATTCAGATAGGGATTGTGAAGTCTATTTGGAAGGTTAAAATACCTAAAAACCAAAATAAAATTGCTTGCTCTAAAACTCTGCTTCTGTTTAATACTTCTGGTAGTCAACATAGTTGCCAGATGCAGCTCTCCTATTGCTGCTGCACCTCTGCAGGCAAGGAAGTATTACCACAAACCTCTCCTTTATATTATCACATGGCAAAGCTGCTCTGTCCTCTTATTTTCTCTCTTGAACAGAAGGATCCACTTAGACATTTTGCTTATAAATAAAAATCACTTACTGTACCCTATACTAAAGCCATGCACTAACTAGTAGGAGCTCATCAAGTATGGACATTTTCCCCACATGAGACATGGGTTCAGTCACTAAAGATGCAATACTCCTGACTGAGAAAACTTCAGAGTGAGTAGGAAAACCCACATTAGAGTGACAAGGTGCCTGGGAAGTGGCAATGCCACCCTCACTGGAGACTCTTTAAAACCAAGTTCTGCAGCCATTTCTTGGGACACAGACACGTCTCTCCTCTGACCAGGAGGCAAGCTTGGAGCAGGAGCTGAATCACGATTACTCAAATTCCTTTTCAGCCCTGTTTTCTCTGCTTTTATTTTGAGATTTGTTTGCAATCTGCTCACATCAGGAGACCAAAAGAGCAGCCAAGTGTGTTGAGACTGAACAGCTTTCAAACCGACAGCAGATAAGCCTTCCTGGCCTTACAGCATGTGATACTGCAAATGCACATGTATGACCCTGCTCATTTTATCAGTGCTGAGAAATGAATCTACTTGCTTCTCACAAGAAGGGGGTCCTGTTCTGTGTTCTGTCCTACCTGGTTTTGCTGCTACTGCCTGCCTTTATACCCATGGAGAGAGCACTGCAAGTCCCACATGGTGCTAACCTGCAGTCACTTTGCCTTCACCCTGCAGCACTCTCAGCAAGATGTGCCAGAAAAGGGGAGCAGCCCCTGGGCTTGCACACATCCACAGCAATCTAGACTGTTTTGCAGCCTGCAAAACTGAAGCTTTTGTTTCACGTTCCAGACCAAGCTAGGAGTTTTCACAAACTCATAGAGGATGAGCATTTCACCAGGTATATGGGGGGAATGGCCTGTGCCAGTGATACCTGGTTTGCTGCGTGCAGGCTCAGTTGTTAACAGGAGGGGTCATCTCAGGGATCATCTGCCTGAGGTTTGCCCTCATTTGCAGCCTGGAGAGCTAGTATGGGAAAGATTCACACTGTTAGAGCTCCTTGCTTTGGGGTCAGGCTGGCTCTTGAGGACTGCCACCACAGCAAAGCTTTTACTTCAAGTCTGATGAAAGATACCATTTGTCCTATTTATTTTTCTAACTTTGGTGTTTGTATGGATGGAATATATGGTTTCTAGCCTTGAAGCCTCCATACTTTGGCCCTTCAGTAGTTATTTATAGTACTACTACCTTTATTTCCAACTTTGCTATGGGTTCGATTACCTCCTGGTGTATTGCTCAGGGGTGGCTTTGCTCACTGATTTGAGCAA
Source organism: Florisuga fusca (assembly GCA_038090715.1). NCBI lineage: Eukaryota > Metazoa > Chordata > Aves > Apodiformes > Trochilidae > Florisuga > Florisuga fusca. The sequence continues at coordinate 4,299,640 of JAAWXA010000028.1, forward strand.
CACAGACAGAGGTGGTGGCTACTGCATTGTAGGTCCCCTCTGCTCCTGAAGTCCCACCAAGAACAAGGTGAGGATGGAAATGGGACTTTCAACCTAATTCACAGAAGAGGCACTGAAGTCCTCAGACAGTCCCTTAGGACTCAGGCCTTGAGTAAAGGAACAAGTAGTCAGATACACACACGAGTGTATCTAACACTTGGGTTGTGATTTCTTTATTTAGGTTTTGTGGAAATTATGCAAAGCCCATGAAGAAGTCAAGGCAGGAGGGGAGGAATCCAGCAAAAAGTAACTTCTGAGGAAAGATTTGTAGACGCTGGAGCCTTTCTCTGCCCCCTGCTCCACAGCCCTACTTCATCCAGGAGATCCATCTCCCTTTTCATTTCCTTCCAGCAGCTGGTTTAAACTCTCGCACATGCTTCTCCCTCCAGCCAGCTTCAGCTGGTTTTGATTTCCTCCTTCCTCTTGGGTGCTGTCTCCCAGCCAGGTAACCAGCACACCTGGTCCCACTACCAATGAGCAGCAATGGGGCAGGGAGGGGAACTACCAAGGAAATCACTCCTCCCTGCTAAAACCAGCAAAAGGAGGGGAGAGCTGTGAAATCTTCATAAATCTGCTGCCACACCTGGAAGAGGGAACAATTTGTGTTGCTCATGTTGCTTTGCATGCAGCTCCCCAGGACTGGTGCTGCATTAAAATAAATATCTGCCTGCAAGCACATATGTTTCATTGGTAACCACTGAGTGCAGATAGGTGTGAGTCATGCTGGAGCAAGGTGCAGAGATCCACATGTGCATGTGAGGAAGGAATGTGTGCTCTGAGTCCCTCTTGCTTGGGAAGTAGAGGAGAAAGTGAAGAGCACATTAATTGCATGTTTGCATATGGCAAGGATCCACGAACGCTGCGGTTTCAGTGAGCACCCTAATGCTCTGTGGGGAATGAAAAGGAAGCCACAGAGCTCAGTGCTGCAATTATTATTATTATTATTTCTGGGGTGAACTTAGAGCCCTTGGAGAGATTTAAATTGGCCTTGCAAACAAGAAGTGAGTGACAGGCAGGGAATGCAAGACCTGGGGAAAGGAAAGCCTTGAACACGAGACACCAGACCCTAGAAGTGTCCTTCTCTGGGTCTGTAAGATACAAGGTGGTATCTTTTCAGCCTCCTGAAAAGGTGGTTGAGCTGCCTGTGGCAGAATTAGGAACATCAGAAAGTGAAGCCCCCAAATAGTGAATGGGTACTATAACAAAAGATGAGACCTGAAAACTTACCACTTTGTAACTAAGTAACTGATGAAGCAGGAAATAATCACCTTGTAGGTGCTCCTTCATGGTAGGCTAAAAATATTTCTTTGCCCTATCATATGCAATCTGCACTCCCTCCTCTATACCTCAGAAAGAGCAGAGACTGCATTTTATTTTATTTATTTATTTTGGCTGGCAGTCTCCTTGGAGAATCAGATAACTTTGAGGGTCACTAAATGAATGAAGAGAAACTAGTATGAGTGCATCTCCTTCCAGCTCTTTATTAGCATTTGAAGACATTGTAAATAACTCACCTTCAGGAAATTTAGGTGAATGGGAAGCTACAGAACACCCTCTGCAAGGGTGGCTGCCTCTGCTTCCTATGGACTTATTTTTATTTACTCTAACAGGATTCTGGGCTGCATGGATACAAGGCCAGCTTGTAAAATGGACCCAGGCACCCTTCATGAGACTGCAGACGACCTGCAGAGACATCCTGAAGGGGCTGTGCTGCCTCATTTCTCTTCACTACTTCCTACATCTCAAACTTTTCCCCAGGAAGGATGGTTGTAGCTGCACACCCTGTTTTATTGAATTTTACTACATGAAGATACCTTGCATCTAAGAGTAGGAAGCAGATGACTTTGGGGCAGAAGGGAGCTGAAAAGCCACTGGAACAGGAAAAGCCAAGTCAGGGCAAGGACACTGCAGCAGCTCTGCTTTGACACACTGCATGCACAATACAGAGCCAACTCCTGAAGCCCAGGTACCCACATGACAACCAGGGGGAAATCCCTGCTGATTTGTGCCCCTTAGCCCCTCCAACATCATGGAGAAGCCAGACATTCACATCTGGGCTATGTCCAACAGGATCTGCCCCAACTGGAGCCAAGCAGATGTAATGCAGGCAGGCTGGGGGAATGGAGGGCTGGCATTCCCTGCCCTGCCAAGGGTTAAAAGCAAGGTTGTGATCCACAAGCAGTCCTGCCCAGGAGAAAAGCACAACCCAGCAATTCAGGCATGTCTCACCCCCTCAAATGACATTGTTTCAGTACTGTCTGCCTCGCCCCTCACTGGTAATTACAGACTTCAACTATGAGGGAGAGAGACACGGTGGAAGAAACCTTCATTACAGACTTATCTCCTACAGCAAAAGCAACCCCAGTGTAATGTCTGGGGCACGTTGCCAGAACCAGCCTCCAAAGCAAAGTGCTTGAATTTAGGATTTAAAAAAAAAAAAAAAAAAAAAAAAAAAAAAAAGTAGAAGAAGTGCTAAGTGATTTGGGAAGATCAGAAGTCCACCACGTTGGCTGCTGTACAGTGCTGGGTGTGGGGAGCACTTTGTAGGAACTGGAAAGCCACTCTGGTTTTAAACAGTGTGGTTTGCATCTTTATATTATTCCTTCCTTCCTCCTTCTTGACATGCTTGTGACCTCTGATGTCTGTGTGTCCCTTTGTCACCCCTGACATACACCAGGGGGCTGGGAAGGGATGGTTTCCCTAGGCTTCCCAGCTTGATACTCCACAAAGGGGCAGATAAAACTGTAGGTGTCCTTGGCTGACCCCCTCCCCTTTGCAGACCTAATGATGATATGCTCTAAAGAACAGGCTGCTTGTATCCAAAGCTGGGGGGTCCTTCTCCCTTGTCTACATCATAGAGGCCCAAACTTTGAAGTTCTGTTAGAAGGGACACAAAAAATGCACAGGATGGTTTTTTTCCCAGTAAGACACTCCCCTGTTGTAGCTCAGGACCTTTTCCCACTGCTGGGACCATCTCAAGGTTGGCATTGACCTGCCTAGAGGTGGCTGATACCTTCTCTGGAAAACACATCTCTTCCTTGCTGCTTTCTTCCTCATCCCAACTTTTTGGATGCAAGCAATGTAGATCCCAGTTAAGTTGCTCTTCTGAGCTCTTAATACTCACATGTAGAAAACTCAGAACCACCATCATGGCATGGTTTAGATCAGTGTTTGTGGGAGAGCTCACTTCTGTGACAGTTTCCCTGCAGAGCCCAATTTTGCTGCTGCTGCTAATACCTGTTCTTGCAGGATCTGGGGTCTGACACCCCATCAGAAAGATCCTGTACACCTAGAGGTCTTGTCCCCAGGCAGCAGCTAATGACAGGGGCAGGAGAGGACTGAGAAGAGAAAAGCATTCAATCATACAGCTATTAAGATGTGTCTGGGGAACTGGCTGAATTTTAATTGTTCTTTCCTCCTCCGTGTGTGAGCACGGGAAAAAATTTACCTTCTGGCCTTTCCATTTGGGCATGTTGACATTTCTAGGCAGCATTTGCCTCTGATGGAGAGGTCTGACGTCAGGTGGGCTGATTAAAGCTTGCAGTGCCTCTGACTCATTTGGCTGCAGTGTGCACGAGGGGCTTTGTAGTATGTCTCTTCCTAGCACTTGTGATAGTTGAGTTTAAATAAATATAGTGAAGCTCAATTCACAACTTCAGGGGGGATGCAGCTTGGCTCAGGATCAAATAGGCATTGCCATGGGAACAGATGCTGCCAGGCACAGGCAGAAATGTCACTCTGGGCTAGCAACTCCCCTGCCCAGCTCTCCCTGCCAAAGAGGCATGTAGAGCTGGTGCTGGTAGCAGGAATGTAGTGTGGAGCTGGCACTACCTGTGCCCCTTGGGCATGCAGCTGCTTTTGGGAGCAGCCCAACGCTGACCTTGCTGCTCTCCCAGCTTCAGGAGAGCCAGCCACCCTCCCACTGAGCAAGGACCACTTTGGGGGGAGCCCTGACTAGTAGGTTTTGCAGAACTCCCTGCTTTACCAGCATTTCCAGACTGGAAAGCCCTAGTGTGGCTTTTTCAACCTGCAAAAAGAAAGAAGGGGGCTTCCTGGGTCAACAAATCTCATCCAGATGCAGCCAAATGTATAATGCAGCCTTCTTTATGCACTGATCAAGCTTCAGATTACAGAGCTAAAAATTATCAGCTGCCTCCCAGAAGCCCCAGTGAGCAAACCCCTGACACTTGAGAGAATCATGCCCAGCAGGGACACAGAGATTCAGAGAGAGGTGATTTCTCCAGCTGACTAGGGGGAGATAGGTTAGACTCAGCCAGGCAAGGCAAGGCAGGGCAACAGAGTCCCTTACTCCCCTGTCCCAGCACCTGTGTCCTTGGCATGAGGAGTATGGTCCCTTTGGTGTTGCCCTGTCATGTCCAGCTCTTGATTCATCGAGAGCTTGAGTATGACAGCAGCCAAAACCATGAGGCATGACACATGCCCAGAGGCAGCAGTACTAAGGAAAAGGCTCCTTGAAGTGCTGAAGAACTCCCTTGCCTGTGGCACTGTGCCCGTGCATCTCTAACATCCACTGATTTACAGCAGCAATGAGAGGTTCTGGTTTGTGTGGTAAATGGGCCTATCAGCATTGCCAGATTTGTCTTCCTCCAGGCATCTCAAGACTTTTAATGGTTTACTTAAACCCTGAGCTCCCAGGAACATGGGAGGTTCTCACCTCCCCTGCTTTTTTCTTAGGTGGCTCCTGATGGTTGCAGAGAACCAGCTGAAAATGCAATCCTTAGCTATGGCACAGGCAGCAAACCTAAAAAAAACACCCTAATTTACTTATTTCAATCCTAATACTTTTAGACCACTCCTATTGACTGAGTTCTGAACTATGGTTTTTGTTTTGGATTTTAGGGGAACACAAAGCATGCCAGAGGAACGGGCAGAAATCAGCTTCTGCCAAGAATCCAGTCCTCTCACACAGATCACTAGAATTGGGGAATGGTTGCTGGGTTAATCCTCATATTGTACATTTAATGCTTCCCCAGCTGAGGTGCCAAGTTATTTTTCTATTAGAGCTGATTTGAAATTAACCTTACTTCCTACAGTCATTGTAACCTGCCACATCAGAGAATTTAATAGCATGAGAGGAGTCTGAATATGTGAAATGTTTTTATGAGTGCACAGTGTGAGCCACATTTCCATGACAAATCACTGAAATCTGAGAAATCTAATTTACAGTACAAATTCCTTTCTTTTGTGCCTCTTTTCCAACTCAAATTCAAGTCAGAATCTCTCCAAATTCTGCAGTAACTCTCATCTAGAAAAACTGTGGGTGTAAGATGGTTGAAAAGCAATTGCATGAAGCCTCTAGGGCTGGTCCACAATGACTCCAAACCCTAAATTGCTCATCCCTTGAGCATGGTTTAAGACTGCAATGGATCCTGGTGGAGCTGTGTAACCAGCACTTAAATAAAGGGGAGGCAGCAAGCCCTCTTGAATCAGTGGCATCTGTTCTGGGAAGGGCTGACCCAAAGACAGCCACAGCAAGAAGGTACTGAAACCCACTGTCTCCTCCTTGAAAGAGAATTGAAGGTCACAAACTAAAGACCCCTGTAACCAGCACTGGCCTTTGATTAAAAATAAATCCAGCTCATGCACAGACAGTGGTTTCAGAAGTGGAATACTGAACTGTGGTGAAGGCTTGGAGATTTGGTGGCTGTGCATCTTGAAATGGAAACACAAGTGGCAGCAGTTCAGGTAGAGCTCTACATCCCCAGCCATTGATATCAATGTACAGGCATGCTCCCTCCTCTTAAATTCTTTCACAGTAAAACTGATTTTTATGGTGCTTTCATCTGGAAGCAAACATCAAAGCAACTAAGGAACAACAGATATGAAAGACTGCTTGGTGTCCCACCCATGGAGCCAGGAAAACCATGGTCCTCTGTGGTTGGTACAAGAACCAGCATCATTATTCCCAAGCAATGGGGGAGTCCACTGTCTCTCACCAGAATGATAAACAAAACCAGCACTGTGATGTGGTCCTCCTACCCCCTGTATTGTACTCCCAGGACTGGCAGACAGTAGAGTTATTTGGGCACTAACAAGGCTCTTTTCTTCATTTCAAATGCACTAAAGGAAATACTGGCAAAATACATTGTATGATTGGTCTACAGAACTTATTGCTGTCAGTTACAACTGAGAAGAAGTGATGAAGAAAGGATCTGACATCTACAGTGGTGAAAACATCCTCCACTATATACACCAGGAAAGGGCATGGCTTGTAGCCCCATGAACTTTGGAAGAAGTTTGAAGAAGACAGGTTTTTGTAAAATGCCTAAAGCAGGGGGTTGAAAACAGACAATTGTTAAAAAACCTCAGCATCCTAAACACCAGACCAAACCAGTAATGTTCCTCATGAGCAGGTTAATATATAAATATACTTCACATTTGGGCCAGAATGAAGGTGATTTTCTGGTTTGTACTTTTGTTTTCAGCTAAGTTTCTTGTAAGTAGCTGCACTTGCTGAAATTAACAGCAAGTTTCTCAGGCAGTGTCAAACCTTGACAACATCCTATCTGTATTTCTGCAGAGGATGATTAAATTCCCAGGAAGCAGCCAGTCCTGGCTCCCAGCAGAAGCCCAGCTACCAACCAAAGGAGGCTGTGACCCAGACAGCAGTTCTTCTGATCCCATCAGACAGAAAATCTTGTCATATCCTACTCAAATCTTAGTTGTGGTGCCAGTGAGTAGTTTTGCCTGGTCTTTTGCTGTCTGATCAGTCCCATGTAAGTCACTCTTCCTTCACTGCAGGCTGCCATCCTCTCCTCCTTTACCAGATAGCCAGTGGATTATTTTTGTCTCAGATAGCACAGTCCCAATGTTACAATTACACGCTGACCTCAAAGACTTGCTTTTAAAATTACCCTTTTTTAGCAAACCCTCTGTCTAGCGGGTTGGGTGCTTTTTTAATTTATATTTATATTTAATGGTTAAATAGTGGGTGTGGTTGAGGAAAGAGGAAAAGAAGAAGCAGACAGAGTGAGCTGTAGGGGGAAGGGTTGTGAAGGTCGTAAGTGGCCTTCTCTGGACAGGAAAATCCATGTGCTCTGGAAAGGAGACACTTGGCTTCCTCTCTTTCCTCAGCAGCATCTTCTTCTGGAGGGTCCTTGCTGGCAACTGTAACTTCACTCCACAGACAGTGACAGTCCCTTTTCCTCAGAAGTAGACTGAGGGACTTCTTGCAGCCAGAACCTAAACCCAAAGACCCAGCAAATCTGTGTCCTCTGAAAACAACATGAAAATTGAGACTTTCCTGTTAACCCTCACTGATGATAAATATTTTCTAAACAGAAAAGACAGAAAAACAACTCTGAAATGCTCTGAAGGGCCTAAAGGTGAACAGGCCTAGGACAGAGAGACACAACTGCAGAGAATTTCATTCACAGCGAAAACCATCCAGGATAAGTGTCACCCATATTGCTGTTCAGTCCCTGTCCCATCAAATCCCTGCAAAACTTCATAGAATGCAAAAAAAACTCTTCAGAAGAGAAGTGATGAGCATCTTCTTTGAGGACAGAGAGTAGGAGGGAATAGGAAACCAGTTTGTACTGATGAGGAAAAAGAAGAAGGAAGCAACTTACAGGCTGACAGGAGAAACTTCAAATCTGCAGCATCTCACTCTCAAGGTACTCACACAACATTTTCAGTTTGCTACAGACAAGAGCTTGCTCTCCATGCTCTGAATTGCTTTACAGCTCAGCTGAAACTGTTTTAAGGCTGACTGGAGCAACAGTGAATTGGCTTCGAGTGATACCAGAAGCTTTGGATGGGCTTCTTGTTAAAGTTGGCCTTTTAACAGCCTTCTGTCAGCTGGCTAGTGGCTGCTTTTCAAGCCACCCAGTCCCTGGGATGGTTTCCTTCATCCTCAGGCATACATATTGCTTCCACTGTTCTGCACATCCTCCCCTAGCCTCTTCTGCACAGTGCTTTTGTCTCTGTCCTGACAGGGTGAGCTTTCATTGTGTCATCTCACCAACAAATAATCAAGTGGTATCCACAGAAGAGACCTGCAAGCAGTACCCCAAGCTGCAGTGTTTGAGAAAGCATCTCTCAGCATAAGCCTGAACCCCTGCTCTGTGCCATACGTGGCTCTGGGTGCCAAATCAATTTTCAGATGGATCTGAACACCATCAGACTGGAAATTACCTCAGCATTTTTGCTGAAGTCCCAGGTGTTTGGGAGGGGATGGCCCTCTTCCTTTCACTCCTCCTGTAGCTCCCCTTGGACACAGTATTTTTTCCCCTTCTCTATGTCCTGCACAGTTCCTCTGGGGTGTTGCCTCATGCTGTCACAGAGCTGGCCTCACCCACATCTCCAGTGGTTGTGTTTTGTGGCAGGTGAACTGATAGTTGGTTTGGGGAAAGTCTTTTTGGTTGATTCTGTGGAATGCTTTTGAAGTCTGTGAAACTGAAATGCAACTGATACTCACTTGAAGAGACTACAGGCTGGGGCAGAGAGGAGTATCAGAGTTCCAATTAAGTGATACATACAAATGGTGGCAAGGGGCATGATGATGACAAGCAGGCATGTGAGGACTCACCACTTCTCTCATTTGGATTTTAAAAAAGCCAAATCCACTTCCCAACATTTGCTAAGTAGTGTTTGTTACACTGGTATCAGCCAGCAAGCCATCAGTCAAAGGTATTAATTTCTGAAATAAAAAAGTTCAAACCCAGACTCTGATCTTTTAATGAGCTCTAGTAAATTTGCTCCCTTTTGCAGTCCTGGGGGTCAATCAATTTGTGACTGCCCAAGGAGAAGCTTAATTGAGCTCAAATAACATAACAGGGGTTTCACACCCTTACCCTCCCTCTGTACACATCCTCCCTTACACATCTGGATAAAAGCTTCACTGCAAAGCCTGAAGAGAGCAATTGATTCAAGCAGAGAGTCCCTGAGAGCACGTATGAGCTCCCAAAAAGCATTGCAAACTCTTGCATCATGCAGAGGCAGGAGAAGCTGGAGCAGCTAGGAAGTGAGAAGATCCACTCTGGCAGCTGCTGCCATGGGGATAGAGTGTCACTGGGAACAACAAAAGGTGTTTTTACTGAGGAAATACGGTGCCTCAAGTTATTAATCTTCTAGCAGAGGCAGAAATCCTAGGGCTGCTCTGCTGGGGCTGCTCTTGCAGCAGGAGTGAGCCAGCCACTCAGGACTAGTCTGACAAATCTGGCTTTGGCTGCTCAGCTTTATTAACGACAGAAGCCCTCGAGGAGTGGGATTCAGAGGCATCACAGAGATTTTTTTTTTTCCCCTTTCCTAAGCACAAAAGACAGAAGTGGAATGTAGCTGAGGAATGCTTTCCCCTTGGAAGGGTTGTAATAAATCTCCTTGGATGTGATATTTGGTTTATTTTGTGGTAGTCATTCAAAAGGAAAATGCATATTGTGGAGCTTAGCACTCAGCTTATGCTGGCAATGGATCCCTGACAAAGAATGTCCATTGGCAGGGAATTTCCTGACTTTGCAAGTGAGCAAACACTTCTTTTTCAGTTACTCTAAAAGCTGTCTTGCTATATTATATAAAGGGTTGCTGTAAGGCAGACACTGATTGATCCTTCTCCAGATCCACCAGAAAAAGGGTAAGCAATAATTGGCCTGATTAGCAGAAGGAAAGATTTGTGCTGGGCTCAAGAAAGTGCTTTCTTCCCAGGAAGGTCTCCTGGGTTGCAGGGGGCTGCTGGGTAGGCTGTAGCATCCTAGAAGCCTTTTGCACACATGTCAGGCACTGCTCCTGGGTGACTCCACCTTGGAGAGGGGGAGGGTAGCTTCAGAGACTTCCCGAAGTCCCTGCCAGCCCTCTGGTGATTATTACTGGATCATTATTATTTAACAGTAGGAGCACCACCTTTGGAATAGGCACTTAAGGAGGATTCTTCCTGCCCTGAAGGTAACTGGTCCTAGGGACAGGTTAGCAGGCAGAGGTCAGGGAAGAAGAAACCAGAAGGGAACTGATATGCAGATGGGCTTGATTTACTGCAGAGGCAGAGCAAAGAAAAAAACCCAAAGGTTATGGTGGACCTTCCACTGAGCCAGATGAGAGCCTGAGAGGTAGGCAGGGAGGAGGAAAGGGATTATTGCTGGGGTCTCATGTCTACAAGTGAACTCTTTGGGAAGGTCATGATGGAGCCCAGTCAGATGTCAGTAAACCAGGATAAAAGAGAACCTGGTGGAAGAGAAGCAGCCTGCAGCCTGCATGGAGCCATCCACAGCTAACTGGGCAGCAGTTCTGCCCTTAAGGGAATCACCAGAGTGGAAAGTAGAAGAGGGAGCAGAGGCAGCAGAATGTCTGGGCAGAGGTGGAGGTGTGGCCTATACACACACTGGGTGACCCTAATGTGAGCCCCAGAAACTGGAAAAAGCAGTTGGTGGAGGGCAGATCTCAGACAGGTCAGCCACAGAAGCCATCATCTCATCATTCTCTTCACCCTCCAGAAATGCAGTTTTGCTGACTCCATCAGGTTACTGGGAATTCCCCTTTCTCAGGCACTTCTGAAATATTGCAGGATACCACTAAGGAGGAGTGAGTGTTTGTTAAGATCTAGGAAATTAATATTTTAATTTCCTAGAAGTGTGTGTTGGCAGCCTGCAGTTGAAGGGCTAAGGCCCCCCCAGTAGATTTGAAGTCTTTCAGGTCACTGCCTTCCATCATCACCTGCTGGAAATCTCATGTTTTTAGTTTTTTTAGAGAGGAAGGAGGTGCCCTGGCAAAGCAAGTGACCTTATCAAGAAGTTAGCAGTCTTGGGTTATTAGCAAAGGTAGACTAAGGACTTTGCTGCTGTTATCATTACTATTGACTTTACATTTATAGAGAGCTGCAAATTTACACAGTGCTTAATTAACACAGTTTCCTGGACTACAGCTAGTGACAAGAGGATTGGGAGCCTTTAAAAAAAAAACAAAACAAACAACAACACAAACTTTTTTCTAAATAATTACATGATATTTACATTAAATACATAAAATACATTTACATAAAATACATTAAATAATTACATGATACACAATGAGAACAAACCAAACATCCTCCCAGACAGAACTCCAGTTTTATACCACTTATCCCACTGATGTAATCCAAAGTTTTGGACAGACAAGTCCAAAATCTGCAGCGTGACAGTGAGCCAACACAAGGCCTGGGTTCAATTCCTGCTGTGCCACCTAAAATTTCACCCCAGTTTTCCAAAGATGCAGCATTTTCCTCCTGCAAGAGAGGGGGTGTGAGTCTCTGACTGGGGTGAAACACAGGGTATCACTGCCTGAAGCATCTGCTCACACAGGAGAGTCCTGTAATATAAGATAAGCAAGTGAATTCTCTTAGGGCACAGCTCCAGCATTAGCATAAATATTGTGACTGTGGACAAATTATTTGTTCATTAGCTTAAAAATTAAAAACTTTTGGCTTAAGTCTTTGTGGGTGTTAGGAGGACTTTGTGCCCTTTTAAAGGGGCCACTGAGAGCAGAGCTAATGTCTCCTGTGCCCCCACTATGCATCCAAGAGTATCACTTAATGCAAGACTGTGGCAGAAAGACTCAAAAAAGAACAACAACTAACCTTGGGGACAGGGAGGATGGAAGATACAAAGAGTGGAAGTCATGAAGCCTTGGAGAAAGGGAAAGGAGCACATGCTGAGTCCAAGTAATTTCCAAAGAATTTAGAGAGGCAGCTTCCTGGATCCATTTCATCCATTCCTGGATGAAAGCACCAGGGGTAGCCTCAGGAGATCTGAGTCATCACATATTGGTGCTCAAAGGGACTACAGACAGCAGCAAGGTTCAGTCCACCCTTTGGGAAGCACTCCTAAGTGGAGACAGATAACTGAAGGTGATATTTTGAGGGGGGGCAGGGGGAGAAAGCAAGCTTAAAACACAGAGATGACAGATGCCAAGGCTGTGCTACAGCAGAAATTCTGAAAGGAAAACCCACAAGAGACAGTCTCCCTGGAGGTGGGAATATCCTCCAGGAGTTTGGGTCCTCTGCAACAAGTTCTGTCTTCAGCTCCTCACAAGGAGTTAAGGTTCTGCCACTCTTCCCTCACTGCTTTTGGTCTGGAGATCTGATCTGGCTGTGAATGGAGGAGTACAGCTCATGCAGTTTACCTTGGCTGGCTGTGAATGTCCTATGGCTGGCTACAGGGTGTGGGCAAGTGTGCCCAGGCCCTTTCTGCACAGCTTCTCCATATCCACAGAGCCTGGTGAGGATGAATGTCCCAGAGAAAGCCAGTTCTGAGCTGTACCCAAAGGAAGCCAGGCTGCACTCAGGGAAAACTGGGATCCTCAGTGAATGGCTGAGTGAAACTCCCTGGGCTCTAACAGATGGCAAGAAGCAGAGACCTCAGCTTTTGAGAAGTTCACCTGGGGATATTTCCTCACATCCTGACATGTTCCCTGGCACTGTGCTTTCAGCCCAATACCTGTGCATGTGCCACAGGGTCCCCCCTGGTTTATATTTTTTTGAGCCCTGGGCACATGTGGATTTGGCATATTTATTTGTCTGCCTCTTCCACCAGACTATCCCCAAATACCTGACATGGCTTGAAGAATTTGAGATTTCTAGGTCCCACCACAGTGTTTTCTCACTGAATATTGCTTCTAGTGAGAAGAAACAAGAAGCAGGTTTGAAGCCCACTGGCCTCACCTCAGGCACACCCTAAGAACAGCTTGCAAGGCCATCCACCCAGGTATCTTCCTGAACCTCTCATTGTGGAGGCCAAAGGCATTCTGTTCAGTTTTACTTCCTGATCACATAAGGAATAAGACATTGTTCTAAATATTATTTTTTCCTCTGTATGCTACTGCAGATCTTAGCAAAATAACTGTGTGGGCTAAATCAGGGTGGTTCTGCTGTTATTGCAGAGTCCTTGCCAGTGCTCTGCACAGAACATTTCAGCTGCATTTTAACCCACCACTGCTCCTGTCCATCTCAATGCATCTGCCAGGAACATACAATGTGATTCAGTTTGATCTTGGGAGTTCCTGTACATGGGTCAATATGCATCAGAGTCTGAATATACACGTTATTTTCAGCCCATCTGTGACATCCAATTCCACCCACCAGGCTTGCAGAGATATATAAATCATGGAGATGTCTAAAATAACAGGCCCTGAGGAAACATCTGTCACCTCCAGAAGCTCGTGAGGGAGGTGGATGAAGCATTCAGCTCAGCAACTTACTGAATTTTCTTTTAGCTCCAGGAACACGGAGAGCAGCAAGTCTTCCTGACACAGCCCAGATGCCTTTGCAGTTGGATTCTCACGTTGCCTTCACACTGTGTTTGGCCTGTGAAGGTAATACATGCAATACAGAGATGCTCAGCAATCTGGATGACATTTGTCCAGCCTCACTTTTATCTTGGAAAGGAGTGTATTGCTTCAATTCCTTTTTGTTTCTGGATTCTTTCCCAAAAAGTCAGCAAGCTGTTCGGCCCTTTGCACCCAAAGGAATGCAGAACTGTGTGCTGGAACCTACTGATGGCTGCTCTAGTCCTGAAACCTGCCACCTCCTCTGCTGGTGAAGCACATGGGACAGAGCCTGGCATATCCTAGAGCTATCAACATTTTACACAAAATATTGTGAGGAGTGCCAAGAAGTTTAATTTTCAGTATCTCCTTCCTCACCTTTGAAGTCATCTGGTTCTCTCTCCTGGACCTCAACTCCACTCATTATTTCCTGCCCTTCCTAGTAGAGGAAACAATGGAGCAGTGTAAGGGGGAAAAAGGAAAATTACACTGTATGGACTGCTACTTATAAAGCGAATTATGGCAATTTGTGAGGCATGCAGGTTTTAGAAAAAGGAAATCAGAAGGCAGGTGGTGCTCTGCTTGTGCTGGCAGAGGCAACCAAGGGTCCGGCCCAGTCGCCAGGGCCGGGCAAGGCTGGATCCATCTTGGCTTGCCGCGCTCACCTACATCTGCACAGACACCTGTTCTCCCTGCCCCAGGCTTGCAAATCGGGCAACGGGCAAACCCAGGCCCCTCCCAACACTTTACGGGCCAAATATTTGCCTTGAGGTGGGTGCCAGCGCTGCAGAGCGCGGGCGGCGCAGCTCACGGACCAGGAGCCTGACTGACCCCGTGACAAACGCCCGCTTCGCCTGAGAGCACCGCCGGCACCCCTTCGCTTCCCTTCTCTTCNNCCCCCCCCCGCCACGCCACGCCAGCCAGGGGCCCCCGGCGGCCCCTCCGCAGGCAGCCGCAGCCGCAGCTGCTTCCCTCAGAGCCGGCTCCATCAGCCGCGCCCCAGCGGGGCCGCCATCAGGCGACGCTCCGCCCCCTCCCCGCACTCCACGATGATGGCGCAACCCCGGCGCTGCCCCCTGGCGGCGGGCGGGCGGGGCTGCCCTTGGCCGCGCTGTTTCCGTGTCCGCGTCCGTGTCCGTGTCCGTGTCCGCGTCCTCGTTCTCGTCCGTGTCCGTGTCCGTGTTCTCGTCCGTGTCTGTGTTCTTGTCCGTGTCCGCGGAGCCGCACCACTTTGCCATTTGTGTCTCGGTAAACAAACCTGTGCGAAGGACCCTCTTCCCTGCCTGTAATACGGAAAGCTAAACATTCCCTCCTCTCCAATTGATTTCACGTCCCCAAGCAACCTTGGCGACTTTTTGATTTGCTTTTTGTTATTTGCCCTTGTTTTGGCTCGTTTTCGAAAGCTGTCGCGATTTATAGTGAAAACTGATGGGTTTTAACACCCCCTGATCCAGCGCCCAGAAGGCCCCGCGCAGCACCGGCAGAGAAGGGGCCGCCCTTACCCCGCATGGCCGCCAGGCGGCACTATCCCCGCGGCCAGGGCGGGGATGGGCGGAGCCTCGGCCGCCGCCATGAGCCCCGGTCCCGCCGGTCCCGCCTCCATTGCGGGAGCGGGTGGGTTTGGTTAAGCCATCCCAGAGGGGGGATTTATTTTATTTTTTTTTTTCCTTGGGGATCACAAGGCGATCCAAAAGAGTCGTTTCGTAGTAGAAGGATGTGTCGCTGCGCTGGTCTATGAGCGCTGGGCTTACCTGAAGGCAAAGATGGGTCCCAACGCTCCGCATCCTCCAGGGAGACTGGGGACGGCGGGACACATCGATCCATCTTTGTGTCACTGCACTGGGGTGTAAGCACTGACCTCACCCGAATGCCAAGATGGATCGGAGGTCTGAGTCTGGAGGAAGATCTTGCGGGAGGAGGGAGCTGAGGATGTAGATTAGCTGCCTGTGGCTTTGCGGTTCCCACTGGAGAAAGCGGCTTCTAACTGGGATGTCACAGCGTTTCCTATGGTAGGGCTTGGATTTCACTGGCACCTTGGCTACGAACTGGTACGTTGTGGGCAGCGTGATGGCTCAGGCCGACTACAAACTCGCCGAGAGGCTGGGGCAGCATCCCAGCACAGAAGCACCGGTCTGCACTGGGGGGAACTGGGAGCAGGGTCTGTTGCCAGCAAAATGGCCGTGCAGTGGGAAGAGCTCGCTCTGAGCCTGGATCTGGCTGGTGTCATGTCATCTGTCCCCTGCAGGAGCCTGGGGGTTGCAGGGCAGAGCAATGGGATGAGTGAGGAATTAATTCTTTCCCGCTTTTGCAGCCTTTCAAGTCCGTGGAATTCCGCATTGCAATCCATCCCGCACCTGCCTGTTGCAAAACCACCTGGTATTAAAGCAAAATCCAAAACCAAGCTTAAGAGATGAATGTTAAGTGTGGAGTTAACCCAGGTTAGCTCCCCACCCTTGAAAAACCGGGATTTACTGGGGAAAAATCATTATTCAAGAAGTGATCAAACTTCTGACAGGCAGTGGATAATTACAAAAACATGGAAACTTTCACAGACATTAATGTTCTGGGTGACAGCAGGCACTGAGCTGCCAAATATATATACATTTGGCAGTGTGATGTAAATGGCAGTGGATCACCTGAAACAGATGGATAGAAGAAAGAGGTGCATAAGGACATCCTCACACATTCTTCACATGTGCAAGACCTGATGGCCAGTGTCATTGTTGTGTCAGTGTCTTTAATGTTTTATCGTTGATGTTGGCTGAGCACACTCTGCAGTTTCTGCATTAGAAGCATCTCCTTAGGCTGCCTGGGGCTGCCAAGTTACCTCCAGGTGACAGAGAGGAAGGAACATCCACAGAAACAGGAGTGGAAAATCTGGAAAGGGACACTAACTTAGGAAAGATCTGCTAGAAAAAAGGATTCAAAATATGCCAGTGAGGTTGTGTACATTCTATCTGTGTATTTCATTTGCAGGAAAATATACAGAAAATTCTCCGTGGACCAAAAGCACAGAAATATAAAGGACAATAAAAGGCATGCCAGGGCAGATCTGATCTGTCTGCTCCACGGAGGGCATGGGCAGAGCTTTCCCATCAACAAGGCACTGCTGAAACTGCAGTGAAGTGCAGCAAGCAGATTGTCAAGCATGGAAGACTCCAGTGTGAAGTTCCAATCATGGACATGTGAGCTGGTGAAGTGAAATAAAAGACCAAGAAGCTGCTCAGGAGCACCTTGTCCTGGAACAGTTAACTAAACATCCTG
Source organism: Florisuga fusca (assembly GCA_038090715.1). NCBI lineage: Eukaryota > Metazoa > Chordata > Aves > Apodiformes > Trochilidae > Florisuga > Florisuga fusca. Next base: position 4,316,191 of record JAAWXA010000028.1, read on the forward strand.
TCCCTTGTAACAGATATTCCATGGGCATTTTCTCTCTCACAGGTAGTGCATGCTTATTGAAAAGGGAAAATACCTGGATCATCAGCCAGTTCTTCAAGAGATGGCAACCAAGTTCAAGCAAATTATATACTGAATAAGGATGTAGATTCCACTGAGCTTCCAGCAACTGTTGAGTTTGATTTGGTTAAAAATTAGTACCAGAGTCTGGGGATATTTAGCCCTGGAAGGCTTTTTCTTTTGTCTACCACAGTACCTTATCACTGTTTCTGATATTATCATCTGCTTGAATAAGCAAATTCCCTCAAACAGCAGTCAGCCCTAATATATCCCTCTTCTGTTCCCATCTTCTCAGACACATACTGTTCACTGCACAAAGTGTTAAATGGCTCTTGAAAAGCGCTAAGAGGGTGTTATGAAAGGGCTAAGCCAAGTTTCATGAACAACTGCCTGTACAAAGAAATAGTCCCATCAACAGGGTGGTGCCAGGAGGCCCAGCAGCACTCTGCTCAAGACCCTTGTTTTGACAAGGCTGGAGAACTGAACTTTGCAGTTGCCTTCTTAAGAGAATTTAAATGGGCATTTTTACCTTGTGGCAATGAAGTTTTTTTGACCTTAACTGAAATGAAAACCCTGGATACTTTGTCAGAAGTATTTGACAAGGCCAGCATGTTCCTGCTAACCAGGTCAAGTTCAGCTGCTTTGCCTGCTTCACCAGAAACCAGCTCAGCCAGCAATCTCAGCACTCAATAATTCTCAGAAGTTAAGAGCAGTTCTGGAAGATAATGGAAACAAAGTCCTAGGCCCACCGGCCCTGGCGTGACTTGGCTCCTGAAGCCCCAGCTAATTCAAACATTCCCCAGCTTATCACCATTCCCTGGCCATGTGCAGAAAATGAAGCCCGGGTCTGTATCTTCTCCAAGTGGCAGCATGTTGGAGCCCCCAACAAATATTAACCTCTGTAAAAACTTCAATCTGCAAGTAGAGGAAAAGCTTCATCATATGAGAAGTCACTTACTTGGAAGAAGTAAGCTTGGAAGCTTCAAGAAAGGAGAGGGGACAGGGCAATGTCCTGGATGAACAAGCTTGGCCTGTGGTCACAGCCTGTTTAACTGTTGGAACATTGTAGAATCACAGAATCATAAGAGTTGTTTTGGATAAGACCCTTAAGAACATCAAATTCAATTGTTAACCTAACACTGTTAAACCCACCACTAAACCATGTCCTAAGCACCTCATCTCTGTCTTTCCTGTACCTCCAGGGGTGGTGACTCTGTTCCTTCCTTGGGCAGCCTGTTCCTGTGTCGTACAACCCTTCCCTGGGAAGAATTTTTTTTTCTAATATCCAATCTAAAACTTCTCTGGTGCAACTTGAGGCCATTTTCTCTTGTCCTATCACTTGTCCTATCAATCTTGTACTTTGTGCACAGGAACTGGGATCACAAGACACCTCTTTGCCCCGTTAGTCACTGTTACTTGGGGCTTCTCTGCTACGCTGGGCTGTAGTATGTGGGTTTGATCCAGAGTCCTTGCTTGGACTGGCTTCCAGCTGGACTAAGCAGCCACTCTGTTAGTAATGGGTAAAGTTACTTATTTTAACTTTAAACCAACAGGTCTGTACACCCCCCCACATGCACTTTTATTCTGTTATTATTTTATTTATTTTATATTGTGCTTCAGATACCAATTTCTGTGTAAAATAGATGTAGTATTGTCCTGGTTTGGGCCAGGATAAAGGTGATTTTCTGGTTTGTACTTTTGCTTTCAGCAAAGTTTCATGTAAGCAGCTGCACTTGCTGAAATTAACAGCAAGTTTCTCAGACAGTGTCTGCTTCTAGGACTGATCACACTGGATGTTTATAGTTACTGCCAGGCACTGGTGTGCAGAGCCAAGGACACTGCTCAGCTCTGAGGAACATTTTACCCTGCAGAAGGAGTAAAGAGGTCCCACCTGAACCCCTCCTTTGGGGAGGAACAGACAAGAGAGATGCCAGAACTGACCAAACAGAGTATTCCATCCCATACACCTCATACTCAGTATAAATTTGAGTGGTCACGAGGGTCAAACACCTTCCTGCCCTTTCCTTCTTCTTCCTGCCCTTCCTTCACCTGTTCCCTGTTTGCTTCAGCATCCTGGGAGGATTCTGTCTGTTCCTCTGCCTGTGGTCCTGATCCATGCCAGCCTGAATCTGTGTGTTCCTGCCTCCAGCTCCCGACTGCTCCTGACCCCAGGGTCCAGCCTGGACTTTCCCAGGGCTGCCCTGCAGCCTCCGTGGTGACGTGAGAGTTATTGGGGGGAAAGGGGGAGGAACGTGGGATCAATCTTTTCCTGTCTATTTGTATATTTGTATATATTTGGTAATTTTTCCTATTTTTCATTACTGTTTCATTAAAGTTGTGTAGTTTAGTTTCCAACCCATAAGTCTCTTTCCCTTATTCTCTCTCCTTTCCTTATCAGGGAGGAGAGGGGGATTAATAGAAAAATCTGTTACTCGGTTTAATTGCCGGGCCAGGGCTAAACCCTGACAAGTATCATGACCATGGAGGGCAGCCTTGCTATTGTTTTTGCAATTAAATTTCTGCAGGTTAGATGCTAGCTAATATATTTAAATCAGTGCAATGAATTGGGTTTTTATACTAACAAGGCATTATGAAAGCACATCTTTCCCTTAAGAAAAATAGCACCTGCAACAGTTCTACTGACCTATTTGGGTTCTGAAATGTTTTTATTAGAAAAAAATGCCACACACAGAGCCTGTGGTGTTTGCCATGTAAGCTATTTATAAGGAAAATCATTCATAAGGATAGTTGGTTTAAGTTATTTATAAGGGAAAGCCAGGCTCATTATCTATAGTTGGAGATGCTGTGGCACAGGGACAGGTGACTGTTTCCCCAGTGCCATGCAGTGAGCCCTATTAGTCCCAGCTCCTGCTACGTGCCTATCCAGCCCCCTGCCCACTGACCCATGCACTCCTCCACATTGACACTGGTTCTACTCCACCCTGGTCCACAGCAAAGAGGACAGTTCAGTTCTGTTGCATCCTTCCAGCTGTCTGCCTACTGTAGAGGACACAACTTCCAAAGTTATGATGGATCTCCTTACAGCTTCCCAAATTTACTAGAACCTTAGGTTTCTTGATTGAGTATCAATCAGTAAGAAAGGAGATATTAGTCACTGAATTTGGACAGTGGGGTTAGCAAACTCGTATATGCCAGTTGCCATTGGCTGTGCTTTCCTTCTTTGGGCTGAGAAACAGGGTGAAAAAATCAGTGAGTTCCAGGATTGTTCTGTGATTTTCATTTTATTTCCTAAACTAAATTCAAAGCTCCAGAGTTCAAAGAAACTGCAGTGATCTCTGTAACTGAAAAGGTGGAGGAAAATACTGTCGGGTTTTTTTCCCCAGCTAAATCACAACAGATAGGAGCAGCTACTGGAAAGCAAAATGTCCACATGTATCTAGGTAAGACACAGCTGACAAGGAGAGACTGGAAGCACTGGCAGGAGCTTAGCCACTGTACATTGCTCTCTGGAATGTGCCCACCAAGTTGTTCAGAAATGGCTCAAGAGGAGAGGCTGGAGATACAATCCATGTCTTATTTCTTCCAGATGCCATAGGGGTTTTCTGCATGTTGATAGGTAGGAGGAAGTTGCTCTGCTTTCACTGCCAGAGTGTTGGCACTTGGGCAATTTACAGCAAAATAAGCCATTTGTCTTAATTCCTGAAGTGGCCCAGTTCATCTGTGGCTTGTTCCCATCTGCATCCTACACTGGCTGCTCCCTTGCAGGCCTGGGCATACGTACAGCATCTTTGGAGGAAGCTGGTCACAGTGTGTTGAAGGACACTGTGCACAGACACTGCAGTAGCTCCACAACTTCATTCACTTATGCCTAAAAGGCAGGGCTTTTCATACCTTCCAAGGGGCTCTTTTTTGAAGGAGGAACGTCTCCTTGTCCCACTCCCAGAAGTCAGTGATTACATTTCATCCTCACAAGCCAACAGTCGTTGGCTTGATCCAACCACATCATTCTCTAGTCTTGCCCCTCTTAAACAAACCTCCTTAATCTCTCTTCACTGGATGTTCTTCCAAAGCCTCTTCTCGGGTTCTCTGCTCATCTATAAAACCTCCAGTTTCTATCTGGCCTTCCCCATCCCAGGAAGAGCAAACTGGTCACATGCTGCATTGGGCACCCAACACCACGCATTAGCTCTGCCTTTTTTTTGGGAACAGCATCATACTGCTGACTCCAGTCCATGGCTCACACCCCAAGCTGCCTTTCTGCAGTATTGCTGCCTGTCCACTTGTTCCCCATTTTTTCCTTGTGCTTTTGATTTCTTCCTCTTAACTGTAGCACTTTGCGCTTTTCTTTACTGAGTTGTTGATTTTCTCCAATTTAGCCAGATCATTTGGAATTCTCAGTCCATCCACCAAACTGTTTGCATCACCTCCTAGCTAGATGGTGTCTGCAGATTTTATGAGTACTCTTTATTCTCTCGTCACAGGTTGCTAATGAAAATACTGCATAAAATGGATTCCACACAGATGTTGGAAGGACACTGTTTAAAAATTTCTGTAAGTCTTATGGAGAACAATAACTGGGTTTTAAAGCAATCTTCTTATTTTTTTTTCACAGCCACACGTCTACTTTATGATTTAATTTAAACCATATTTTTTGTTTGCTTAGGAGAATGCCAAGTGCAGTGGTGTCAAAACCTTCTAAGAATTAAGTTGTACTACAACTGTTACTTCCTCCTCATCTGCAAAGAAGGGTGTGTAAAGCCCACACTGACCTAAGCTGAGAAAAGTGTTTTTATAGAGGCTTTCACTGCTTTATCAGTTTCCAATCTTCAGTTCAATCGCTGAAAGTTTGTAATTGTCTCCAGTATCTCAGTTATTAAAGCTCATTCAAAATTTCACGAAATTTCAATAAATCTTTTTCCTCCCTTGCTAGGACAATATGTGGTCAGAGATCAGTGTCTTTTTTACAATCCCAAATTCATATGAGAGTGAGACGTTGGCACTAATACACATGCAGCAGTGAAAAACACCTTTGCAAAAATGTGAAGATGTAAGTAGGTTCTTGAAGATTCTTCCTCCTTGGTAAAATCCACATTCAAGGAAGGACACTGATGTCTTCTAATAGTTGTATATCCCACCAGTGTTCTGCACTGCTGTGAAATTCCTGAGGCAGTCAATATGACTGAAGAAAGTGAAGCTGTTCTTACACCTGAGTTACAAGTCTTCATTATCCATCACATGTTAAATTAGACAAGCATTTGCTATATCCTCAATAAGTTATGCACTTTTTAGTGCTGTTTCTTGGTCACCTCTGTAAGTAATAGCCCACATCAGCCAGTATCTAAGCAACTTGATCCTGCATAACCTTGTGTTAAATAGTGGCTCACCTCTAGAGTCACTTCACTAATCCTTCATCTGAACAAATGAATGGTTATGATTCCGTAACATTGGAAGTGACTAATCCAGTGTTGTAAATGGAATAAAGGGAAATGGAATGTATTTTGAGAACAAACAGTAATCATTGGCAGGGTAATTTGCATCCCTAGATGTTTGCATCCCTCGATGTTATAATACTGACTAAGTATCACTTCCCCTTGTTTGCATAAGAAAGAGTAGGCAGAGAAATCCAGTGATTTGGCTAGCACACCACCAGCAAGCCACTGAAAATGAGAAGATCTGAACATAGATGGGGCTTTTCTTGGAGCTTATTTTCCTATGATCTGCTATATGTTTGAAATAACAGTGTTATGAAAGGTGTGATCCCGTCCCACACTGAAAATTCTGTAAAGATTTTACTAGTTCATGCTAGAAACAGCCAACAAGTGTTGGTCAAAGCTTGTGGTGTGTTTGAGAGAGACAGGGTGCAGTGTGTTTGCCTTCAGAAGAGCTGGTTTGGGTGGGCAGCACAGGATTCCTGGCAATTTACATTAAGTGCCAACATCCCCAATCTGTGCTGTCTTGCTGATGGAGTGAATGTATTTTTGAAGCCTGAGGAAACTTTCTGCTCTTCAGAAAGTAATTGCAATTGTAAGGACCAAAGAATATTCAGCATATATGCTTCAGAATGTATGAATATATGCTTCACCACCAACTCAGGTGGATTTAAATGGAGAGTACTTGCTATGAGGAGATCCTAAAGGTGTGTTTGTACAGTGAGCAGCTCTACACAAATATTTCTAGACAGGCAGTCCCCAGGAAGCCAGAGCCACTGCATCAGGGGAATGGAGCATTTGCAAGATGAAAAGCAAATATGTTTAACGTCTTCATTTTTTAGAAGAATATTAAGCACCTGGGGTACGACTTGCTTTGTACTCAATAAAGGGAGTGCAAAATGCCAACAGTAGGATGGGTGATTGCATTCTAAATTGCCTTTGAATTTCAAACTGGCTGACTACCATGGGACCAGAGCAAACAGCAGTTGGTACAACCTTTACTTATGTTCTTCTGACAAATATAAAGGATGAGGCAGTCTTGACATATGGCCAGATATAGGCAAGACATACTTAGAAAAAGAAATCACTCTTTATTATAATGATTTGTTTTCATATGGTTATGGGTCCAAAGGGAACAGCAAAATGGGTAGAACTGAGAGCTCACTGTCCAAGAGAACGATACCTTTTAACCAGGGTCTAGCTCTTCTCTCTAGTTCATGTACCTAAACAGGGATGACACTTAGCTGAACACACAAGGTAAGAGTTACTGGGAGCATATAGGGTTCAGTTAAGGGAAGCAAAGGACAGAGAAGCAGAATGTCTAGCTGCTTGACATGTCTTCAGGCCAAAGAGGAGTAGCCAGAGCTGGTAAGGGCCAGGCTATCCTGCCAGAGAGTTGATCCTGGCTCATATGTGAGCAAGCATCTTCATGTATTTCACGTTTGGTGGGAAATAAAAAGCCCCAACCAGGGGTAACACCCCTGCCTTACAGCCACCTGACAGCTTTGCAGGTGTGCTCTACTTTCCTCCCTGCTCTTTGCCTTGCTGCCAGGGTTACGCAAATAACCCTGCCATGCTCTGGGTTGATTGGCACCCTTTGGGCATCACTTCAAGACAGATGAAGAAATACTTGTTTGTAGGCTCCTCCAGAGCCTTCAAACAGTCCCCTTAAGTGATTCCCATTTGAGTAATCAGTTTTTATTAAAAGATAAACTGCCTTCCATTCCAATACACGTCTGGGACAATATGATATGAATGACAATTTAAGGACTGTTTTCATTCTCAGATGAAAAAAACGCCAACACACGGTACAAGAAGTTTCACTCTATTCAAGTAAAGTGCAAAGTCTCTACACCATGGGCACACAGGAATGGAGAAGCTGATTTTTTTCCCCTCTGCAAAAATATTACTATTTCCTTTATTCCTGAATTCATAAAAGTGACAATACTGGAGGAAACCAAAGATACATCATCCAGCCCAGCCTTTCTCTCATAAAGTCCTGACTCAGGTACTTGAGAAGGACTGTGAGAAATGGAGTGCATAGAGAAGGATCTTTCCTTCTGGAAACCTCTGGCAATCAGTGACAAAGGGCTGAGTCAGATGCATCCTTCAGTAGATTTGTTTCACACCTTCCTGAACACATTCATGCTTTCAGGCGCCACGAAATCTTGCAGCAATGAGTTCCAAATGTCATTATGCATTCAGTGAAAAAGCATTGCTTTTTGTTTGTTTCAAACACTGTCTAATTATTTCACTCAGTGCCACTATTCTTGCATCTTGAGGAGAATTGAACAATTGCTCCCTATTTTTGCTTCTTATGTCCCCTCTCAGTTTTCTCTTATTTCAGCTATGAAGTCCTACTCCCCACATTGGTTTTTTTCTCAAGGTGAAAGTTATTTCCTATCCCTGCTGCTGCCTATCTAGTTCCAGTGTATGTTTTTTAAACAACAACATTCAGCTTGCTCTGAGGAGGTGGGCACGCAACAGCTCATAAATAGACAAAATACAAGTGTCCATTGAGTTTTATGGACATTCCATATTTCATAGAATCATAGAATCAGCCGGGTTGGAAGGAACCTCAGAGATCATCAAGTCCAACCCTTGACCCACCGCTGCGGTTCCCAGCCCATGGCACTGAGTGCCACATCCAGTCTCTTTTTAAATGTCTCCAGGGATGGAGAATCCACCACTTCCCTGGGCAGCCCAATCCAATGCCTGATCACCCTCTCCGTAAAGAAATTCTTTCTAATATCCAGCCTAAACCTCCCCTGGCACAACTTAAGACTGTGTCCTCTTGTCTTGTTGAAAGTCGTCTGGGAAAAGAGACCAACCCCCCCCTGGCTCCAACCTCCTTTCAGGGAGTTGTAGAGAGTGATGAGGTCTCCCCTGAGCCTCCTCTTCTCCAGGCTGAACAGCCCCAGCTCCCTCAGCCTCTCCTCACAGGATCTGTGCTCCAGTCCCTTCACCAGCCTGGTTGCCCTCCTTTGGACCTGCTCCAGCACCTCAATCTCCTTCCTGACCTGAGGGGCCCAGAACTGGACACAGGACTCAAGGTGTGGCCTCACCAGGGCTGAGTACAGGGGCAGAATCACCTCCTTGGTCCTGCTGGCCACGCTGTTCCTGATCCAGGCCAGGATGCCACTGGCCTTCTTGGCCACCTGGGCACACTGCTGGCTCATGTTCAGCTTCCTGCCAATCCAAACCCCCAGGTCCCTCTCTGTCTGGCTGCTCTCCAGCCACTCTGTCCCCAGCCTGGAGCTCCCCATGGGGTTGTTGTNCCATTTGGATATGTCCAAATAAATTCCAGTTCCTTGTTTAACTACCTGGCTGATGGCAAGCAATGAGTTGATGCTTTCAGGAGCCCAGCTGATATTACCAGTGAGACTAAGGTGAAGACAAACTTTGCAATGTTTACAAACCATTACAGGCTTTTATTCAGATTCATTATGGTGTTCCCAAGTCCACTGCAAGAGAAACTAATCAAATTATGTCATGTTTCCACTTGATTGCCTAATAGAGTTTTGAAAGAAACAGCCTTTTCATTCTGTCCCTCCCAGTGAGAGAAAAATATGTTTATGGTTATGTGTACTATTCTATTCATATTGGGAAGCAATGCCAATGAGATCTGTGAATATATTGACATTATCTGTCTTTTAGCTGCAAATCATAACATTGGTGTGTCTTATTGTTATTAATCAATTTTGAACACAAAGAATGCACAAACAGGCTTTAATTGATTAATTCCCTAACTCCTAAGTGATATATTTTGCAACTTGCCTATCACTCAAACAACAGAAGACTTGAGTGGAGGATATTATTATGAATTATAAATAAAATATCTGCGTAGACCTCTCACTATATACACGTTTCTGAATTTATGATGCAGTAGCTGTATTGCAAGACAGGGCTAAATAAAAAGAGCATCATCTCACTGCTCAGATCCCTTCCATGCCCATCAGGTTTATTGACTCTTCTTTTGATCTTTACTTTGCCCCTTTCCGCTCTGTTGAAAATGCAGCCACATTCAACTTACCCAGCTTAGCCAAGAAAGCAGCAAGACAAGATAATGCAGCAAAAGCAGAAATCCAGAGACACCTTGGGGGTACCTGCACCCACAATACTCTTAATCCTAGATAATCTGGAGTTGACTATCACTGTTTACTGCTAGGCCATGAAAACCCACTCTGAATCTCTGCATTGGCATTGACCTCTCTGTCCACTGAGTCATCAGTAACTCTCTTATTCTCACATGCAAAGCCAGGAAGAGCTCATCTCCTGGATTCCACTTCCCCATCCCTCCTTAATAACAACTGTTTCACAACCCCTCCTCCCTCCCCTGTCCCTGTGCCTATGCTGGGCTACTTTTCAGTACAGTGAAATCAGGACAACACATACATAAATACATGGGATTCCAGTAGTTCCCACTTTCCAAAGCTTACTACTCCTGCACTGCTCTCAAACACTGATATTCTTCTTGCTGCATCATTCTATAGAAGATGCTGCTCAGCTGGTCATCCCAAACTGGCAGCTCAACTACAGCTCAGTTGAAAACTACAAGAGAAATAAATCCACCTTTTGGGTGTTCCATCTAGTTAAACACCACACCCTTTATGTATCTAGTGATACGGAAGGATTTAGGGATCAAATCCACACAAATAGTTCTGAAAACCACAAGTATTTATGTTTGAAGTATTAATATCCTGAAATTATCATACGGTTTTCCTAAGGCACCTTCATTCCCTGCCTTTCCCTCATAGTGACCTTTTAAATCGTATGTTGCTGGGACATCATCTGCTTTATAATGTCCCCCTTGTGAGGTGCCAAAAAGACCATTAACACCTAAAGGGACTAAAAGAACATGTCTTGTCTACTCGCATTGTACCACTCACAGGAAAGAGATTTCTTTGTGGATGCTGTTTGCTGCAATGCATGATTTCTGTGCATGTGAGAGGTCTGCCAGTTCAGATGTCTGCATGACAAGCTGGCAGATGCTATCATGGTCTCTGGCTTCAGACTCTGGTTTGCCAATCTGCACTTCCTTTCCTTACCAGGTTAGTGACACGCGGAAACACTTCATTGCAAAAGTTGTCATTTCCTTTCCGGGGGTCCTTGAAAGCTTACTCAGCAGTTTCATTTCCATCCACAGCTTTCCTTTTTTACTAAACTTTCTCTCCTCCAAACTCCTCAAAAATAAAAGTGAGAGAATTCTGCTGAAGGCATCTGGAAGAGGGTATTTTGGTGGAGACTAGTAATCAAACTAGTAATCAAATCTCCAGCTGAAAAATTTAGTGGGTGACCAATGTCACAACAAATATCAGCTCAAATTAGGGGGCATCATGTTGTTTAATAAAAAGGACAATAAGGCAAAAGGAACTTCTTTTACTTGATATGATCTTATGATATTTCATACTTCTAGCTTAAAAGTGAGAAACTCTTCCCTGGACTGCTTGCATCTTGGCACAAAATTTCTAGCTCATTGTGATTCTAGACAGCAAACAGGATCCATAAGCATGCTTAGTCAGGCTGGCCAGCCACCTGAGAGACATTAGCAATGTCCCCTTTACAACTGCTCGTATCTACCTAAAGAGAAAAGGTAAAAAAAAAGGAAACCCATTCCTCTTGATTCCCAGATAGTCTCGCTGCTCATATCTTCCTTCAATTGGAAAGTGACCAGACCACCAGAGGAGTCTCTGAAAGCAGATGCACCTCTAGAAGCAGAGAAAGGCTTAGCTTGTGAAGGCTCAGACACACTTTGGTCTCCACAAATTGCAGATCTGAGACCTAATTACTCATGGAAATAATCAGCATTTTGTTGAGGGTCAGATTAGATAAGGAGCTGCCAGCCTTTCTGACTTCACATACTGAAACCATAGCATGACTGAGACACCAAGAGGGGAGACAAGGAAGAAGGGCTCTGGGAGCTGCTAGCGGATACAGAACAATGGTGGGTTGCTCTCTGGTGCAACAGGCCAGGCTACTCCCTCTGAGACAGTCACCTATTTTCTGTATGAAATAACTGGCATCTCCAGTAATCAGCAGAAAGGAAAGTGAGACCAAGCCATCCTCTCAAGGCTGCTCTCTGGTGAAATCCCTCTACAGTCCCAACGCTATGCCGTGTTGACAGGCCTTCCCTGTGGGGCCAGCCTGAAGAACACACATTTTGCAAAAGGTCCAGGGCAGCCTGAAGGCTTAATTACTTTTTCTGGAACATAGGTCCCAAGCAACGCATTCCTATGACCACTTTTAGCTCACCCAAGGTCACTTGGTGACTGCCTCCCAGGCAGTGCATCAGAAGAGCAAGATTTCAGCTCCACCACTCCTGGCTGGACTGACTTGCGGCTGCCGAGTGTGCAAACCCTTTTGGGTGGGCCATGGTAAGCTGGGTTCTGCTTCATTGCCATAATTGATAGCTCCTATGTAAAGCAATAACCTGTGGAGGTTGTTGTTGGAAGTTGTTGAAGATGGAGGTTGTTGTTTTAAGCAGTGCAGTTCATACTTCAGTTCATGTCCTTAATGGCGAGCGTTGTTTTCAGGCTCTGGTCCCAACCAGTGGTCTAAACTGTCTGCTTGATTTTCATTATCATCTGGAAGTGACTGATGCCTTATCCTCCCCTGACCCCAGGAAAGAGGAAGGTATTTGCCTGTAGAAACAGTTCTTTGCCTGGATCCTGCTGTAGAGATAAACCCATGTTCAAACACGATGAGAAAACCACACAGATTCTCGACTGTTTTCTTAGCTAGGGTCTGTCTTGCCTGAAATGGTCTTCTTGCTTTCTCTTTTAAGTGTGACTGCACAGGCTCTTATTTGCAGCTATCTAGGCAACCCTGCCAAAAGCATAGTGAAAAACAGTAATAAGCAAGTAACTAACTCACGTTTTATTTTTTAAGGTAGTTTTGTTGCTGGAAACCAGGGAAAAAGAAAGGTGTATGTGACCACTCTGCTGCCAGCTTGGCCTGTGACCTGTAGTTTAGGAACCTTTGCACTTACTGCTAATTCCTTTCAACGTGAGTTGCTACAAGACCATTTCTGCATGTTAACTAGTGTCTTCTTGGATTTAAAGCTAAGTATTCTCAGCAAATAGCATGGTAAGATGGGCTGGAGAAAGCAAAGCTAGCATGTTATGATGTGGCTTACTATTCTGGACACTTATTACAATAATTGTCAGTAATGACAACTCTAGAGATGCCCCTCCATTAATACTTTATATGTACTTTTTTTTCTCTAAAAGAACTGATGAAATAACATTAAATGAGAAACATCATCACTGGTTACAAAATTCTCATGAAAGAGACTTATTTTATTGATTTTTGTGAGTTTTCCACTAACTTTGGAGGGGCTTCAGATTTGATTTGTAAGTGCCCTTCGGAAACAAACCTGGTGGAAGGGGCTGGGTAAGCATACAGGGTGATGAGATCAGTGGAAAATCCAGACAAAATGAACGATGACTTTTGATGTGCAGCATGAACACCACATTTGGAGGCAGAGGTGGGGAGGGCAACTTGGTGCACACTCACAAAACAAAGGAGGGAATTTTTTTCCTAGGTTTCAAGCAAGGTTTCCATTCACTGAAAAGAAAATGTGCTACATATGTGTGCATGAAGCCAACAAAAAAACCTAGCCAGTTTATTCTGCATTTATCTCTTCATCTGATGGTGCTGTTGCTTCCAGTTTCACACGTGAAACCACTTGGAATGCTACTAGGAGGTGAATGCTATGCATAAACCTACAGAGCCCCTTTTTGCTGACATGGAAGTGAAGTAAGTAGTGTGGAGACTGGGACCACTCCTCTTCATCACAAAATAGTGGGCTCTGTGAACTGTTTTTAAAGAAAAAGCTTTCAGCATGTCTGTGACGATCAGGATCTGTGGATTAAACTGCTGAGTTCAGGGTATAGAATGGCCTGAGCCACTCTACCCACCTGTGACCTGAAGATCACTGTGGGCAGCGTGCATGGAATATAACCAGTACCATGAGAACCCCATCACACTCTGTGTTCTAAGACAAACCATGTAAAATTTCTTTGCATATCTATGGTAACAGCTAATGATTTCTTTTTTTCTTTGAACTTTGTCCAAAGTTCATCTCTAAAACAAACTTTAGCCAAACTGTATTGACTCCTCAGCAGAACAAACATGCCGAATCTCTAGTAATGCTTAATCACATTCTGCCTTCTTTTAATTTGCTCGTTAACCAGAAGAATAAAAACCAGTGAAATAAACAGTCTTTACTTGGTATTTATTTTTCTGGTGCCTCTATCAAAACAAAGAAAGACAAAACTCTGGTCTTATTGTTTTCTGAGAGAGCGGACTCCTTGCATCCAACCCTAACTGAAGAGAAAAATTAAAACTCAGACTGTTGTCTGGGTTGTAACACTGCCTCCAGAATTTGAACTGCTGGTAGTAAAAGTTTACATCAAGGGGAGAAACAATATAAGTATTGGAGCTGGGATTTTCAGAGAGGTTTAAAAACTGCTTAAAGACTTGAGACGGGAGAAGTGAGAGGAGGGAGGAGGCTGGATGTTTCCCCAGTCCCAAAAGGAATCTCAAGTTAACTAATTTGCAGATGTGACAGTAATTGACCTGATCACCCTATTATTTAATCTATGGAGCAGTTGTATAAATGAAGTAGAAAGTATAAGAAATAAGGATACATGGATTAAAAATAGTGTAATATTTTTATTATACTAATCACAACATTCTTGTCACAGCTGGACATGTTAGAAAACCTGTCATGACTTTTAGACTTTTTTGTAGTGTCTTCCATCTTGCATCCGACCTTACCTGTTAACCCATGAACTGCACACCTAACAGGAACTATTTGATGAGCACCCTGATATGTTCTGTGGCTTTATTTGTTCAGTACTCCATCAAACCTGCTTTTCATACCCAGTTTGCAAAAAAAGTTTTAAAAAAATAGAGTAAAAAAAATGAGGGCTAGGAGGTGCTGCCTGAAGAAGAAAAAGCCAAACAATGTGACATTAAAAAAAGGGTATTTTTTGAGGACCATTTGCTTCATACCTTTTATTGTTTTGTGCCTTTAATGTTTGTGCCTTCAAGCTCATATCTACAAACCCACAGGCTAGAAACTTCATTAAAAAATAATAAACCCAAATTTGTTGCATAATTGTAGGAGTCCAGGAGCTACAGCTTTAAGAAAGGCACAGAATGTTGTAAGGTTCACAATTAAACTCACATACAACTTGGGAACCAAACGATGGAAAAAAAAAAGGTGGAAAATTAACAGTACCATGGCTGGGTAGCCCAACTTTGAGAGGGAACCTTGGTGTAAATCCCTGCTCAGGGTGACTACACCAGAACCCATCAGATGAGAAAACTCTGCATTCCTGCCCAATCATGACGAGTCCCGAGTTCCTCATCACGACTGCTTCCCGGATTGAGTTTCACAACATACCGACGAGCTCATCACAGCTTCGTGGAACACTTGCAGAGATCACGCAAACGCTTTTCTTCCCAACTTGTGAACCTTCTGCAGAAAGAGTGATGCGAGAGGGGCTAAAAAAAAAAATAAATAATAATTAAAACATCGGTATTGCATTGTATCAAATCCCGGCCTTCTGAGAGAGCTCAGGGAAATCCCGCAGCGCTCAGGACACGTCCCGCAGCTTCACCCCATGGTGGCTCCGCTACTCCAGCCAGGTTCTAAGTGTTTCGGGAGACGTTCAGCGGTCGGAGCCCCGCAGCGGGTGCGGGAGGCCCCGCCTCTCACTTGGGAGAGTTTCCAGCGTTATCAGCGCTGGCCCCGCACCGGCCGTAGTGGCGAGGCTGGGAAAGGGGACACGGTGGTCCCCAAGCTGTCGTCTCAGACCGACAGAAGGGAGTCCCGGGGCGTCCCGCGTCCCGATCCCAAGAGCTTCCCGAGAAACGCGGTTCTGCCTTTCACGCCAACGAGCACCGCAAAAGGTTCAGATTCACGTTAACTGCGTTAACTTCGCTGCTTTGAACCTGCCTATGAAACTTTCGGACTCCCCACCATGGTATTTTTGGGGGAGGGAGAATTAAAGGGGATTAAAAAAAAAAAAAAAAGGAAAGCTGATGCGTTGCCGTTCACCGCTGCTCGCACGGAAGCAAATGGCAGCATCACCCGGCACTTGAGCAGCAAGTTAATAAATAAATAAGCGAAGCCCGTTGCATGAAAGGAGCGGCGAGAAGAGAGAGCAGGGAAACCCTGCCCGGCCGCACGGCTGCGGTGTGTCTGCGAGTAACATGGCAGGAGCATCCATGCGCCGAGAACGGAGAGGAAGGAGGGAGGGAAGGAGGCAGCTCTTGACGGGGGCCCTCCCCCCGCCGCTCTCCCGTCCAGGTCTCTCTCCCGGCCGTGGCGCAGCAGCGGGGCACGGCCCCGGGGATGGGGACGGGGATGAGGCGCTGGCCCCGCCCCTCTCCTCCCCCC